>JANAVB010008800.1:16463505-17043505 GCA_029216955.1 Iris pallida | reverse complement strand
AAGAACCTCCTCCCGAAGTCCCCCGTTCGGCACGCACAATCTGGTACCATGTCTCAACGACCCATCTCCCGCTATAGAGAACTCATCTAACAGTCCTGCCCGGACCTGCTCCCTGATGACCCTCAGAGTCTCATTCTCAAACTGAGCTGCTCTGACTCTGTCCATCAGTTCTGACTGCACCTGAAGACCCCACATCTACTCCTCAAACCAAGGAACTATCACCTCTATACCCAAACTGTCACACCCCGATCCGGGAAATCGCTCGTCCTCGCTAGATTTTACCCGAATCATCGTCCTTGCTGGGGCGTAATGCCGCACGAGCCTGGATTTGCGCTCGCGCAAGGCAAGATAACGGTTCACATAGTGATTATCTCAAAGTCGTAATATAAGCAGCGGAAGGAAACAAAGTATAACACAAGAATCTCTTTTATTCATAATGAACTGAAGATTATAAAGGCTCTGAATAGCCCAACTTGTCACACCCCGATCCGAAAAAATCGCTCGTCCTCACTAGATTTTACCCGAATCATCGTCCTCGCTGGGGCATGATGCCGCACGAGCCTGGAGTTACGCTCGTGCAAGGCAATATAACGGTTCACATAGTGATTATCTCAAATTCGTAACATAAGCAGCAGAAGAAAACAAGAATAACATAAGAATCTCTTTTATTGATTATAAATTGAAGATTACAAAGGCACTGAATAGCCCAACATATATGCCAATTGGCTACAACGCTCATGATCTCTCTAGCTCACAAAGGATTACATTGTTCCATACATCATGCTTCTTTATAGCCACCAAGTTGTCTTCGGCCGAACATCTCCATGTCGTAAGTCCAAACGCATATGCGGTAGCTCCTCTGGAACGCCAAGGACTCCATGCCTCGGCACGTCCAAGCCAAGCTCCGCCCCAAGCCGATCATAACCTGAGCCTGCACATAAACTAGTGGGGGATTAGTGCTTTTGTCCTTGCTTCGCACTGATCAAGACCCACTCGTACCCATACCAAACACTTAATCCATTTAGTGAAACATGCATCTTAAATTGTGATCTTTCTATTTAGCCTTAGGATCGATTTCATGGCAACACTTAAACATAGCACATTATCATAAATGTGTCCCATATCGTGTTTCTGCAGCAGATACAATTAGACATAATCTGAAATATAACATAGTGATTCGTGCTCATTCCGTTCCTCTTTGCCTAGCCTGCCATGGTTAGAACTTACATAAGCAATCATACGATTCGTGCAACCGACCAATCATAAACGTAAACATATGTATAATGGGTGACAGGCCCTGCGTCTGCACCCAGCTCTCATCTCAGCCCACCGGCCCTATCTATATGAAGGTCACGGTGTTTCGTGCCGTAATGGACTTGGCATCTCTTATGTGTAAGCCTACAATCGCTTCGATACGGGTTGCTAGCCCAGTATCCGAAGGATCCCAAACTTACGGATATCATAGCTTATCACAGCAATGGACGGTCGTAATCCGTCCGAATATTGTGCACCATAAATACCACACATAATTCCCTCCTATGCCGAACAGTCCCGGCGCCCCGGCGTAACCGTTCGAGGGAAGCCGTACCCGTGCACGGGCCATCCGAGTCCATTGACCATGCAATACGCGCCATAGCAAACGCACATAACATTCCGACCAAATCCTCCATTTTTATAAACATAGTCTCGACCCATAAACGGTTTCCCGTGCCATAAACGATTTTCCGTGCCATAAACATAATCCACCATTCATATGGGGAGCTCCGTCGGCGTTATGCCCCAACACATCCATATTGATGCACGACGCCCAACGGCTTAGTCATCTCATACTCGTATTCAATGCGTACCATTCGTAAGTTATTCTCATAGCATAATTCCGTATTACTTAGTCTTTTCGTAACATAAGTGCCCGAGGGCACGCTCAGTGCCGTATTCAATATTCTACGCCTAGTGTTCAATGTTCTCGGAGGCGTGCACGTGATGCACATCTCAATTTCATCTTTCAATGTTCTACCATCATTGCCCTACCGCGAACTCGTACACTTGATGCACGTCGCTTCAATTGTTCGATTGTTCAATGTTCTATCTTAGTGTTCGACACATACTTGGACCTTTCGTCTTCGAGCCACACTCGCTAACTCGATAACATCTTACGCATACCATAACATATTTTATTAGACGTGAAGGAATAGGAAAAGAGAGTCAAGAACCCGCCTACCTTAAGCTGATACGCCTTGTCGTTTCGCCGATTGAAGTGTCTCGCTTCCATAACTCGATCGCATAGCTAACTCTCGGACTTAGCCATTCCTTTGAACTACTCGGTTGATTTGGCCTATCGTGCCCATGCCATAATCCGTAATCCAGCATAAAGGCATATCCTGCACACCAGATCAACTAAATCAGTACTTGTTCAAATAGGACTTATCCTTTGCATCGATTCGATTCATAGATTCCAACCGACTCAAAGCTTACCTTTGGCCAACGTAACACTTGCATCGATTCGCATCGATACTTCATCGGGTCAACACAAACTCTTCGAGTCAACGACTCATCATAATACACCGATACGGAGTGGGGCATTACACAAACTCTCCAGATCTGCCAGAAGGTGATGATCCATCATCAAACACATGGCCACTGGATACCTGGTCAAAGCATCTATAACCACGTTGGCCTTCTTCGGATGATACTGTAAGGATATATCAAAATCTTTTATCAGCTTTAACCATTGCCTCTGCCTCATATTCAGCTCCTTCTGGGTAAACATGTACTTCAAGCTCTTGTAGTCAGTAAAAATCTCCATACGCTCTCCGTACAAATCGTATTTCCATAGCTTTAAGGCAAATATGACTGCTGCCAACTCCAAATCATGAGTCAGGTAATTTTTCTCATGTGGTCGTAACTGCCTAGATGCATAAGCAATTACCTTTCCATGCTGCTGAAGAACGCAACCCAGACCCTTCTCCGAAGCATCACTGTAGATCGTGAATCCTCCGGACCCAGATGGCAACGTCAAAATAGGAGCCGATGTCAACCGCTTTTTCAGATCCTCGAAAGCAGCCTGACACTTATTAGTCCAGACGAACTCCACGTCCTTCCTGGTGAGTCTAGTCATCGGCTCTGCTATTCGAGAGAAGTCCTGTACGAACTTCCTATAGTAGCCTGCCAAACCCAGAAAGCTCCGAATCTCGACAACTGAACTGGGTGTCGACCAAGACTCCACCGCTGCAATCTTCTTCTGATCTACTGAAATCCCATCACCGGATACAACATGGACTAAGAACTCCACTCGGTCCAAGAAGAACTCACACTTGGACAGCTTCCCATATAGCTGCTATCTCTTTAGAGTCTCTAACACAATCCGTAGATGCTCCTCGTGCTCCTCAGGCGTCTTCGAATAGATGAGAATGTCATCAATGAAGACCACCACGAACTTATCAAGGTATAGATGGAATACCTTATTCATCAAGTTCATAAATACCGCCGGGACATTAGACAACCCAAACGACATGACGGTAAACTCATACTGGCCATAATGGGTACGAAAAGCAGTCTTCGAAATGTCATCCCGCTTCACCTTCAGCTGATGGTACCCAGATCGCAAGTCTATCTTCGAGAACACCCTCGTGCCGCTCAACTGATCAAATAAGTCATCAATCCTGGACAAAGGATACATGTTCTTGATAGTGAGGTTGTTGAGTGCTCGGTAGTCGATACACATCCGTATCATACCGTCCTTCTTCGGAACAAACAGGACTGGCGTGCCCCAAGGCGAAGAAGTGGATCTAATGAAGCTCTTGTCCTGTAGCTCGTCGACTTGCTTCTTCAGCTCCGCCAACTCGCTGTTGTTGACTTGATAGACATACTGAGAAATAGGCTCAGCGCCCGGCATCAAGTCTATCGAAAACTCAATATCTCTGTTCGGCGGCATCCCCGGCAATTCTTCGGGAAAGACATCCAAGAACTCTGCAATAAATGGATGCGACAACTCTTGCCCCGCCAACAAGGTCCACATAATCCATCTCCCGGCACTGCTGCTCCTCTGACAAACTGAAACTCTGGCTCTCCTGGCGGACTAAACAACACTCTGTCTGCTCTGCAATCTATACTATCATGGTGCCTGCTCAACCAGTCCATACCGAGTACCACATCGTAACTCGGAAGTGGCATTACGAGCAAGCACGCGCTCAAATCCTGGCCTCCCAGAGTGACACTCCGCCCCTTACAAATATTATTAACCAGGATAATACCTCCCCCGGTCATAATCTTACAAGTCCTACCCAGATACTCAGCAATAATGTTGTGTCTAAGTGCAAAAGAAACTAACATAAAACTGTGTGTAGCACCTGAATCAAACAATGCTAAAGCAGAAAAGAATAAAGAAGAATCGAACCTGCTACAACATCTGCAACTGGCTCGATCTCCTCGACTGCAAGAGCAAAAGCCCTGTCCTGAGCAACCAGCGGCTGGTGGTGCTGTGCAAACCGTTGCTGCTGGGTCGAAAGTGGGCCCCTCGGCTGTACTGCAGGTACTCTCGCTGGCGCCCTCAGAGCTGTACCAGTAACACGAGGGTTCACTGGACACTCCCTCAACTGATGGCCTTCGCCGCCGCAAAATAGACACACTTCCAGCCTCTTTCGGTAAACCTCCCAGACGTGACCAGGCTTCGTACAGAAGTTGCAAGTGTAGAAGCATGGAATTTTAGGCGCATCTATAGACCAGAATTCCTATGCGCTTAACACTACTCAAACGTGCGCCAGGGAGCTCAAACGAAGTACTTGGCACAGCAAAGGACAACAAAAGTATAGACATCAAAAGATGATTTTTATTTCATATAAAAGTCTATTACATATTTAAAGAAAGACTTTACAAAGGAGAACTTCTACAAAAAGAAAGATCCTAAGACTACAGCCAGGCGCAGCAAACTGCCATGCGCCCCAAGCCAGGTGCATCATCCGTCAGGCGCATCTCTTCAGCGTCTCCGTCAGGCGCATCTCTTCAGCGTCTCAGTCAAGCACATCTCTTCGGCGTCTCAGTTAGGCACATCACGAAGTCTCAGCATATGCGCTCTACTTCGACCCGATCAAGTGCTTCGGCTAATGAAGCAGTTATTGAGCAGAACAAGGATGGGCGATCAACCCCACTCTAGGTGGAGGAAGAGCTCTCCAAAGCGCAAGGAAGAGGAGAGTACCGCAATTCCGATCTGCGGCCCTTCCAGCATAACGGAGACGGGACTCGAGCATCCCGATCTTTGGATGCAACAGTCACCTTCGGCCTGCGTCGGAAGCCCGTGATCCCGATTTTTGGATGTAACAGTCACCTTCACAAGTGTGTGTACGAAGACAACTCATCGCATCTTCACCCTCGGGAGCGTCTTGTCAACAGAATGTACTCGAGCAAAGAAATTCATCTCCATTCGGAAAGACGGGAGAAAACGAGAAGCAAACTCTCTCCCTGCTGCTATTTATAGGCCGGGCAAATCAAACCCATACGCCAAGTGGCGGGATCTCCGAATCCCGTGTAATAAATTTGTATTTATGGTATGAACCTGTCCCCTCGAATTCAGCCAAATAAAGACGGCTATTTAAAGCACTCAAAGAACTCAACTGTCGGACCAATAAAAGATACGTCATACAACAGATGCGCAGGTCAGATACCGTACATCATACAGACGTGCCCATCTGTACCAAGCGCCTCATAAAATGCGCTCCACGCGTCCCCATGCGCCTAGTGGAATGCAGATCAATGTGCCCACTCAAAAGCCCATCACCCATCAAGAACATTAAATGCTGAAGTCTGATACGACAACAGCCATGCCTCGATGACAGAGCAGCAATAGCTTTTACAAAAAATGAAGCGTCGCTGACGTCAGCATCATCATTACTTTCTACTGACGGTTATAAGCCACGTGGCCGATCAACCACTTGCATGCGCCTCAAAAGCCATGCACCCAGACGGGTTCGTGACTCCTGAAGGTTACGAGCTAAAGTCTTCTCATGCGCCCAGTCCCAGGCGCATCCTGTCAGATCACTCTTCACCAAATCCGATATCTTTGAGCTACGGACATGCGCCACGTGTCCTTTGACTCAGTTCAGTCCACGAAGGGGTGCTAACCACCCAAGATATCAACAATCGAAGAATCCTCTCAGTCGCCACGTGTCAGATCTTCCGCAGTGCCACAGGCACAACAGGAAGGATTCAATCCCCGAATCAGGGAGCATCAACCATGCGCCCCTGCCAGCATCAGCCACGTGACGTTCCCACGAACAGACACATCCGACATATGCGCGCATGAGCAGCCAGCCTGCAAGCTATAAATAGAAGGATCATTTCCTTCTAATACACACAAAGACATACACCGTCAAAGACAGAAGTTACCAGATCATCAGAGTTACAGAAACGTACGTCTACTCACAGAGATCGGAAGAGACACTCATCGTCTTCTTCCCCTCCGCAAGCTCCGGCATCCAGAGCATCCCAGACCTTCAGAGAACCTAAAATTGTCGTCAGATCGTCAACGGAGTCAACGCATTACCACTCGCTCCACCGATACAGGACCCAGATAAAAACAAAAGTATACTCCTAGGACCACATCTAAGTCCTACATTGTAACACTGTTCTGTTTGTAATTGAAATTCCAATTCAAAGATTTTAATGGCAAACAAGCTGGCGACTCTGCTGGGGAACTCTTTCTCCTCCGATGAGAAAGTTGTGTCACAAACTGACGACGTGAAGGTGGGCTCCTTCCACAAGACACTAGTCGTACGCCTCAATCAACAGGCGTATGAGGAGTTCATCTCTGAAGGCAGTACAAGTCCTTCGAAGCGGCTGCCGAAGCCGAAGAAGACTCGCCAAGCCTGGGTGCGCAAGGTGGAGGCCCCTGGCACCATCACTGAAGGGGATGCGCCGATGCAGCCTACCCTTCTTGCTGACGCCCTCAGCAGCCAGAATGTGCCCACGGGTGCAGCGCATCTCGCGGGAAAACGTGGTGCTGACCACATTCCCCAACCATCTCCTTCTCAGTCAAGAAAGGTTCGCCGACGGAGCAGGCGTGCGTCTAACGCCCTGTGCATGAACTCTGGTGTGCCACAGAAGGCCTCTGTCTTTGACAGACTCACTTGCTGTCATGGCGAGGATAATTTGGACTCTGAGTACTATGTGCCCCAGCGGGTTGGTACGAAGAGGTCCAAGGCGGCATGGACCATGCGCCTCAAACGTGCTATGCCAACGGCAAAACAGAAGCATGCGCTCACAATCATGCGCGCTGCTGATGGTAAGCTGTACAAAGTTGACTCGGGTGCTTCTGCGCCAGAAACGAACCGATCCTCAAAGTCCTTGTCTCACTTGGGCGCATCTGCTGCGTTCGCAACCAAGTCGTGCAAGGCAAACTTCGTGGTCTTGAACCCCCGTGCCTACATTGGTTGTACGTCTGAGGCTGGTTCAAGCCACCCTAAATGTTGCTCCCCCTCTACTGATCTGGATGCATCGTTTGTGCTGGATCACGGGGTGTAGCATTCACTTGACCACCCCGGCGCTTGGCCTTGTCATGCGCCTGATGGGGGTGTGAAGGTGGCACTCTCCCCTAACGATTTGCGTAATGTGATCATTCGCGTCAGCAAGAAGCTTCAGCGCATAATCAGGACTCGAAGTCTATGCGCGTCAGCAAGATGCTTCAGCGCATCATCAGGACTCGAAGTCCATGCGCGTCAGCAAGAAGCTTCAGCACATCATCAAGACTCGAGGTCCATGCGCGTCAGCGTATGTGTGTCCTAAAAAGATTTTTTTCTCAAGTACAAAAAGGTACGGCAAAGAATGACAAACCCACCAATCACCGTCGACCGAACGTCGACGGGCATCCTGGGGACTCTTCAACATCGGCCTCCGCAGGCTCTTTTCCTTTGCTTCGTCCTCGGCCAGCACCACCGCGGGGAGTTTTGGGAGCCATCTCGTAAAAAGAAGTTAGGGTTTTTTGAAAGAAGAACTCTAAATAAGAAGAAAGCAAAGAGAAGAAGAACTCTCTCTCTCCATCAGACGCCTATTTATAGGCTTGGACATACGCGAAAACCGATGAAGAGTGACGTCAGCCATCGCTTAGGGTTCTGTGAAATGATAACTGTAAATAATCCAAAAAGATCATCACTAATCTTTTTTGTTTATTTCGAAGCGTTATTATTTGCATTTAAAACTGAGAGGAGCGTACGTCTCATCACAGATGCGCGGAGCAACCATGCGCCTCGAACAGTCATGCGCTCCATTGAAGACACCACCATGCTTCTTATTCAAAGTATTTCAAAACTTGACGAAAAGTTTTGAAAACTTTGAAGGGGGTCTTATAAAAGCATGGAATTTCAGGCGCATCTATAGACCAGAATTCTTATGCGCTTAACACTACTCAAACGTGCGCCAGAAAGATCAAACGAAGTACTTGGCACAGCAAAGGACAGCAAAAGTATAGACATCAAAAGATAATTTTTAATTCATATAAAAGTCTATTACATATTTAAAGAAAGACTTTACAAAGGAGAACTTCTACAAAAAGAAAGATCCTAAGACTATAGCCAGGCGCAGCAAACTGTCATGCGCCCCATGCCAGGCGCATCATCCGTCAGGCGCATCTCTTTAGCGTCTCCGTCAGGCGCATCTCTTCAGCGTCTCAGTCAAGCGCATCTCTTCAGCGTCTCAGTTAGGCGCATCACAAAGTCTCACCATATGCGCTCTACTTCGACCCGATCAAGTGCTTCGGCTAATGAAGCAGTTATTGAGCAGAACAAGGGTAGGCGATCAACCCCACTCTAGCTGGAGGAAGAGCTCTCCAAAGCCCAAGGAAGAGAAAAGCACCGCAATTCTGATCTGCGGCTCTTCCAGCATAACGGAGACGGGACTCGAGCATCCCGATCTTTGGATGCAACAGGCACCTTCGGCCTGCGTCGGGTGCCCGCGATCCCAATTTTTGGATGTAACAGTCACCTTCACAAGTGTGTGTACGAAGACAACTCGTCGCATCTTCACCCTCGGGAGGATCTTGTCAACAGAATGTACTCGAATAAAGAAATTCATCTCCATTCGGGAAGACGGGAGAAAACGAGAAGCAAACTCTCTTCCTGCTGCTATTTATAGGCTGGGCAAATCAAACCCATGCGCCAAGTGGTGGGCTCTCCGAATCTCGTGCAACAAATTTGCATTTATGGTGATGAACCCGTCCCCTCGAATTCAGCCAAGTCAAAACGGCAATTTAAAGCACTCAAAGAACTCAACAGTCGGACCAATGAAAGATGCGTCATGCAACAGATGCGTCTGTCAGATACCGTACATCATACAGACGCGCCCATCAGTACCAAGCACCTCATAAAAATGTGCCACATGCGTCCCCATGCGCCTAGTGGAACGTAGATTAATGCGCCCACTCAAAAGTCCATCACTCGTCAAGAACATTAAATGCTGAAGTCTGATACGACAGCAGCCATGCCTCGATGACATAGCAGCAACAGCTTTTGCAGAAAATGAAGCACCGCTGACATCAGCGTCATTATTACCTTCCACTAACGGTTACAAGCCACGTGGCTGATTAACCACTTGCATGCGCCTCAAAATCCATGCGCCTCAAAATCCATGCGCCTAGACGGGTTCATGACTCATGAAGGTTACGAGCTAAAGTCTTCTCATACGTCCAGTCCCAGGCGCATCCTGTCAGATCACTCTCCACCAAATCCGAGATCTTTGAGCTACGGACATGCGCCACGTGTCCTTTAACTCAGTTCAGTCCACAAAGGGGTACTAACCATCCAAGATCTCAGCAACCGAAGAATTCTCTCAGTCGCCATGTGTCAGCTCTTCCGCAGCGCTGTTTCACTTAACAAAATGCCTAAAAATTGGCTTTTGAAAGAAAACTAGAAAAAGTATAGAAAGTACAAATGTTCTGGGAAGTATTGTTATGGAAGTCTGATCTGAGAGCGATCACTTTGTTTCTTGGACCATATGATGATGATGAAGAAAACTGCTTGAAAAAGACGAACAATCGGAAGAACTAAGTCACCAAAAAGGTATCGAGCAACGGCACTGATGGCACAGTCGAATGCTTTCTTGCTTTGCTTCACCCTGTTCTTGAGAAAAAGTTAAAGAAATGCTTCTGGGAATATCACTCTGAAAATATGAGTTTTCTCAGAATCTCCTCTCATGTATCTCTATTGATCTCTCGATGCTGTCTATGTAAAAAAAGTCTATTTATAGACTTGACCCTTTATGCGTAAAAAGCAATAGAATTGGGTCTCTACGCGAGTAATTGTCACCCACGATGTAAATCATCCTCTACGCACGGTGACACGTGTCCCATTATTTCAACAAAATGGGGAGAGCACGTACACACGTTCCTCGATAAGTGTGGCATGAAAGCTACGTAAGCAAACCACGTCCTCATGTAGTCAGGAAAGCTCGAACGTAAAAATGACCCAAAATAAACTCCCTGCGTAAAGTAGCAAACTGGCATAAAATAGCCCAAAATAAGCTTCCAGCGTAAAGTGGCTAAAAATAGCCTTGAGCGTAAAGTTAGCTCAAATAAACTTTACGCACACAATAGCCTTGAGCGTAAAAGCTCGAAATAGCTATCGTACGTAAAAGAAACAGTTTATTGAGCGTAAAGTAGCCCATCTGCACACTAAACAATAAGTATTGGGTTTAGTGTAAATAAAATCCCATCGGCTTCTGTGCACTGTTCTTGTCAGAAAATCCTGCTGTCAGATCAAAAATCACACTCAATAAATACAGTCTGATAGCCTGTCCCCAGCGTAAAGTTGGAGGATAACTCTCGCGTAAAAAGCTTCTTGCATAGAGAATAGCTTGCGTAGAGAGTAGCTCGCGTAAATCAGCTTGCGTAGAGTAGCTTGCGTAAAGTTTGAGTTTGACTTAGTTTGCTTTGCGTAAAGTTCTCAACTTATTTGACTTGGTCCATGAAGCACTTTTTACGCTCCTACAAGACCCCCTTCAAAGTTTTTAAATTATTTTCAAAATTTAAAATACTTTGAACAGAAGCGTAAAATTCGGGATTTCAACAGCCAGCGTAGAATTTGGGATATCCAACGGTCATCCGCGTAAAAGTCGGGATATCCAACAGTCAGCGTAGAATTCGAGAATTTGAACCGATTCAAAATTTCTCTATAAATAGAGCTTTTCGAATAGAGATAAAACTTTACTTGTCTTTCGTAATCCCGATCTCTCTTTACTCTTCTTCCTCTTTCATACTTTTGCTTCGATTCGATGGCCCCCAAGAAGACCGCCGCCGACAGCAAGTGCAAGAAGCCCGTCGTCGATTCATCATCGGTCGACTGTTTTCCATAAACAAATTGGCGACTCTGCTGGGGAAAGCTGTCTCCTATAACGAGACAGCAACAACTCAATGCGATACTTCGTCGATCGGTTCGACGAAGAAGATGATGGTCGTACAATTCGACCAATCTGCTTACGAAGAAATGCTCAAGGCGAAGGAGGGCCGAACGGCTTCCTCCGCTTTTCTCTCTGCCAAGAAGAAGGGACGTTCTGTCTATGTCCCTAAGTCTTCTCCGGCAGCCCGAGACGCTTCTGTCACTTCCCACGCTGACAAGAACACGTCTCCAACCTCAGCGAAGCATGCCTCGGCTTCTCTGAATACAGTAACAGTGGCTTCTCCTAGTCACGCTGACAAAATGGGTTCTTTAGCCAAGTCAGCGTGTCCAAGGAAACCCATCTCTGGACATGTCAAAGTCTCTTCTTCTTCTACTCCTACGTCAGCAGTCGGCTCTTTAGCCATTAATGACTCTGTGCGTATGGCAATCATTGACCAACCATGCGCTAGTCAAAAGGCAGCGTATGACAAGAATTCTCTGAAGATTCCTCCACAGCTTGCACATCTTGTGCCAACCAAGGAGAACGACTCTTTAGTCAACTCCTCTGCTCCTAAGATTTTTACCTCTGGGGTTAATTTGACTAGTACTCTTACTAGATCAAACAAAGAAAAATGCCTTTTGGCTACTTCCTCTAAAGATGGATTATTACCGACTCCCAGTCGGAATAATGTTCATCTTCCTTCTCTCAAAATTTCTCGATCCGAGAAAGGCAAATTGTAAGTATCCAGGACTGATACCCAAGTTGTACCTCCTATGGACCTTCGTAACAAGCTTAACCGGAATCGTCTCGATTCTACTTCCGGCATAAAGAAGCCTTATCAAACTGGGACAAGTATAATGGACCCTGATGCACAATATGCTAAGAACTATATCGCTCAGATCAATCGGTCTTTATACATTCATGAACCAAAAAGACAGAAGAATAAAAGACAAGTTTCTACACAGAGACTATCTTCAAACACTTCCCAGTCTGTTTCTGCAGATCTCCGGGAATATCTGCAAAACAAGCTGAGAATCAACACTCCTTCTATCTCTGACATTGCTCATATTCGTCATGAAGAGCATTGTTGTAACTTCCAACCTCGGGTCGTGATCCAGTGTTGTTGTTTACCGAAAAGACGATCTGTCTTCGAACGGATTCAACATGAACCAATACCAGACGAAGACGAACCTCTTTATGCTTCCGTCAACATGACCTCCAGAAATACTGGGGGTAGAATACGATCTGATTCTATGTTAGATTCTGAAGACGGTGTTTACCTCGGCACCAGATCCAGAACTGGAGCTTCGACCAGGGTCGCTTCTTCTTCTCATCCAGGTGATAATCCTGAGACCACGGAGGACTTCCTAGGAGAGTCCAACTTCCCAGTATTAACTCCCGTGAATAGCCCCGGGAAAGATGCTGACTCTCATAGCGACGATTCAGAACAGACTGTTTCATCGTCGATACCTCGAATGATTACCACTTATATGGCAGATGGCAATCACGAACCTTCGACTAGCACTGAGGCTCATGAACAAAGGATTTCTTCCTTGGAACAACAGTTACGAGCCATGGTGGATACATTGACTGCTATGCATACTCTTATACAAGCTCAGCAACAAACTCAGCAAGTTCAACAAACAGCACCACCAGTGGTATTAAATACTCCTGTTGCCCCAAACCTGGAACCTTCTACTATTCTGGGGGTACAGTCTAATGTTCATGTACAACCCACTCCAAGTCAGTCCGGAGCTGGGGGTGGTATATATGCTGCAGTCCCTCCTCCCAATTATGCCCAACAAGCAACGACACCACAATCTTCCGGAGCGGTCACTGAAGAGTTGAAGAATCTTCGGTCTCAATTCGAAGCGTTCAAGCAAAAAGACGGCTTACAAAGATTAGGTATCAAGCAGCCTTACCCCATACGATGGAAGGATGTATCGTACCCCCCAAAATACAAGCCTCCGACCATCTCTTTCTTTGATGGGACCACCTCCCCAAGTCAGTTTATCAATCACTTTGAGGTAATGACTGATCAGCTGCAACCGAGCGATGCCCTCCTCACTCGGGTATTTGTTGGTTGTCTTAAAGGAACCGCTTATGAATGGTATCGAAGTCTCCCTGATGGGTGCATTACTTCGTTTGCCGGGTTCAAACAGATGTTTCTAGAACGATTCTATGAAGGCATTAACGACATGACCATGTCAGCCCTTATACGAATCAAACAAAAAAATAATGAAAGCACTGAGAGCTTTATTGAAAGATTCAGAAGAGAAGCTCTAAAAATGCCTCTCGGAACTCCCGATGCCGTCACTATTGACACTTGCAAGTCGAACCTCTTACCAATTATCAGCATGTGGACAGGATCCACTCAGTTCCAAGATTGGCCTTCCTTCATCGTCAGTGCCAAAGCTGCCGAAGTCAGTGCTGAGACTTTCAAAGGTCTGGGGGTACACATGACTCCCAATGAATCAAGTCAAAGTACTAGCAATAGTACGCGACCCAACAATCGCAAAGGAAAAGAGACTCTCGAAGTCAATCTCCAAAGCAAAAATTAAGAGGTAATATCTGCCCAAGCTACCCCAGCTCCAACAAATCAACAGCAGAGACCTCCTCGGCCGAAGGAAGAATACTCTTTCGACGACGATGATGTTCAAGGTATCTTCGAATATTTACTTAAAGGTAACAAGATACAACTGCCAGATATCAAAAAGCCTGATGAAGCCAACAAGACGGATCATCCAAAATACTGTCCATATCACAGAATGCTGGGTCATACAATCCGGTCTTGCTTTGTGTTAAAAGGAAAGATCCAAGAAATGATCAAATCAGGAGCTGTGACATTAACACCTAAAGACAAGACAGTCACAGCAAATGTGATTTTGATACAGTTCGGTGACTTCCCTCCATTATTGGTGGAAAATGGGATTGTCCCTATCCCCAAAGCAACCCTTGAAGTTGTGAATATTCCACCAGCCCAGAATGAAGGACTTGTTCCCATAACCACTAAAAAGGGAGAGATTATGTGGATCCATCCCGATTTAGTGACAGAATTCGAGACGTCTTCCTCTTCTCCTCGGAAGGCTCCTCTGTCTAAAAAGAAACCTGGGAAGACTAAGTCACGCCATATGACTTCTAGCATCACACCCAATTTTTTTCTAGCCTCTACTTTCATCCTAGCAGGACAATCACCCCCTACAGAGGTAAAAACTGTACCTCGATCCGAAGACAGATACAAACCTGCGTCTCATCTATATAGTTCACAATCTCGTGAATTAATGGCAAAGATGGGTTATGATCTAGCCACTGCTCCTGGTTTAAACTCCGGCAAAGGACTCCGAGCACCTCTAGCCCTCACTTTGAGACATAATCAATCCCGTGTTGGCCTCGATTTCTGGACTGAAGCTCTCATCAAGCACCAAAAAACCAAGAACAAGATGAAGGATTGAAATATGGTTTCGATAGACCCTGAATTTGAGCCTGAAGTCGAAGCTCTCTCCGGAACCCGGTCAGGAAAAACATATCTGAAAGATTACGCTGAAGCTCCTGAAGAAACTCCTGATGTCCCTCCGGTTGCAGCTCCAGCACCCATCTCTAACGAAGGACCTTCAAATGCTCCTGCTGAGACGATTCTCTCTAAACCAACAACAGCCGACAAAGGAAAGCAACCTGCCCGCTTCGACAAACCAATCAAGAAGTCTCTTTCTCCTGGATTGCAGAAGCCATATAATTTTGACATTCTGGCTCAACTTGTTAGCACTCCAGCCAGGTTGTCCATCTTCGAACTTTTACGTTTATCCAAGGAAACTCGGGAAACGTTAAGTGAAGCTCTACTGCAAGCAGATTCTTGCCTGACTCATCTGAAGAAGCCGAAAACAGAGCCGGTGACTTGCCTACATTGCAACAGTGTCTTAGAAATCATTCCGAACATCACCTTTACCTAAGACGATATGCTTCTAGAGGACAATCGTCATGATCGGCCTCTCTACTTCACTGGGTACATTGACACGATGAAGGTCGACCGTATTCTAATTGATCCAGGATCAGCTCTAAGTATTATACCTAAGAGTCTCTTGGATGCCTTACGGATTCCAGTTCATCATCTAGTCAAGACAGTCACTACCATTTTAGGGTTCAATCAAGACAAGAGCGAACCTCTGGGAAAAATTCGCCTAAAAATACAAATAGGCAATTTCCGGGCGAGTGTCACATTCTACGTGATCGAGTTAGTTGGATCTTACAACTTGCTCTTGGGAAGACCTTTTCTCCATGAACACAATATCGTCCCCTCCACTCTTCACCAGTGCTTCAAATACATTGATGAAAAGGGAGAAGTTCAAAAGGAAGTCGCGGACATTAATCCTTTCAGAGGAGTCGAAGCTTACTACAGTGACTCTCGCATGTACAAAGATGAGTATTCAAAAGTCTTACAAGCTATGGATGATGATGAGACATCGAAAGTTGACACCTTTGTTATTCCTGTAAAAGGGCGTATCACTCATCCGCGGTCTACTAAATCACCTGAAGAAAGCCCACTGATAATTCCTGTCAGTGGATGTACCACTTCATTGCCTTCCCAAGCTCCACAAAGTTCGCTGATAATCCCTGTCAGTGGACGCACCACTCTCTCACCATCTTCTCAGGCTAGACCAGATACTCTAGTCATTCCAGTCAGTGGACGCACTACTTATCCACGATCCTCTTCAAGGAAGCTCACCTCCTCTGAGCCTTTTGTTATCGACCTTAATCGAAACAAAACTTCTGCTCGCTCTTCTTCTCCCCCTTTAGTCATTAATTTGACTAAAACTACTAAGGCTCAGCCTTCTTCTGTAAATACAGCATCTGATATTAATAAAGCATCTCCTTTACAGTATATTGATGTTTGTAATCATGTATAAAGTTATTTACATTTGCTAGATAGCTTAGAGCCACTAACTATAGGAGTTGTTCAAACTCTTCATACAGAAGTATCATTAGAGTCTGTACAAAATTCATACTTCCTTGTTCCTGTTAGAAAGTCAGGAGAAGCTCCAATATTCTTCTGCAAAGGGCCCCAGAATCCTCCTAATCTGGAAGACGACGACAAAAACGATGATACCGGAAGGTTACAACTACGTCGCTACAGTCAGCAGTCCAAAAACATCATCAAAAACATGGGCTATAACTTCAGAAATGGCCTCAGTAGTGGAAAAGGAAGAAGAATGCCTGTTCAAATTCCTCCCTTAAAATACGGAAGGACAAAATATGGATTGGGTTATATTACTCCTATCCCCTTCATCAACACAGTCCATGAGGATCCAGAATCCGACGGAGACGAACGATCTGATTCTTCCGATTCCTTCTCTTGGGATTCCGACACAAGTATTGGCAATTTTCATCGTTCTACTCTATCCGCCAATATGGTCTCCGCCAACGGTCCGCAAGAAAATGATGAAGATGAAGATGATTTTGAAATATCACCCGAATCAGAACAATGGGCTCAAAGATTAGACAACCAATAGGAATTCAGGTTCGAGCAAAGAGAACCTCCCACTGAAGATAAATTGATCCAAATTGATGTTGGTGAGGAGGGATCCCCCAAGCCAATATTCATCAGCGAAAGTCTTTCAGAAACAGATAAGCAAGACATGATCAAGCTTATTCATGATTACATCGATGTCTTCGCCTGGAGCTATGAAGATATGCCAGGGCTAGATCCGAAGATCGCAACACACAAACTTAATATCATGCCGAATGCTAAACCGGTCAAACAACAACAGCGACGATTTCGTCCAGACATTATGGATGCAATTGAAGCTGAAGTCAACAAGCTTATGGCTTCCGGATTTATCCGAGAGGAACAACATCCTGAGTGGGTGGCTAACATTGTTTCTGTTCTCAAAAAGACTGGCAAGATCCGAGTCTGTATAGACTTTCGCGATCTCAATGCGGCTTATCCTAAGGACGAGTTCCCTCTTCCGATCACCGACGTCATGATCGATAACACGTGTGGTTTCGAACGAATGTCATTTATGGATGGGTATTCGGGGTACAACCAAATCAAAATGTTTCCAGACGACGAGAGACATACTTCCTTCAGAACGTCGATTGGTACATACTGTTACACAGTGATGCCGTTTGGTCTCAAAAATGCAGGAGCAACATATCAGCGAGCAATGAGCACTATATTCCGCGAACATCTCCGAAAAATAGTCGAATGCTACGTTGATGATATTACAGTCAAGAGTCGACAAAAAGAGGATCACATCCAAGATTTGAAGACTATCTTTGATTTAATGCGTCAACATCAACTTAAGATGAACCCTTCTAAGTCCTTCCTGGGCATCTCTAGTGGTAAATTTCTCGGCTTTGTCATTACCGCTAAAGGTATACACGTGGATCCCGAGAAGATCAAAGCCATCCAAGAGATGCGTCCTCCACGCACCTTAAAAGAGCTACGAGGATTTCAAGGAAGAATTGCTTATATCAGGAGATTCATCTCTAACTTATCAGGACGCTGCAGACCGTTCAACAAACTTCTGAAGAAAGGTGTGTCCTTCGTCTGGAACGAAGAATGTCAAAAAGCATTTGACGACATCAAACAGTACCTCATGAACCCTCCGGTTTTGGTACCTCCCGTCTCGGGAATACCATTCCTTCTATATGTTTGAGCCATGGATCATTCTCTCGGTGCATTGCTCGCCCAGAAAAACAAAGATGGCCATGAACAGGCTATTTATTACCTCAGTCGCACAATGACAGGTACTGAATCGCGTTATTCTCCAATTGAGAAAGAATGCCTAGCATTAATGTTTGCCGTTCAGAAGACGAGACATTACATCATTGGTCAAACGATTCATGTCATTTCCAGAGTGAATCCCATCAGGATTATGATGAAGAAACCCGGTATTCTCAACTCCAGACTGTCTAATTGGGGAATCTTGTTAGCTCAATATGACATGCATTATATTTCTCAAAAGTCAGTTAAAGGACAGGCTCTTGCTGATTTTCTGGCAGCTCATGCAGTTCCAGAGGATTCTAAATTATACGATGAGATTTCAGATGAAGTTATGGATTCAAATCAGGTTTCTGAAGAAGCTCCTACCTGGCGTCTATTCTTTGATGGAGCGTCTAGAATGGGTCCCAATGGCGATATTGTCGCCGGAGTCGGGATTGTTCTTGTATCCCGGAAGGGCTGACTATTCAGAAGGCTTATTCTCTGGATCAATCGTATTCAAACAATGTAGCCGAATACAATACGTTACTCATCGGTCTTCAACTTGCTAAACATCTGGATATTCAGTATTTAGAAGTTTATGGAGACTCCAAACTTATCGTCAATCAAATCAGAGGTACATACGAAGTCCGTCATCAGGATTTGATACCTTATTACCGAGCAGCACTCTCTATGGCCTCTTCCTTTGAAGGTTTCTTTATTGAACACGTTCGGCGAGCCTGTAATACAGAAGCCGATGCTTTGGCTAATCTTGTCGCTGTGCTAGCCATACCGGTCAGACGTCAACAATTGATAGTGGTTTATAACTGGGAGCTATTCTACGTCGAAAATAATTTGGCTTTGGGTTTTCCCCATGACACAGACAAAAATTCTCTCAACCCTGATGAATTTAACCTTAACACTGGATTAGGGTTTGACAGAGCATCCTCGTCTTCTTCCGATTCTACTATGGAATACGTCTTTTCCAACAAAACAGAAGCCATGACCGAAGACTGGAGACGTCCATTTCTAGACTTTGTATTGTATGACATACTTTCCGATAATCCGAGCGAAGCAGTGTCTATCCGGCGTCGATCTCTCAGATTCTATTATAATCATACGACAAAGACACTATATCATCGGGCCTATGACGGTCTTCTCCTCCGATGCATCGCTGGTGAGGAAGCACAACGGATTATCCGTGAAGCACATAATGGTGTCTGCGGAGCCCATCAACCAGGTCCTAAACTTCAAGATCGCATCCGACGTATGGGTTATTATTGGCCCACGATGGTGGCTGACGCCATTCAATATGCCCGAAAATGTAAAGCATGTCAAATCCATACAGACTTTATCCATCAACCGTCAGAGTTCTTACACCCGACAGCGGCATCATGGCCCTTCGAGGCCTGGGACATGGACATCATTGGTCCCATCAATCCACCGTCATCAAAAGGACACCGGTTTATTCTAGCAATAACCGATTACTTTTCTAAATGGGCTGAAGCAATCCCGTTATCCGAAGTCAAAACTTCTAATGTCATCAACTTCGTCAAGCATCATGTCATCTATCGATTTGTTGTTCCTCGGCATATTATCCATGATAATGGACCACAGTTCGTCAGTCAGAAATTTACTCGATTCTGCGACGACCATCGAATCAATAACCTAGCTTCTACAGCATATAATCTAGCAGCTAATGGATTGACAGAAGCTTTCAATAAAACCATCATCAAACTCCTAAAAAAGTTTGTTTCTTCTAACAAACGCAACTGGAGCGAGAAGCTTGGTGAATGTTTATGGGCCTACCGCACCACAGTTCGCAATACGACCGGGTGTACGCCTTTCTCTTTGGTATACGGGTGTTAAGCTGTCCTTCCCCTCGAGATCCAGATTCCTTCTCTGAGAATCGCAATCTCCAATGAACTTACAACGGAGAACAATGATCATCTTCGACTTCAAGGGCTAGAAGCTCTAGACGAAAAGCGATTGTACGCTCAACAAAATATCGAGCTGTATCAGGCCCGAATTTCAAAAGCTTTTAACCAGAAGGTGAAAGTCAGAGCATATCGGAAAGGAGAACTTGTTCTTACCGTCAAACGTCCGATGACTATGACACATATGAGCAAAGGCAAGTTCGACGCGAAATGGGAAGGCCCATTCGTCGTAAACAAAGTCTTCTCAAACGGAGCATATCAGCTTACCTCTATGGATGGTAAAGTCACGATGATGCCTATCAACGACAAATTCTTAAAGAAATATTATGTATAAATCTTGTTAATATATAATATTTTCATCTGCTGCGATTATTCTCCAGCAAATATAAAATCAGAGTTTATTCTTCCTCACAAAAGTCGTCTCGATATCGTTATCCCCAGCGAAAATTGATATTCTACCACATATCATCTTCCCAGAGAATTTGATATTCTGTCTTATTAGATCCCCAGTGGGTTTAATAAAGATCTCATATGGAAAATCACGTCCATATTACCTCTGAATTTTCTATCTCAGTATCATATTTTCTATTCTCTGAAAATGATATCTAGTCTTTTGATTTCCGAGTCCAAAGATCATAGAAAATTGAGTTCAAAGATATCTTTATATCTGAATTCTGCTTTCTCTAATAAGTATTAAACTAAAATTTTGGTTTAATATCATCTGATGAAATTATAAAATTCATTTGTATATTTTATTCTATTGAAATATGTCATGTATTATTTACCTCTGAACATATTTTCTACAAAAACATCATACACAAAATCGAAATCAGATCAAAGTGCTCATTTCCTCAGTCAAAATCAAAATACTGATTACAAGTGAGTAAACTTCAAGACATGAGAAGTGTGAAAAATCTATTGAATAGAAGGAGTAATTATCTCTTGAATACGAGCAAGTACACTATTCATCTTCTCTTCATGAGCTTTACGAATTCGCTCTGTTGCTTCAATTGCAATCATCTGTTGGTCAAAATTAATGATAATAGAACTACGGCGATTAGTTTCTTCTATCTGCTCAGCTTACATCTGTTCCCGCTCTTGCTGTAGAACTTGATAACGGGTAGCTTCAGCTATACGAGCAACAATAATATCAGATTGCTCTTTTTCTACGGATGTAATACGCTCCGGGAGACGAGCTAATTCTTCCTTTAGTTTCTGGAGTTCTTCAACTCTAGATGTTTCCTCTGTTTCCAGACGTTCTATCTTCTGACGAGTTGTTACTATTTCTTCATCCTTCGCCATTAACTTCTCAGATGACAAAGCGAGGAATTCTTTCAAAGCAGCCTGCTGGGTTTGAGCTTCACGTTCCAGTTGAGCAATCTCAGCCACAGTCAAGGATTTAATATCTGCTTTCTTGATTTCCCAGTATTTGTGGATGGTTACTTCCAAATTGTCTAGGAGATGCTCAAAGAAAGTACACTGAGTTTCATAACCAGCCTGTCGCAGAGCTAAAAGCGGGAAATTAATCGCCGTTCGGAGATTGGAAAAAGGCATAGTCTCGTCCTTCATAAATCGCCTGAAGAATGTATCCAGATATGAATAGATAATATCTGAATACATCGCCATGGTCCTTGCTATTCCCGTTTCAAAACCGGGAGTTGCTGCCATTGTGAAGGAAGAAGCTGGAATGGGCTCTATTCTGGAAACAGAAGTATGTGCTTTTGGAGAACTTGGTAAATGTGAGCTTCCCTCACCAACATCAGTCCGAACAGGTGGAGCATGGGTCGAGCTCATCGCTGGTGTAGTTCCTACAACTTTTGGAATCAAAGAAGCTTGATCAAAATTAAAGACAATAAAGCAAGAAAAGACAAAACTTTACTGGATGAAATATTACCTGAGGTTGGCTCGTACTCCATTTCTTTAGGATCGTTCAGCCCTGTTCGTAGTCTATTCAAAGTGTCTTCTGACACTGGTCTCATTTCACTACTTCCTGCCCCAGAGGTACTCGGAACATGGGCTTCTATTTCTAGAAGGTTCTCTGGCTCTGGAGTCAACTTTGAATGTTGGCCGGCCGTCTTCAATTCGTCGACACGGATTTCAGTTGGTGACTCATCTTCAATCTCCATATCCTCATCTTCAAAGGAATGAGACGAAGGTTCATAGTCAACCTGTTCTTCTTTACCCTTGTCGCTCTTCGAAACATCAATCAAAGCTAAATCAGCAGGTGGCTCGAGAGTGGTTGCTTCCTTTACTGATTCTCTTGAAACCAGTACGGATGGTTCAGCATGCTCATCCACTACCATGGAAGGATCCTCGGTAGCCGGTGTTGTTCGATCGGTAGATGGCTTAGCTGCCGATTCTTCTATCACATTCTCCGCAGCAGGTTCTATATTAGCGTCCTGCGTGGGCTGCGTTTCCGAGGGTGCAGGAGAGGAAACTTCAATAATCTTCTTGGCAGTAGAAGATTCCGCTTCAACTCTTTGCTGAGAAGCAAGGGCAGTTTGCTTCTCTCGAGCCAATCGTTCAGCACGATTGGTGGGGCTTTCTGTATCAAGACAAATTACAGATTTAGTCTTTGAAACTACCACTTTTCTTCTTCCTACCCTTTTTATTAATGGAATGGTAGGATAATCGTCTTTGGAATCACTACCTTCTTCGTCAGCATCTCTGATTCGTTGACTCGAAGCAGGAGAAATCCCCGGGATAGTAATTCCTACACGACTACGAACTTCTGCTCGAGTAACTCTTTTTGGAGCGGGCCCAGAAGCACCCTTACCACGCTTTCTCTTCGGTGTACCCTCAACAGATACACTCTTCTCGGCACTTCCAAGCGGTACATATAGTGGCTGATGAAGTTCATCAGAAAAGAGATTCTCCATTGGGACTTCTTCATAAACCTCGTCAGTAGCGAGAGGATCCTTTCGGTCGTGACAATCTTCCGGCAGAGTTGACTTGGCTGATTTCTTATTAACATGAATGAAGCTCTTACCCAAGATGCTGAACTTCTCATCAAATGTATTCGCAGATACATAGAACTTGGCATAAGACGCCAACATCTTAGCTCCTTTTCGATGATTCACCGGATCTGGCATTGTAAAGGTAGCTCCGGTGCCTTTGGCAATATAATATATCCAGGCTCTCGCACCGTCGATCAATCCGCCTTGGTGGTTGAAGCATGTCGTTGCATTCCCTACTTGCAATTGATCATAGCCAAATTGTCGAGCAAATCTACTCGGAAGATATGGCTCCAAATAAGTGATGTCGTCATGGCGACAGACCAAGTGGGATGGTCTGATCCTCTTCAGCCATTCGTGCTGAACATCATCCAGTTCATTGGCACCAGTGCCATCAATCATTTTCGCAGGCATAGTCTCATAACTGATAGGCGGAGGAACACAGGTGAAACTCCATAGTTCTCCTCTATTCAGTATGGTCCTGCAGTCTGTCAGGGTGTCATATTTCCACTTTGGCGTATGACGGTATCTTTCCAAGAAAGTGTCATCTGGTCTGGCCAGTCCAGCACTCATAAGAGACTCAAAGTGGAGGAGCTGCCATCCGTACAAATATGTGAAGGGCATTTCTATCCGAGGAAAAGTTGTAAGTTTCTTCTTCGCCAGGGTAAACATTCTGTCTGCATATGCTCTTAAACCGGCGTTCAGACGGCATGTCATCGTCGTTAGCAAGTCCATCCTGTACCCGAACGTCAGACGGACTGCTGCAAATACGATTCCTCGGTGCATCCTGTCTGCCGAACAGGTGCCAGGTACGACGAATCTTCTCAGCCAAAGGGATAGAAACCCGGCCAGATGACCTTCATTAGATAAATCCCGGCCACCTTGCTTTATGTAGGTCTCTAACCTATCACCAGCTTTATAGGTGCCTTCATCTTCTTCTATTATGATGTCATCATGGGTGGTCTCCCGGATTAATTTGTCAATTTTGGCTTGACTCAGAGGTTTAAAACGACCAATATATTGTTCGGTCTTCTTCTTCTTCTGAGTTTCTTCGGTGCGGCCTTGGAATAAGTAGGCCGTCCACTTAGAAGTGTAGCAGCCTGAATCTATATCTTTTGCCTTATAAAAGGCCTTACAGATACTATAGTGGCACATTAATTCTTCGAATACATGAAGAATTAGTGGGTTGGCGTCAAAAATCTTGTTCATTTCATCAATAAACGGGATATATTCCTCATACGGCAGATCTCCTGTCGGCAGCTGAGATATGTACGCCATTTCGTGGAGAGCGAATCCCATCTCGCCTCTCGGAGTCATAAAAGTTCCGGTACGGTAGTTGTACCTTTCTGCTAGTGCCAGGAACAAGTCTGGGTTCGGCCTAAAACCATAAGCAGTGCACTTGATGGCATCGTACAGGCCTATCACCTTCAACTGTTCTCCATAATCTCTCAGAATCCATCTCACGAGAGCAGTCCATCTGGTATTCTCTGGGTTCACGAGACCAGTGAGTCTCATGGACTGTTTCGGATAGACAGCGTTTTCTAGCTGTACAAATTCGTTCGCGAATATCGGGACTCTAACCGGCATCAGAAGTGCAGAGTCCTCAGGGGGAATTGTGGATGGCAATAATCCTCGTAAAACTGAGACATGCGGTTCAGTACCACTGCGAAATCTTCCCTGTCTGTACCCTACCCATCCAGCTTTTGCTTGACGGGTTGGAGTAATATCCTATTTCATGTGTCTTTGGTGACTCGCATGGAATAAGCGAGCTATGTTGATACTCTTAGACAATCCAGTCAAGTACATCGGCTGAGTCGCATCACCATCCCGGTAATACGAGTATGACACTTTATCGGAGGCTGGCTGGGAGTTTCTGTCAATAGCGTCCCCGAATAGAAATGCTGGTTTTGAGTGGGTAACACTGTCCACACTCTGCAGTGGTTGACCACTTATCAGACTCAGCAGGGTTTCGCTATCTTGATTTTTCAGAATGGCTATTCTCGTGGAAGGTTCATCAAACTGTGGAAAGTGGACATGGGATAGGTCACTCTTATAATTGCTCCCTGCACATCCTTTAAACTGCGCTTCTTGGGCCAGAATATCCACTACAAAGGAAAAATAAGAGGTTTAAAATCCTTAACTCTAAAAAAATACAAAGGGATGACAAGTTCAAAGATCAACTTACGCTCAGTCCATCCTAAGCGTATGTCAGATTTAAAAATCAACTTACGCTCAGTCTATCCTAAGCGTATGACAGATTCTAAGTTCAACCTACGCTCAGCTACGTGTATGTCTAACCAAAGCAAGCAGTCGTATGGAATCTTCCAAAGAGCAGCGTATGGTTAGCAAGATGTTCATCAAAAATACGCTGACAAGAGAGTCAGCGTATCTCAACGAGGCAACTTGACATAGCGTATTCCTTCAGATCAGCGTATTTTGACATTTCTATCAAAGATACGCGTATCTTACAGAAATACGCTCAAAACATATTTTTCGTATAGACGAAAAACATGGAATACGACTAAACCCTAAAGAGGGAAGTGTATTTTCTGACGTATTGACCCTAAAAAGGGGATACGTTTTCTGATTTTGTCCTAACCAGAGCCCTAAAAAGGGATGGTTACTGTTCATCATCCCCATCCTCACCGTATAGGGGTTTCAACGGAAGTTCGCTCTGTGGAAGACGCTGCTCGGCGGTTCTCCTAGTGGTTGCAGCGGCGGCGGCGGGTCGAGACGGCTCTGCAGGAGCCTTGCCTTTCCCCTTCACGATAGCGTCGAGCTTGGGTGCCATTGACGAAGATTAGGTTGGAGAAGAAGAAGGCTTGAGCTCTGGATTCTCTCTCTCGAAGACGAAGGCAAAAGTAAAGAAAGGAATTAAGTTCCTAATGGCCTATTTATAGAAGAAAGGAAAGCCCAAACGGTAGCCGTTTTCAAAATACAGAATCCCTAGAGATATGCACTGATATCGAGGAAATAGCAAACTCGTGCCAGCGTGTCAAGACTTATTCCCACTTTGAGTTCAAAGTAATTTCGAACTTTCGAAAATCATAAAGTTCGAAAACTTTGAAGGGGGTCTTGTAGGGTGTTAAAAATTCTGACACGCTGACATAAGACCAAGTCAGCCAAAGGCTATACGCTCAGCCCAAGGCCATACGCTCAGTGCAAAAGTCATATGCTCAGTGAATATTTTATTATTTCTCGACTGACAACACAGCATACGCTCAATGGGGAATGAATCTAACACTTCATCTTTCGTGCAAAGAACAGCTGTCTTAGGAGAATTAACCGTCGTATGGATTTTCGAGAGTTGATTTTGTCTTTTACGAGGACAGCTCATTAGCCATCATAAATGTACAGCCATCGTTACTGTCATTTCTGACAGTCTGTCAACCGTCATATCCGCAACAGGACGCTCGAGAGATATTTGTCAGTTATTGGAAGATATGGCGTATTCGAGAAGATTGGGGACAGCCACGTGTCTACTTCTCCAGTTATACGACTCCTCATAAAGGCAGCGTATGGACTTCATACGACTCCTCATCAAGACAACGTATGTACTTCATATGACTCCTCATCAAAGCAGCATATGGACTTCATACAACTCCTCATCAAGGTAGCGTATGGACTTCATACCACTCCTCATCAAGGCAGCGTATGTACTCCATACGACTCCTCATCAAGTGAGCGTATATACTCCATACGACTTCTTGTCACCCAAGTGAGCGTATGGACTCCATACGACTCCTCTTCAAACAAGACAGTGTATGCTAGTCATGCTTCTCCAAAAGACAGCGTATCAAAGCAAATGCATTCAGAATGACTTCAAATGTACAGTCAACACACGTTCTCATGTGTCCTGTATTCGGTTACCTACTCATTCATAAGTTATGCAACATGGCATTTATGCCATCAATCTCTCCTGGATATACTCTACTACTCTCAACCGCACTCCAACGTGTCTCCACCAAAATTCGCCACGCGTCCCTGCAGTTATGCACACGTCAAGTAACTGACTGAGCGTATGCCCAGAGCAGTTATCCAGAACTCTATAAAAGAGAGTTTCTCCACTTTCAACAGACACCACATTTAATTCAGAGAGAACAGAGAGATTGCCCAGTTGCTGTCCAAGTTCTTCGAGGTCCGAGCCTTCTTCATCGCATCGTCCAAGGGATAAAGTGATCGTCTTCTAGATCAGATTCCTACAGTTGTAATTTTTTCAGAAACACAATAAATAAATAGAATTTATTTATGGAAAACACCGACCGTACGAAAACCCCCGTCCCATCATCAACAACACCCCAATAGAGCAACCCCGTCGTGGCTCCGACAATGTTGGGTAAAACACTGAACTTCGGCCGCGAGTTCGTCGGGGAAGAAGACCCGAGCTTTTCACTTCACGCCCACGTTATGCGTGTCAGTGTAGAAACTGAGATAATTAAATACGCCCACGTTATACGTGTCAGCATAAAATTAAGAAAATACGCCCACGTTTATACGTGTCAGCGTAAAATTAAGAAAATACGCTCACGTCTATACGTGCCAGCGTAAATTTCAAAATACGCTCACATCAACATGTGCTAGCATAAAAATGAGAATACGCTCACGTCAACACGTGCCAGCGTAAAATTTAGATACGCTCATGTCAACACATGCTAGCGTAAATATTAAAATACGCTCATGTCAACACATGCCAGCATAAAAATTAAAATACGCTCACGTCTAGACGTGCCAGTATAAAATTAAGATACGCTCATGTCAACACATGCTAGCGTAAATATTAAAATACGCTCACATCAACATGCTAGCGTAAAATTCATAATACGCTCACATCAACATGTGCCAGCGTAAATTTCAAAATACGCTCACATCAACATGTGCCTGCGTAAATTTCATAAGTAAAAAGACTTTGTGTAAAACAAAGAATTTTTATAAAAAGTTTTTATCAACTTTAATAAGCGTAAAATTTGCATAGTCAGAGTCTTTTATCTTTATGCAAAAAATTTCAAATTAGATTTTCACTAACTTGATTTTTCTTTTTCTTTCGGCAGTGGATTTACAAATTCACCCACTTGCAGAAATATTTGGCTCATCAGCTGATATGGTGGGCTCAAATTATTTGGAGAATCTGTCCCACGTGGAATTTCCCCAGTCGAATCCAGAGTATCCTGCAGAGAGAGCACAACTGATAGCTGCTCAAGGGGACAAGATGTTGCTGTCCATGATAAATGGAGAAGTGTTGACATCGTTGGATGGTCAACAATTTGCAAAGCCAGCTTTCCTATTCGGGAATGTGATAGACTTCAAATCACAAACACACCCCAAGAAGGAGTCTTGGGTGTTGAAGTTTGGAGATAGAGCCATGTACCTCCCTGACATGGATAGAGATTATCCTTTGTCTGCTTTCATCTATGCCACCCATCCCCGAAAGATGCTATGGAACCTGACTCCCAGCAGTCATGGTAGACCAGAAAGGATCATTTTCAAGAGAGAGAGAGAGCAAGTGACATGGGCTACTACACCAGTACTCCCAGTGGTGGTGTTATTCCCTTCTCCGGTCTTTTGCCAGGATTCACTCCGAGTGAGGATTCCGCTCTGATTCAGCCAGCGCAGATCCAAATGTTCATTAATAAGTTCATAAGGGCGGCAGTATTATACCCTCAAGCCAATCCCAGGCTACCAGGGTGGCTAACTCCATTTAACCAGAACTGGATTCAGATCAGTATTTGGATTATGAGGAACTTCCAGACGGAGCTAAAAGATATTGGCCTGTATGAAGCAGTGGCCTCCACCAGTCAGGGTATACCGTCGAACAGCAATTTGTTAATGGTTCTGATGGAGATATATATCAGTTCCACAGGAACTTTGCGACTCCAAAAGGTGAAATGGGTCTCGCACTCCACGAGATGCAATTCATCTCCAAGTTGCCAATGGGAAAGCCCCATATGAAGAGTATGTTCCCTCCAATAGGGAACTAGCAGAGATAAGGGAGAAAAATCCTCAATTGGTTGAGGTATATGAAGAGTTGATGTGCCACTACATGATTTGCACTGCTATGCATGAGAGTGGATCTCATTTGGCGTACATCAACAAGTGGACAACATATCTCTTTTATCACAAGGATAAGATATCCAAAGATGATAAAGAAAGATTTCAGGAGAACAAGGCTCCATCCATCAACACTGGTTCAACAATCCCTGCTGATAAAGTACGGGATATGATGATTGGCTACAAATTCTCGAACAAATATTTGTCCACCAAGACTGGGGAGTTCTTTGCAGGAACTGAAGCCTTGAGTTTCTTCAGATATGGCAGCCATAAAATGTAGCGCCCCGCTTTCGATAGGCGACGGAACTTCATAATATGCTAGCGCCGAGTCAGATCGGCCGGGAACTTAGATGGCCATCTGACTCGATCGCTAAGCTTGGTAAACGTTAACGCCTTGCGGCATCGATTCAAATCGATTTGGACGGAAGTTACGAGAATCGATCCAACTAATGGAACGACTTCTGTTGGAATAAGTCCTAGATGCAGCGGGCTGCGTCTCGGCGAGTGAGCTCTCTATAAGAGTCCCTTCGACGGGACCGGACCGCTGTATGGTTTTCTTGGAGCTTTGTCGCTGGGCTTGATTGAAGTGCTTTCGCGTCGTTTTCATGGATGCAATTACAATTTCGATACAAGGAGAAAAGAAGGAAATCTAACAAAGTGTTGATGCATTGCAGGAGCTCGCGTAACTAAGGATTGACGTTGCGTAGCGCTTCGACGACCTGCACAAAGCAAAGTGATCGGTGGGTGATTCGGCCTTCTTTTCTATTCCGTCCCGTAAACTTATTCCTTGCTTCGAATTCATTCAAATCGAACGATGCCAAGTTAATTGCATGCCAATCCACTAAGTCAAGAACTCGGGAAAAACGTATCGATTTACAAATACAAGTTTTTCACATAAACCAGAAAGTTTAAGGTTTACAGAAAAAGATAGACTATTTCTAGTGCTGCAAAATATTATGAAACGTTGATTATGGGATTTGATGCCTCGGACAATTTGGTGCCTGCGGGACGCTAAATCGAGAGTACAGTTTCGAGGAAAAATGAATTGATGCATGAGTTGGGGGAAAAATGATAATGTCGTTCAATACTGTCCGCGCTATACAAAACTGCTTGCACATATTAAACTGTTCATGCATTGGCATGGTCATGGACGGCTTATACACAAGTTGATCTTTCCTCGATGCGGTATCCGGGGCATCGGAACCGAATCGACCTAGGAGGAAAAATTAAAGTCGTGCTTCGGCGCGAGGCATTACGGGACCTGCAGCAGGGCTTGCAACCCACGCTGACAGGCACGTCGTAATGCCATATAAAGTCCCACGTGATGTGTAACATCAATGACCGCATATAAGATAGTAGCATGCTCACCTATTGTCTTATGCAGGTGTAAATATATTATCTCTGTTTTCATGCAGGGACGAGCACGGCCGTGGTAAGAAATATGATAAACTGCTATGGTTCACTGTATGCTTTATTACGCAAAGATGGCTATCGAATATGAACTGAATTCATTTAGTTCTAATAGAAAGACAACTCTAAAGCATGCCTACCCTAACAATCAGAGTTGGTTTAGACGAGTGGGTTCGTCTCGTCCACTTAGCAAGTGTGCTAATCCCATTCCCCTAATTTCCCCAGGTACGACGGGCGCGCTCAACTAAACTGGAGCTGAAGTACGGAGAGGCATTTTGAAGCTCTTCCTATGCTGAAGTATTTTGAAGCCAATTCAAGTCGACGGCTTATGTATAAAGGGGCGAATGTATGGGACGGCAAGCGTTAGTTCAGGCAACTTGTCGAATGTATCTTCTTTCTGTTTTCAATCAATGTAGCCGCAACGGCATCCAATGTAAATTACGACTTACACTTCGTTGCAAGCTATGAATGAAAAGCATTTCTATCTTCCTATACTGCGTCTTATATTCTGATGTGATTTGTGAAGTTTCGACTTGGCGTATTTATATCAAAATCAAAAAGATAACCATTTGAGAACTTGTCATCTTGCCTAGCACGAGCGCAACTCCAGGCTCGTGCGGCATCACGCCTTAGCGAGGACGATCGAATCGGCAAAGTAACACCGGGGACGAACGGTTTATCGGCTCGGGGCGTGACAAATTGGTATCAGAGCACAGTTATGTTTCCTCGAATTTTCGAAAGATGTTTTATTATTGGAATGTCTGTTGCGATGGCTCGATTGAATGCTTGTCGACATGCTGTGTGAAATAAAAGTTCCATACATGTAAGCCCGTAGATATTTTTGAAAAATACTAACGGGTTTACTCTGTTTTGTAGGAATGACTAAGAAAAGAAACAATTCCGCCCCAACCCAAACTGTAGATAGTACGTCGAGCACAAAAAGTACTGAGCCTAGCGAGACGACTATGCAGAAGATGCTACAGTTGATGGAACTGCAGCAGCAGCAGTTTCAGACACAATTCAAAGCCCAATTTGAGGTGCAACAAAAACAGATGAACGCCCTAACTCAGATAGTGAGCAGAATGGCGGGCAACACCAAGACGACGGATGAAGAACCCGAGGAAAAGCAAGGCGATCAAGAAGAAAACGAGGAAGAAGAAGCTCAACAGCAAATGATGAATTCTTCTTCCTTGTTCAAGGCAAAGGAGTTTCGCAAGATGAATCCACCAAAGTTCAACGGCCGAGCAGAGCCTGATGTGATCGTGGGATGGCTTACGGAGATGGAGGACCTGTTTAATCTGCTTAGCATTGAAGGGTCCCAGAGAGTAACTTGTGCGGCGTTACAGCTGCAACTGAGGGCGCACGACTGGTGGGGAGCTAAAAAGCAGGAAATCTACGAAGCCGATACAGATGCCACGATTTCCTGGAAGATATTCAAGGAAGCTTTCCTTGAACAATACGTTCCTCGCGCCGTCCGTCGCCAAAAAGAAGACGAGTTCATGATACTGCAACAGGGAAATATGCCTGTCGAAGATTACGACTCAAGCTTCTCAAAGCTGGCGAAGTTTGCCGGCGCCTTCCTGCCCAACAAGGAAGTATGGTGTGAACGCTTCCAACAAGGCCTGAACGACGAACTACGAAAGAACGTCATGAACCAGCGATGCCAAACTTATCGTGAATCCTATGAAGCCGTACTTGATAGTGAACGGATCTTTGGCCGCATGTCACAAAGGGTCGTGCCTGTCGTTCACAACAATTTCAACAAGCGTCCTAATGATGCTGGAGGATCGGGAGTACCCAAGCGTCCAAACACGTTTGAGAATCGGCGTCCGTTTTCGGGATTACACTGCAATATCTGTGGCAGGGATGGGCATCGCCAGAGTGATTGTTACCACAGAATATGTTTCGGGTGTGGCACGAAGGGCCATTCAAAGTCGCAATGTACAAGAACTGTTCCGATCCAACAGAACCCACCGAGGAACGTCCTGAATCCGCATAAAGCGTCGATACTGCAAGGCGCGAATGCGGTGCCCATCAACCAACAGAACCAACGCCACGGAGCTCAAGGCCGAGTTTATGCCTTAACTCTGGACGAGGCGCTTGCGTCCGATACGGTTGTAACAGGTATATTACTCTACAAAGATATACCTGCTCGAGTATTATTCGATTCGGGTGCGACGCATAGCTTTATATCTGCTGATTTTGCGAGAGAAAATAAAATAACCATGCAATCACTAGATATAAATATTAGCGTTAGCACTCCGTCGGGAGTCGATATGCCCGCAAACTTTATTTGTAGGGATGGCCACATTTGCATCGGAGGAAGATATCTATCCTTGGATGCCGTCGTACTAGACATCAAAGATTACGACGTAATCCTGGGCATGGATTGGTTGGGCGCTTGTCGTGCAACGATCGAGTGCGCGGAGAAGAGAGTGGTGTTTCGTCTTCCTGGAGAGACAGAGTTCTCCTATTCGTGCGGTACGGTCTCGAAGACGGCAATGATGGTGTCGGCAATCTCGACGAGGCGTATGCTGCGTTCCGGCTACGCGGGATACTTGGCATCAGTCCGAGACACGCGAAAGGATAATACAAACACAATGCAGACTGATGTTGTGACAGACTTTCCCGATGTTTTTCCTGACGAGATGCCAGGGATGCCGCCGGATCGAGAAATTGAATTCAGCATCGACACCTTTTCGGATACACGGCCGATATCCAAGGCGCCTTACCGAATGGCTCCAGCAGAACTGAAGGAACTGAAGGTGCAATTACAAGAGTTGCTACACCGCAGATTTATTTGCCCTAGCGTCTCTCCGTGGGGAGCTCCCGTACTGTTCGTGAAGAAGAAAGATGGGTCGTTGCGGCTATGTATCGACTATCGGGAACTCAACAAGGCGACCGTGCGAAACAAGTATCCTTTGCCGCGAATCGACGACTTGTTTGACCAACTGCAAGGCGCGTCAGTATTTTCAAAAATCGATCTTCGCTCAGGCTATCATCAACTGAAGATCAAGTCCGACGACGTATCGAAGTCCGCCTTCCGCACTCGATATGGTCATTACGAATTCCTCGTCAAGCCGTTCGGTTTGACGAATGCCCCGGCCGCTTTCATGGATCTGATGAACCGAGTCTTTCGACCTCAAATAGATAAATTTGTAGTCGTATTCATCGACGATATCCTTGTCTACTCAAAGAATCGGGAAGAGCACGCAGAACATTTGAAGACGGTACTGCAGATTCTGCGTGAAAACAAATTGTACGCCAAGCAGAGTAAGTACGAGTTCTGGATGAGCTTAGCGGGCTACTACCGTAGGTTCGTGCGAAGCTTTTCAAAACTAGCGTCGCCTCTGACTCGCCTCACCCAGAAGGGAGTAGTATTTGAATGGAGCGACGACTGTGAATCCAGCTTTCAAGAGTTGAAGCAACGGCTCGTCTCAGCTCCAATCCTTGCACTTCTAGACGGTCCCGAAGGCTTTCAGATATTCAGCGACGCGTCAAGAACTGGCCTCGGGTGCGTACTCATGCAGAGAGACAAAGTCATCTCCTACGCTTCACGGCAGTTGAAGCAGCACGAGAAAAATTACCCGACGCACGACTTAGAATTGGCGGCGATCGTCTTTGTATTGAAGTTATGGCGGCACTATCTCTACAGTGTAGCATGCCGAATCTACACAGATCATAAAAGTCTGAAGTACTTGTTCACGCAACGGGAACTCAACCTACGACAGCGACGATGGCTCGAACTCATAAAAGATTACGAGCTAACGATCGAGTACACACCGGGCAAGGGAAACGTGGTGGCTGACGCACTCAGCAGAATGTTTATGGGAACATGGCCATAAACAAGGAAATACGGCGAGACCTTGAAGCGATGGGTATCGAACTTGGAATTGAGTATCGACACCTGCACCTAGCTCAACTAAAGTTAGGATCGAGCGTGCTTAGCAAGATAAAGACCGCACAGGAGGACGACTCATTCCTGAAGAAAATGCGCGAGCTGATTTCAATGGGAAGGACGACTGACTTTGCGGAAGGCAGAGACGGGACGATGCGACTGAAGGGAAGGCTCTGCATTCCTGAAACTGCCGAACTCAGAAAAGAAATTCTGACGGAGGCGCACTATGCAAAGTACTCGTTATATCCTGGAAGCACCAAGATGTACAAGGACTTGCGCACAAACTTTTGGTGGCACGGCATGAAGAAAGACGTGGCTACGTTCGTATCGCAATGCATGGCGTGTCAGCAGGTGAAGGCGGAACACCAACGGCCAGGCGGCGAGCTGCAGAACACCCCCATTCCCGAGTGGAAGTGGGACAATATCTCGATGGATTTCATTGTGGGATTTCCGAAGACGCCGCGGGGGAATGACGCAATTTGGGTCATTGTTGATAGATTGACCAAGTCGGCTCACTTTATCGCAATTAAAGTAGGATGGAGCGTCGATCGGTTAGCACAAATCTACGTCGATGAGATTGTTCGACTACACGGGGTACCGGCCTCAATAATTTCGGACAGAGACGGGCGATTCCTATCGCGTTTCTGGACGAGCCTCCAAGCGGCGATGGGGACCAAACTGAACTTTAGTTCAGCGTACCATCCCCAAACAGACGGCCAGACGGAGAGAGTCAACCAGATCTTAGAAGATATGTTGCGCCTGTGTGCGATCGACCTAAAGACTAGTTGGGATACGCATTTGCCGCTTGCGGAGTTTGCGTATAACAACAGTTATCAGTCGAGCATTCAGATGGCTCCATACGAAGCGCTCTACGGGAGGAAGTACCGTTCGCCGATATGCTGGGATGAAGTCGGAGAGCGACAAGTGCTTGGACCGGAACTGGTGGAGCAGACCGTCGAAAAGGTCCGCTTGATTCGAGATAGACTCCGCATTGCACAAAGTCGACAAAAGAGCTACGCAGATCTTCGTCGACGATCGCTAGAGTTCTTGGCCGGGGACCATGTATTTCTGAAAGTAATGCCCATGTGCGGAGTGATGCGGTTCGGCGTTAAAGGCAAATTGAGCCCGAGATTTGTAGGCCCCTTCGAGATCATTGAGCGAGTTGCGACGGTTGCTTATCGGATCGCACTACCTCCTGTCTTAGCCGATGTGCACGATGTTTTCCACGTTTCACAACTTCGAAAATACGTCCACGATCCAAGTCATGTGGTTAGCTTCGATCAGTTGTAGCTACGTACTGACTTGTCTTACTCGGAGGAGCCTATTCAAATTTTGGACCGTAAGGAAAAGGTGCTGCGAAATCGGTCGATGTCCTTGGTCCGCGTGCTTTGGCGGAACCATACAGTCGAGGAGTCGACGTGGGAGATGGAGGCAGAGATGAAAGAAAAGTACCCTACGTTGTTCGTCTAAATTAAGTTCAGACCCTTGTTCTTAAGTTTCGGGACGAAACTTTTTCTTAGTGGTATATTATGTAGCGCCCCGCTTTCGATAGGCGACGGAACTTCATAATATGCTAGCGCCGAGTCAGATCGGCCGGAAACTTAGATGGCCATCTGACTCGATCGCTAAGCTTGGTAAACGTTAACGCCTTGCGGCATCGATTCAAATCGATTTGGACGGAAGTTACGAGAATCGATCCAACTAATGGAACGACTTCTGTTGGAATAAGTCCTAGATGTAGCGGGCTGCGTCTCGGCGAGTGAGCTCTCTATAAGAGTCCCTTCGACGGGACCGGACCGCTGTATGGTTTTCTTGGAGCTTTGCCGCTGGGCTTGATTTAAGTGCTTTCGCGTCATTTTCATGGATGCAGTTACAATTTCGATGCAAGGAGAAAAGAAGGAAATCTAACAAAGTGTTGATGCATTGCAGGAGCTCGCGTAACTAAGGATTGACGTTGCGTAGCGCTTCGACGACCTGCACAAAGCAAAGTGATCGGTGGGTGATTCGGCCTTCTTTTCTATTCCGTCCCGTAAACTTATTCCTTGCTTCGAATTCATTCAAATCGAACGATGCCAAGTTAATTACATGCCAATCCACTAAGTCAAGAACTCGAGAAAAACGTATCGATTTACAAATACAAGTTTTTCACATAAACCAGAAAGTTTAAGGTTTACGGAAAAAGATAGACTATTTCAAGTGCTGCAAAATATTATGAAACGTTGATTATGGGATTTGATGCCTCGGACAATTTGGTGCCTGCGGGACGCTAAATCGAGAGTACGGTTTCGGAGAAAAATGAATTGATGCATGAGTTGGGGGAAAAATGATAATGTCGTTCAATACTGTCCGCGCTATACAAAACTGCTTGCACATATTAAACTGTTCACGCATTGGCATGGTCATGGACGGCTTGTGCACAAGTTGATCTTTCCTCGATGCGGTATCCGGGGCATCGGAACCGAATCGACCTAGGAGGAAAAATTAAAGTCGTGCTTCGGCGCGAGGCATTACGGGACCTGCAGCAGGGCTTGCAACCCACGCTGACAGGCACGTCGTAATGCCATATAAAGTCCCACGTGATGTGTAACATCAATGACCGCATATAAGATAGTAGCATGCTCACCTATTGTCTTATGCAGGTGTAAATATATTATCTCTATTTTCATGCAGGGACGAGCACGGCCGTGGTAAGAAATATGATAAACTGCTATGGTTCACTGTATGCTTTATTACGCAAAGATGGCTATCGAATATGAACTGAATTCATTTAGTTCTAATAGAAAGACAACTCTAAAGCATGCCTACCATAACAATCAGAGTCGGTTTAGACGAGTGGGTTCGTCTAGCAAGTGTGCTAATCCCATTCCCCCAATTTTCCTAGGTGCGATGGGCGCGCTCAACTAAACTGGAGCTGAAGTACGGAGAGGCATTTTGAAGCTCTTCCTATGCTGAAGTATTTTGAAGCCAATTCAAGTCGACGGCTTATGTATAAAGGGGCGAATATATGGGACGGCAAGCGTTAGTTCAGGCAACTTGTCGAATGTATCTTCTTTCTATTTTCAATCAATGTAGCCACAACGGCATCCAATGTAAATTACGACTTGCACTTCGTTGCAAGCTATGAATGAAAAGCATTTCTATCTTCCTATACTGCGTCTTATATTCTGATGTGATTTGTGAAGTTTCGACTTGACGTATTTATATCAAAATCAAAAAGATAACCATTTGAGAACTTGTCATCTTGCCTTGCACGAACGCAACTCCAGGCTCGTGCGGCATCACGCCTTAGCGAGGACGATCGAATCGACAAAGTAACACCGGAGACGAACGGTTTGTCGACTCGGGGCGTGACATAAAATCTCTAAGAAAGCCTTACTGGCAGGCTTTCTTTCTTTGTGGTTGAGAAGATGGGTTGTACCTGGAACCGGTACAGTTGATAGGATCCACCGAAACGTGCTATGGCCAGCAGTACGTTTGGTGTTTAAAGCCAGAATCAACCTGCTGTCGGCAATGGTGTGCCGCATCAACGCAGGTTTGAGGACTTTTGGTGAGGAACTGATCAATAATGCTCCTCACCGAAATGTATTCCCTAGGGTAGAAATTCCCTACATTTACTTAATGGGCTCGTTATTGCATCACAATTGCAATTTGTTGCCACCAGGCCCTAGAGATGATACAGAAGTCTTCCTCCAGAAGTTCAGCAAAGCCACATGGACTGCCACGACAGTAGCAGATACCAGAGCAGTATTGAACTATTATTATGGTTGGAACTTTTTTTGTACTCGGCCACAAGTTCCAACTGACTGCTTCGGCCTTCAATTTGAAGATGAAGTTGAAGGAAGGACTTTATTGTCAACTCCAGTTTTCAGATGGCTACAGTGCATCAGACCTTCCCATCTGATGTACAGAAATGAAGATGGATGCGCGTTTGAACCGTATCTGCCAAGCCGGTTCTCTCGCCAATTCGGATATGACCAACTTCATATTGGCAATCCTTCCACCAGTTTTCGTTATTATGGGAAACTGATTGATGGTGCAAGGGGCTGAAGATATTTTAGCACTGCCTATACCGGTGCTAAATTTCGAATATCAACTGCTACAAGCACCACCGAGATACGTATACTTCATACGTATGCTCGCTTTTATGCTTCTATCCGCTCCTTTGCCCATGGCTACAACCTGAGAGGTAGTCTAAGATGGGCCAAGGAAAGAAATCTTGAAGAGCCAGTCAGGGTACCATCAGACGTACCTAACAAAACTGTTGTTCCAGATACATATCTGGAAGTAATCCCAATGAGACTAGGAGAAAAAGCTGCAGAGCCTATCATTATTGGCAAAACCCGTAAATGGAAACAAGGTGCAGCTGTAACCCTTCTAGAAAAGACCCCAGAAAAGAAGAAGGTTACCACTAAAGGGCCTTCTAGACTAAGAGCCGTTACACCAGAGATTGATATTCCAGTCCAGGAGCCGCAACATGTTACGTCTTCTTCCGTTCATCCTGGAGAAGGGTCCTCGGCCTCCCAACCAGCAGCGTCAATGGAAGCGGTGACGGTCCTATCTCTGGGACGTCTCAGCTCAGCACTTTATTTGACCTTGCCGCAAAATGCACAAGTTGTTGAGGATGTTGCTCCAGTACATACTGTTGATCGAGAGCCCATCCCATCTGATGAACCAGCTATTAATTTTGACGATGATGACTGGGATGGGGACTATGATGCGTACTTGGCATGTCCGACACCTACTCCAGGTAAATATAAATTATACAAAATCTATACAAAATTATGATATTTTGTATATTAACTTATTTTGTTTAATTTTTTATAGGTGTTATCATCACATCCAAGCTTGTGACTCCTCCTCCTCCTCAAGAAGACATTTATGAAGAAAACGCAGAATCTGAGGAAGAGAAGTCTTCTTCTTCAGAAGAAGATGCTTAAGAAGAATGCCCTCAATCTATGGAAGTACAGCAAGAGTCAGAGGTGCAGGCTCAGCCAGAATTATCTCTTCCTGTTGAGGACGGAGATAAAGTGCCAACTACAGTAGAACCTACTGTAGATGATGAAGTGGCTGCTGAGGAAGAGCTAGACTTCAACGAAGAATCAGTTATAGAAGGACTCGCTACAACTGAGATACTTTAAAATCCTGCAGAGCCAGTAGCCGCAGAAGGTAATGAAGACATAGTCGAATCATCAACTGAAGATGGAGAAGTTGTAATAGCATCCTCTGCTATTGCTACTGCTTCAGAAAAAGTTTTTGAAGAGACAATGCCCGAACCAGAGTCAGCTGCCATAACTACCATTCCACCCGCACCAATCACCGCCACAGAAACTCACGTAGTTTCGACTCCAGAACCGGCTGGAGTAACAAATGTTGAAGATACTGTCCCTGAAGCTCCTGGGGATCAGTTGGCCATAGTAGCAACGACAACAACGGCCTCATCTCAATCTGCTACTAAGGCAACAACATCTGCGCCTAGTCTTCAGAGAAAAGATCTGGTAGACATCGCCGTAACACCGAGCTCAAGTGCAGAAATGAATCTCTTAGTTGAGATTTATACTGATACTTTTTACAAGACTCTGGCGGCTCTAATAAAAATGGTCCTGAATAAGGGCCTCAGTTATGAAAGTCTGAAGGCGACGATTGCTCTTACTATCAGGAATGTCGCCATATTTAATGATGCAGCGAGAGCAGCGGCATTGGAGAAAGTCGTGGAGGGACTTGAACAGCCGATCAAAGAATATTTAAAGCTGTCAAGTGAAACCACTGAAAGTCTCATCCAAGAGGAGTATGACGCTTTATCAGCTGAGTACCTCGCTCGGGAAAGGACTTTCAATGAGGCCCTCCACGATTACAGCATCAAGGTAGCCAAAGAGAAGGCTTTTTTGACTGAAGCGAAGCCCCAACTGGAGATTCAGAAAGAGGCCTATGAAGCTTCGAACATAAGAATTCATCAACAGACTGATAGAATTTACGAAGTCAAGGCTGAGCTGGCTCGCTTAAAGGCGGAGAGGGAGCAGATGATTACAGCTCGGGACCAGCAGCTAACTCCGAGCTCAATTTTGGAGGAACAAGTCTTCGGAGCTGAGGCTACCATCAAAACACTTGACGAAGCCAAAGACAATATGATAGTCAATTTTGCTGGACTTTCTCACATCTGTACTCCCAAAGCTCGACGCTTCGTAGCTACTAATAATGTATTGAGCTCTCGTAAAAAACGTCTAGCGGAACTACAAAAACTTCTTGAAGATGTCTCTGCTCCGCCTTAGACGAATAAAGAATTTTTTGTAATCTTCAATCTTTTTTATTCTGTAATGTTTACAAAAATGAATAAAATATTTGTTTTGTGATCCTATCGTTTATTTTGTAATTTAAACAATAGGTATGAGATAGAATAATTCTCATCAGAGGTAATATGAACATGACAAGTTTTCTAAACTCAATAAATTATATCTATCCAGAGATAATGTGGACATGATAGATAATGAATCTCGTTTTCTGTTTAGAGTATACGATACTATCAGAGGTAATATGAACATGACAGATTATAACAACTCAAAGAAAAATTGATTAATATCTATTCAGAGGCCAAAAGGACATGATAGATAGAAGAAGAAGTAGACTTAATATTTATTCAGAGGTCATAAGAACATGATAAATAATAAATCTCTCTTTTTAATTAACTGGTAAGACAGAAGATCAAAAATTCTCTTTTAGGAGATAAGAAATCAGCTTAACCAAACATTGGTAGCTGGGAAATAAAGAAAAAATTCAAACATAATATTTCTTCAAGAATTTGCCATTGATAGGCATCATAAGCAAATCTCCATTAGGTTTAGACAACCTATAGGCACCATTGGAAAATACCGACTCGACTACATAGGGACCTTCCCATTTTGCTTGAAATTTCCCTTTGCTCTTATGAGTCATCACCATCGGTCTTCGAACAGCTAGAACTAGCTCACCGACTTTAAATACCCTCTCTTTAATTTTGCGATTGAAAGTACGAGATATGCGGGCTTGATATAGCTCAATGTGCTGTTGCGCTTGAAGACGCTTTTCATCCAATCCTTCAAGTTTTTGAAGTATCAAACGATCATTATTCTCTGTAGTTAGCTCATTAGCAATGGCTATTCTAAGAGATGGAATCTAGATTTCCAGCAGAAGTACAGCCTCACATCCATAAACCAGTGAAAATGGTGTAAAACCAGTAGGAGTTCGGACTGTTGTTCGATAAGCCCATAAACATTCTCCAAGTTTCTCATTCCAATCATGTTTATTAGAAGAGACAAACTTTTTGAGAAGTTTAATGATTGTCTTGTTGAAAGCTTCGGCCAAACCATTAGCAGCTGGATTATAGGCCGTAGAAGCCAGATTTTGGATCCGATTCTTATCACAGAATCGATAAAATGCCTGACTGGCAAATTATAGCCCATTGTCATGAATTATCCGTCGAGAAATTCTAAAGCGATAAATGACATGGTGTTTGATGAAACTAACCACATTTGATGTTTTTACTTCAACAAGAGGAACCGCTTCCGTCCATTTAGAGAAATAATCGATTATAGCCAATATAAACCGATGTCCTTTGACAGAAGAAGGATTAATCGAACTAATAATATCCATGCCCCAGGCTTCGAAGGTCCAGGAAGCTGTTGTAGGATGTAGGAACTCAGATGGTTGGTGAATAAAATCAGCATGAATCTGACACGCTTTATACCGTCTGGCATAATCTACAGCATCCGCTATCATGGAAGGCCAATAATACCCCATTCTTCGAATGCGGTCCTGTAATTTCGGACCTGGTTGATGAGCACCACAAACACCATCATGAGCTTCACGGAGTGTTTGCTTAGCTTCACTCTCAGAGAGACAACGTAGTAAAAGTCCGTCATAAGAACGACGATATAACATATGTAAGGAAGAATTATAATAGAATCGAAATGATCGTCTCTTGATTGATGCAGCTTCTTTTGGATCTTCATGTAAAATCCTATGAACCGCATAATCAATGAATGGACTTCTCCAATCCTTTTGTTGAGTACTTGATTCTATAATATAACTATGCTCAATATGCAAGTTATTCTTTACACAGAATAAGTCCCTATCCAACAAAGTGATACTATTTTGTCTTCTAATTGGAACAGCTAAATCTGCGGCTAAGCTAGCAAGAGCATCAGCTTCCAAATTTTGAGAACGTGGTACGAACTCGATGAAAAATCCTTTGAATGAAAGGACCAATTCAATTACCACTTGATGATAAGGGATGAGGTCAGGATTTCTAACTTCATATGTCCCTATGACCTGATTAACAATCAGTTGAGAATCTCCATAAGCTTCCAAGAACTCGATGTCCAATTGTTTTGCTACTTGGAGACCAATTAGCAGAGCATTATATTCTGCCACATTGTTGGAGCATGGCTTATTAAGAGAATAAGTACGGTATATGACCATTTTGTCGGAAGAGACCAGGACGATGCCTACTCCGGAGACAATATTGCCTTTAGGTCCAACCTGCGATGCTCCATCAAAATATAGTTGCCAAATGTCATCCTTCAAAGTCATGTTGCAATCCACAACTTCATCTGGAATGTCCTCATATAGCTTAGATGTTTCAGGTATAGGGTGAGCTGCTAAGAAATCAGCTAATGCTTGACCTTTCACTGATTTTTGAAGTACATAGACCATATCATAAGGAGTAAGCAGCATCGTCCAGGTAGCTAAGCTGGAGTTAAGAATACTCGGTTTTCTCATCAATACCCGAATAGAATTTATTCTGGAGATGAAATGAATAGTCTGTCCTGACACATAATGTCGTGTCTTTTGAACAGCAAAAACCAAGGCCAGACATTCTTTTTCTTCAGGAGTATACCTGTGTTCAGCTCCAACCATCATTCGGCTAAGATAATAAATGGCATGTTCATGACCTTTGTCACTTTTTTGTGCAAGAAGAGCACCAAGTGAATGATCTAAGGCTCGAACATATAACAAAAATGGTCTTCCTACCACTGGGGGTACCAAAACAGGTGGATTTGTAAGGTATTGTTTGATGTCACTGAAGGCTTTCTGACATGCTTCATCCCAGACAAATGATACACCTTTCTTTAATAGACGGGAGAAAGGTTGAAATCTTCCAGAAAGATTGGATATAAATCTCCTGATATAAGCAATGCGACCTTGGAAACCACGAAGTTCTTTTAGATTACGTGGAGGACGCATTTCAAAAATTGCTTTGATTTTGTCAGGATCAACATGGATACCCTGAGAAGTAATGACAAATCCCAAAAACTTGCCACTGGAAACCCCTAAGAAAGACTTAGTAGGATTCATCTTCAGTTGATGTTGGCGCATCAACTCAAATATCGTCTTTAAGTCTTGAATATGATCGTCTTTTGATCGACTTTTGACAGCAATATCATCTACATAACATTCAACTATTTTTCGTAGATGTTCTTGAAAGATGCTGCTCATGGCCTGTTGATACGTAGCACCGACATTTTTCAGTCCGAACGGCATAACCGTATAGCAGTAGACTCCAAGGGGTGTACAAAAAGCAGTATATTTTTCGTCTCCTGGATGCATCTTAATTTGATTGTATCCTAAAAATTCGTCCATGAAAGACATGCATTCAAAACCACATGTATTGTCTATCATGACATCGATAATCGAAAGTGGAAATTCGTCCTTTGGACAAGCTGTATTAAGATCCCGAAAATCTATGCAAACTCTGACTTTTCCATTCTTCTTCATAATAGGAACAATGTTAGCCACCCAATATGGGTGTTGTTCTTCACGAACAAAGCTACATGTGATCAACTTTTTGACTTCTGCTTCAATTGCGTCCATCATATCTGGTCGAAAATGCCACTGTTGTTGTTTCACAGGCTTGACATTAGGAAGAATATTGAGTTTATGAGTAGCTACTTTAGGATCTAAACCCAGCATATCCTCATAACTCCATGCAAAGATATCGATATATTCTTTAATTAGTTGTATCAACTCTTTCTTTTCACCTTCGAAGAGGTTTTTACTGATGAATATTGGCTTGGACGTAGTTCTGTCTCCAACATCAATCTAGACAATTTCATCCTCTGTAGGTGACTGTTGTTGTTCAAAACGAAGCTCCCATTGAGTGTCTATTTGTTGTGTCCAAGGGTCATTCTCAAATGGTTCTGATTCACAATCAGTTTGAACCATGTTAACTGAGAATATACACTCAGATTCATCATAATAGTCTCCCTCAGAATATAAGGATTGTAAAAAACTGAAAGAATATTCTTCTTCCATATCTTCCTTGCACATGTGGGGTGTATCCGATTCGATAAATTGGATTTCTTCCGAATCTAAAGATTGTGAAGAACTAGAAGAAAATCCTTCTTGTATATCCTCGTTACACATGTGGGATGGATCGTATCCCAACCCATGACGAGTTTTCTGGTAAAACGGATCACCACATAACGGTAACCGTCTACCCTTGCCTTGATTGAGACCTTGTATAGTCTTCAAATCATATCCCATATTCTGGATAATTTTAAGAGATGGTTGACTATATTTGTCAATTCGGATTCTTCTTTTATCTTTATCTCTAAGATCATCTCTCCGAATAACAGGGATATTTTTAGCCAGACCAGACACAATTTGGTGCATGTTTTTCTTATCAGACGGAATCACGAAATAAGATTCTTCGTGACGTCTATAAGTTACACAAGCTTGTGATGAAGCGGCTACAGGAAAAAAATAGGGAGAAGATGTTAGGAACCTTTGAGCATAAGGTCCAACATCGACATAAGAAGGAAAGGAATTTTTTTTTATGGTCAATGTATAAGGTTTCCTCTGTATTTATGTCATTTTTATGATGACTTTGATCATCAGAAGATAAAGTCATTCTTTCAATGAATTTGACAGCCATATACTCCAAAAGGAAATCTTCATTGATATTAGAAAGTACAGAATGATCAATATTTATATCATTTACAAATTGACTACTACGCTTCGGATTGATCATTAACGGACCGTCATCCGTCTTCTGCGTAGACTTGCCAAGGTTGATGATCAGTGGTGGTTCTGGATCATTCGTACGAGAAGCATGTCCCTTGACCTTGATCATAAGGGATTGAACTTGGCTCTTGACTGGAATCTTCACAGCTTCCTCAGATGAAGCCCGAGCTCTACCTTTAACCTTGATCACCAAAGGTTGATCATTGACAGGTTGGGGTTGGATTCGGCCTTTGACTTTAATCTTCAAAGGTTGCTCTTCCGGAGGATCTTCATTGACAGATTGATCTTCGGCAGGTGATCGATCTTCAGCCATATCTGATATCTCCTTCACATGCTTCTGTTTGTAGAGCATTGAGTCAGAGAAATATGCTTTAACACCCTTAAAGGGATTGATATCTGCAAATTCGATCTTCACAACCCCTTGAGAATCTACATATTTGAAGCATTGGTGGAGAGTTGAAGGCACAATGTTATGCTCATGTATGCACGGTCTTCTAAGGAGGATATTGTAAGATACATCTGAGCTGATAACATAAAAGGTCGCCATAGTTCGAAGATCACCAATCTGAATCTTCAGACGAATCTTCTCCAGTGGTTTATTCTTTCCAGAGTTGAAACCAACTATTGTGGTACTAGTGTAAATCAAATCACTAGTAGGGATCTTCAAGGGTCGTAGCATACTTTGAAAAATTATGCTAATTGATGACCCAAGATCAATATAAATCCTGTCAATTTTAGTGGATTCAATATACCTTGTATAGCACAGAGGCCTGTCATGCTTATTATGCTTCAGCAGCATATCTTCTTGTGTGAAGGTAATGTTAGGAATTGCCCCCATCACACTATGACACTGTGGGCATGACACTGGTATATTGTCAGGACTCTTGAGTTGAGCTAAGCATAAGTCAGCTTGCAGCAAAGCTTCATTCAGAGTTTCGCGGCTTTCTTTGGAAAGGCGAAGCAGCTCAAAGATCGAAAGTCTAGCCGGAGTATTAGCTAACTGGGCTAGAATATCGAACTTATAGGGTTTCATTACCACCCCTTGATTTGAAGCAGATTTTAATGGGACGTCAAAGCGTACTGCTTTCTGTTTCCCCTTCTCAACCACAGATGGCTTAGTAGGAACAGGAGATGATTGAGTTGGAACTGTTTCAGCAATGTCTTTCGCTTCTTTGGAAGGTCCCTCATAATTTTTGTAGTACTCTTTCCCAGATCTCGTACCAGCAAAGGTTTCTTTTTCAGACTCAGGAGAATGAAGTACCATATTGCAGGATTTAGTCTTCTTTTTCTTAGTCTTCTTCTTGTGAGGATTTTTATGAGGATCTTCAAAACCCAATCCGAGAGTGGATTTTTGACTTTGAAGTTGTAAAGTAAGTCGCATTCCTTTATCATAATTCAAGCCTTCCACCTTTTGAAAGTCATAGCCCATCTTTTTCATGAGATGGACTAATTGCTGACTATACAAATGAGTGGGTAGCGGACTTTCAATAGATAGTTTAACAGAGAAAGAAGGAGTAGAGATCTCTGTAACCACAGGAGAAGAAGAAGAAGGCATAGAGACTTCTTTAGAAGGAGGAATAGAAATCTCTGTAACCACAAGAGAAGGAAGAATATTCGGGATAGAAGGAAAAATCTCTGTAGGAGCTTTCTCATAAGCAACAAAGACCTGTTGTGCCCTGTATAAGGGGATACTATTCATTGCTAACCATTGCCGATGAGTAAGCTTGAGTTTGGTAAGAGGAGCCAAACTTGGAGGGCATATATTCAAACCCCTCAGTCTATCCTCCAAAGGAATGCCACCCCATAAATGATCCAAATCATCATGGTCTGGGGTTAAAACATGAAAAATCATGTTGCAGGTTTTGACTTTTTTCCTTTCTTGGATTTCGAAGTTTTACCTTCATCCTCCATTTCAGGCACTAAATCAGGGTGTACCCACATGATTTTACCATTTTTTAGCGTAAGAGGCAAAAGTCCTTCATTTTGCTCTCTGGCAGATGGAATATTCATAATCTTCATCGTCGCCTTTGGAATTGGGATAATTCCATCTGGGACTTGCTGTGGAGAAAAACCTCCAAATTAAAGAAAAATCATATTGGTTGTGACCGTATGCTCATCGTTGGTTAAAGCGATGGCATTGGCATTTATCAGCTCCTGGATTTTCTTCTTCAAGACATAGCAAGCCTTGGTAGGATGATTGATGTATCTGTGATAGATACAATACTTGGAATTGTCGGTCAGATTCACCTCATTAGGCCTTTTCGGCTCTGGAATCTGGAGTTTGCCACTCTTTACCAGACATTGAAATATTCCTGGGATATCACTATCATTGAAAGAGTATTCTTCTTTTGGCTTGGAAGACTCCTGATTATTCGGCATCGTTTTGGATTTTGAAAGATTAACCACTAAGGTTTCCTTCCCTTTTCTGTTACGATTGCCGGAATTATTACCTGAAGAGTTTTTCTTCTCTTTGTCCTCTGAAGCGAAGATCATCCTGTGTTCACCAGCCAACCTACCATTTATCTCGGATGAAACTGCTGCTATGATAAACGAGGCCCAATCTGTGAATTGGGAACCCGTAAAGACAGCAATAGATGGTCGCAGATTCATCTTGCACGTATCGATCAGTGCTGAATCTGGCATGCCTGGAGGCATTTTCAAGGTAGCCTGTCGGAAGCGTTCTATAAACGTTCGAGTATCTTCTTTCTCCTTTTGCTTGATTTCTATTAGGGAGGACATGTTCATATCCATTCCTCCTTCATAGAAACGGGAGAGAAACATTGCTTTAAATTCGTCAAAAGACGAAATACAATTGTCGGGTAGACTACGATACCAGTCGTAAGCTGAACCCGTCAAACACCCGATAAAAATTCGGGTAAGAAGAGCATCATTCTTTTGCAAATGTACAGTCATAATATCAAAATAATTGATATATTGACTGGGAGATGCCTTTCCATCAAATAACACCATGGATTGTGGCTTGAACTTTGGAGGAAAGGGTACATCGTTCCAATAAGGAGGATAAGGTTGCTTAATCCCTAACCTCTGGAGCTGATCCTTGTGCTTCAGAACTTCAAACTGTGTTTTTAGCTCTCGCACTGCTTGAATAGCTTCACTGGTTTGAGGAAGCACATTCGATTGAATAGTTGTTGAATGTACCGTGACCCCCACCGGAGGTGGTACATCTTCTGGAATGATAGTGTAGGTCCTAAAAAATCAAGTTGCATCAATCAACAAAGTCAAAAATTCAAGATATTCATCAGTTTGATGAGCTGCACAGACAACAGTTTGTGCAGACATCACTTTGCGCAGGCTGGTTTGCGCATGTTCCCAACTACGCAGGCTGACGTGGCAGAAGTCATCATTGACTGAATCAAATCAGATCTTCCTGACAGCTGACAACACGAATAACGAGGAGGCTGTTCGTTTTTGACGTCGCACAGTGCTCGAGGACGGCTGACAGGTGGCAGCGCAATCCGTGTTTGCGCAAACCACTCATGCGCAATCCGTGTTTGCGCAAACCATTTCTGTGCAGTTCATTTTGCATATTCTACCAATATAACTGACCAATTACGTGGCATTCATGCCATCAATTGCTCATTACGTGGCAACTGTCTATGCACGATCATGCGCATTTCAATCAAATGATGCCATGTGTCCCAGATAGTTGGCCCACGATCCAATAACTGCTTGTGCAATCCAGTGCTGCGCAAACCAGTTGCTGCGCAAATCAGCTTGCGCAGTCCAAAATAACTGAAAGTTAGTTATTTTCAGAACTCTATAAATAGAGTTTCAAGTCTTCATTTCAAGGGGATCAAGATCAGAGATCAGAAATCAGAGAGTTCAGGAGTTCTTCCCAAAGTGCTGCTGCATTCTTCCGAGACTTTTGTCTTCAACTTCAGAGGCTTTTGCCTTCAGTTTCCAGAGTTGTTTTCAACTTCAAAGGCTTCGTCTTCACAATTCACATCGTCTAAGGGATATGTCACGACCCGATCCCAAATAATTGGGTCGAATCGGATCATGCCCAGCCTGCACCGTTGTTGAGACGGCGGCAGTAAGCTGTATCACTCATGCAGGTAAATAAAACAACACAGTCTATTTGTCACAACTTTAATAATTCGAATAGTTTAAAACTTTTTACAATAAAATGAAAAAAATACATCTGAAGTACATTGCTTTCCACAAACATCATGAATTATAAAGAAGAAGAAAAATCTAGGCAACCAGCTCATCAGTCTCGAGATCATCGTCCTCTAGTTGGGATCACGGAACAAAGCCTCATCAGTGATACCTAAAATATTGGGTCTCCAGTCGGGAGGGAGCAAAGTACAATTACGAATATCTAATAATTCAAATAATAATTTAAAATTTGCAATGTTAAACAATTTGAAATACTTTAACAATATTTTTCAACAATTCTACAATTGAAAACAATGTGATTTGAGTAGGTAACGAACTATGACCGGCTTGGGATGATTCAATTATATCCTAATGATACGGTCCGGCCTATCCTCGTGTATAGGAGGAATCAGCTCGCACAATAAATGATACAATATAGGGGTATTGGTCATAGACGCTACACTACTCTCCCAATATCCCGAGTCAATCAGATTCAATCAATGAGTCAATATTCGAACTCTAGTAAAGAGTTCCACAATCAATACTCTATGAGAGAGTTCCGTGTAGCAATGTGGTTTAAAATTGCAATAAAACAATTACTAGATAAATTACCAAATAGACATAACTGCACTTGCCTTTGTTATTGTGACTGGATCGAGAGTCTGTACCGGGGAACTAGGTCAAACACTTCCTCAAAATCCTACATTTGAGATTCCAGACTTAGAAACAATATTCAACCCATATCTAGATGTGCTAGTTACAATCTCTAGTTTTTTTTTGTCCTAATCAATTTTAAATTGTATTAAACTACAGCTAACGATTACGTCGCAACTACGTGCGTTGATTAAACCGGTTAATTGGATTATTTGGAAAACACACGAGAATCAATTACAATTTGGAAAACTTTGTGTTTTGTAATATATTTATAAAAATACAGTTTTCTTTTAGTGATAAACCGTGAACTAGTTATTTACTAATATTTTATCCATTTTAATTAGTTCTTAATTAATCAGTAAATCGCGCTCTAATCTACGATTATGCGACTAATCAAAAACCACCCAAATTACATCCACCAGAAAAAGAAAAATATAAAATAAACTACGCTACACAATACAGTGGCACAGCTAATGGTCCTAGGGTGGGCTTATGCCCTGTACAATTTTCTTTTACATTAAATAAGAGAAAATGACTGAAATAAATAATTAAAGTGCAAGAATTAAATATTTAATTATAAATAGCCTAAATATTAAATAAAATAATTGAAAATGAAACTAAGAGTCTCAGACTCGGTCCATTCCTCAAACTTCGGCTAATACCACAACGTCCGGTCGGACCGGTGCGTTTGCATTTCGCCGGGGCTCACAGACCGGTACGGTCGTCGCCCGAAAATCAGTTTAAAAATTCATTTTCGAAAGCCAGTTTTGAAATCAATATAAGTATAGTTTTGTAAAAATTTGGGCAGCACTTCCTCTATTTCGGGACAAACCCAAAACTGGGAAATGCGCCACGGAAAACCTGCAAATATTTCCAACCCAAAATAATCCACAGAATATATCCACCAAAATATTTCCAAGCCACCAGAAATTAATTCCAACTCCACCGAATAATTCCCGAAAAGTCCGGAAATCTCGTAATCCAACCAAATCACACCAAAGCAACACAGGAAAATAATCTAACGCAGCTAAACGATAATATACGCAGCTAACCGGATTCCCGAGAGGGAACCGGGGGACCGATCTATCATCATCGACTCTACGGAGGACGAACTACTGTGATTATCCAGAAATTACCAGATTCTGTTGGCGGGGAGCCGCGGGAAAAATCTCGGGAAAAATCTGAAACTAAGTTCGGCAGCAGGTCGAAGATCCCGAACAGCGACGTCGCGAATCCCAGATCCAGCCACGCACAGAAGGGAGACGCGCACGGACAGCGAAGAACCGCGGACAGCGACTCGGGTGCTGGCCGCGGGAGGCGGACAGCGACGGGGCAGCGGAGAACCGCGAAAGGACGCTGGACAGCACAGCGGCTAGGGCACGCCTCGCCGGAAGGGCTCGCTGGACGGGGGCTCAGGGTGGCTCGGGATGGCTGGCTAGGGCAGCCTCGCCGAAGAGAAGGGGGCGCGCACGGCGGCGCGGGCCGGTCGCGCGGAGGCGCTGACGGCGGGGGAGGAGGGCCGCGAACGCTGGGCGCGGACGGCCGGAAGGGGCAGCGGGTGCCGGCGGGTTCTGACCCGAAGGGGCACGAGTCGGGGAAAGGCCGACGGGGACGCCGGACTCGGCCGCGCAAGGGGGCGGCGCTGGCGTCGGCGTCGGAGGGAGCCGGCGAGACAGCGGCCAGGGGGCGCCGCACGGGGGACAGCGGCTTGGGGCGGCGCTGTCGAGGCGGACGCGGGCGGCCGGAGCCTCGGGGTCGGCGACGGGAACGGCTCGGGATGGAGGGTTGGTGGAGAGTTGGTGAGGGGAAAGGGAATGAAAGAGTTACTCTCTGTGAGAAAGAGAGTAGAGAGTTTTTGTTCTTCTGTGAGTAGGTGATGTGAGTTAGAGATAGAGAAGAGAGAAAGAGAGTTTGCTCTCTGATGGTTTCGTGAAGAGATGGAAACAGATGGGGAGTTTATGGGTTGTTCTCTGTGAATGGGAGTGGGAAAAGTGGGAATTTATTAAGGGAAGTTATAAGGAAGGAGTGGGGGTTACTCTCTGGAGTGAAATAAAGAGGGAAAGAGTAATGGGTTTTCCTGTGAGGAGTTTGAGTAGGGAGAGGAGTAATTTGAGGGAGAAAGAATAGGAATGGTTGAAAGAGTGGAAGGGGGTTATGGAAGACCAGGGGAGTTGTACTGGTCCTCGTGACCAGCACAAGGAGAACTCCTCTAAAAAAAATTTTATTTTATTTTATTTTATTTCATTTTATTTTATTTTATTTTTTTATAATTAACCAAATAGATTTTAGGAAAAGAAGGAAAATGGGATTGGGTTCGGCTCAGGCTCGGATCTGGGTTCGGACTCGGGTCTGGGTCTGAAATCCAAAAGTCCATGTTATTTATTATTTTCGAAATCCTTTTCACTCAAAAATATTTAATAATAATATTAATAATATTTTTACTAATAATAATAATAATAAAACACTACTATTATTGAATTACAAAACATGGGTTTCACAATCTTCCCTCCTTAGAAAATTTCGTCCTCGAAATTAAAGGCAGGATAGGAGAATCAAACAGGTACGGGTACTACACTCGTAACTCAGGTCCAACAATAAGAATTTCCAAAGCAGTCGTGGATGAGACGGTTTAGGGATAAAATTTTATTTATGATATTATCCATGCAGAAAAATACAAAAGCGAACCAAAGTACACGAGGTTGATCAGACCATCATGCACCGGTCCTGATTAGACTATATTAGTGGGTGCACCCAATAAAATACCGTCATGATCAAGCTTGACAAAAAATAGCTTGCAAAACTAGGCTAATTTAGCAGCATCAGTCAAGTTTAGAAAGAAAAGATAAGAAAATAAATGATGGCTCGAATTCTGATCTTCTTCTTACCTCTGACTAGGCTTGCAAATGGTTCCTCTGGCACTGAAAAGTTGATTCCAATCTTCAGTTCTGAATTATCCAAAATGTGACTCGGATCCGAAATGTAACGTCTGAGCTGTGACGTAGAAAACGTTGCACACTCCCAAGATTAGCTGGTAGAGCTAACTGGTATGCTACTTCCAACTTGTCTTAAACTTCAAATGGCCTGATGTTCCTGGCCTCAATTTCCAGCTCCGCCAAAACTGATTGTTCCTCTGGTAGGAGAAAACTTCACTCAAAGCAATTTGGTCTTCCCAAGACCTACCAAAATCCAAGACGCAAAATCTCAATACATCTTCAAGCGTCTGGATTGACCTCTCTGCTTGCTCGTCCCGCGGTACTTCATGAATCCGGTAGATGTGCCTCTCGTGCAATGCTGCCAACTTCTTAGTGGATAAACCAACTTTGAAAGTGTGCTGACTTAGTCAGTCGGTTTACTAAAATCCAATTGGTGCCCTTCCCTCCTTGGGAACAAGGCAATCCTTACTCAAAGTTCATTGTTATATGCTTCTACTTCCACTCCGAATTGTCCAGCGGCTCCAACAAACTTGTTGTTCTTGCTAAATTCCTCATGTTGACAAATTCACATCTAATCCCATACCTGGAATTGTCCTTCTTTATTCCATAACACCAATCAATGGAGGCATATTCCGATACATCTTATTATCTCCTGAATATATGGAATACTGCGACTGGTGCATTTCTTCCTTACACTCGTTCCTCCGTTTGCCAGCCGATACGCAAATTCTCGCACCATTCTTCAGAGTTCCAATGCTGATTAATTTAGAAACCCTCAAGTGTTCTTGCCAACACTTGATCTCTAAGCCTGTAAAGTACCTCGTTTTGAAACTACGTCATCTTGATTTTGTCCATCAGCCTCGAACTTCATCAATACTGAATCAGCATCCAGCTCCGTCCTTCTATCTCTAGGTAGTATAACCTCCAGTCCAAACTTCTCGATGTCTTCTAGCAGGTGCTAGTCCTTGGTTAAGAACTTCGCCATCAGTATCGACCAAGTGCAATAGCGACCGCATTAGCCTTACCTGAATGGTACTGTAAGTTGATGTCGAAATCCTTCATCTGCTTCAGCCATCTTCTTAGTCTAACATTCAGCCCTTTCTGAGTGAAGACATATTTCAGACTTTTGTAGTCCGTATATATTTCATTCCCTTTCCATAAAAATCATGCTTCCATAGCTTCAAAGATAAAGATAATTGCAGCAATTCAAATTAGGTGTGGGATGATTCTTCTCATGAGTCTGTAGTTGCCTACATGTGTAAGCGATACTTTCCCATGTTGTTGAAGAACGCAACCCAGTCCTTTCCAGAGGCATTACCGTAAATTGAGTAACCACCGGTTCCTGCGGGTAGCGCAAGGATTGGTGTAGTGGTAAGTCTCTTCTTCAGCTCCTCAATGCCGCCTGGCAAACTTTCGTTCAGATGAACTCTTCATTCTTCCAAGTGAGCTTCGCCATTGGCTCAGCAATCTTGACGAAATCCTTCACGAACTTCTGATAGTAGCCGGCCAAGTTCAAGAATCTTCCGAATTGAACTTGGGGTACATCACTCTTCGACAACAGCTATCTTCCATCGAAATTTCTTCTCTTGACAACATGGCCAAAAGTCCACCTTTGTCAAAAATCCACGTTCAGATAACTTACCATAAAACTTCTTTTTCCTCAAAGTTTCTAAAACTTCCTCAGGTGTTCTTCATGCTCTTCTTCAATCTTCAAATATATCAGAATGTTATCTATGGAGAAGATAAACTGATTCATATACTCATGAAAAATCTCTGTTCATGAAATTCATGAACACAGCAGGAGCATTTGTCAGTCTAACGTCCTGACCAAAGAAAACTACCCATACTTGATATTTGAACGCCGTCTTGGAAATGTCCTCTTTCCTGACTTTGATTTGATGGTAGTCAAATCTTAAGTCAAACTTCGAAACACCCTAACTCCACACAAACAGATCCTCGATCCGGCAGAGGGTACTTGATCTTTAGTGTCTGGTAATCGATGCACATCCGTTGTTCCATCCTTCTTGGGCACAAACAAGATAGGTGTTCCCTAAGGTGAAGTTCCACCCCGAAAAAATCCTAAAGCCTTCAGTTCATCGATCTGGTCCTTCATCTTCTATGATCTTCGAGTCTGAATCATGCCTTATTGTAAGGGGCAGGGTCTGCTGGATAGGAAGAGGGTCCTTAGATTGTGGCCTAACAGGTGTTGCTGGCCTATGAGCTCTGGCTTGATAAACAGATAAGGGCAGTCCTTTACCCGATGTTCAGCAGATCCACATGCCAAACATTGTCCCAATCTCTTGCGACAACTAACGGCCTGATGACCAGGCCTCTTGCAATAGTTACAAGCCCAAAGCTTCTTACTGCAAGACTGCCGGAAAGTAGAGTACTCGATGGGACCCAATATCATCTAGATTCAAGGGTATCCTTTCTAGGACAAAAGTTCTGCTCTAACTGGTTGGGGATAACTAAGGCTACATCAGGACGTTCTTCATGTCTTCTCTCGTGATATTCTTCTGTTCCTGCTGGACTTCATCTTGAGCTTTCTGGATCTCCAGGATTTCTTGGAATAGGACAACCATTGGAAAATGATTGCTGGTACTGGTGGAGCAACAAAATGAATAATCCACCAGGGAAATGCAATTCAGTTTGAGATGAGGTAGGATTCGCCAGTGTAGGAAAAACTTCACTAGATGCATTATGAGGACGGTCAAACAGCCGCGAGGGGAAAGACCCTGGGCTTTGGTTGAGGAGATGGGGTATGATCCGGAGATAACACCTCATCGCCAGCAGGATTTGGTCAACGGTCATTCTCTGAAAGGTTTAGGACGCACACATAAGCCAGGTATCCTACCAGTCTATAATCAAACAAAAATATTTATTTATAATATATTTCGGTCCTATGTTGTGACAATTTGATGTTCTAGTATTCTAATTGTTTCTAAATATGTTTTCCTAAGTTGTTGTTCAGACCTGCATGGGCCACCACTAAAAACATGTCACGACCCGATCCCAAATAATTGGGTCGAATCGGATCATGTCCAGCCTGTACCGTTGTTGAGACGGCGGCAGTAAGCTGTATCACTCATGCAGGTAAATAAAACAACACAGTCTATTTGTCACAACTTTAATAATTCGAATAGTTTAAAACTTTTTACAATAAAATGAAAAAAAATACATCTGAAGTATATTGCTTTCCACAAACATCATGAATTATAAAGAAGAAGAAAAATCTAGGCAACCAGCTCATCAATCTCGAGATCATCGTCCTCTAGTTGGGATCACGGAACAAAGCCTCATCAGTGATACCTAAAATGTTGGGTCTCCAGTCAGGAGGGAGCAAAGTACAATTACGAATATCCAATAATTCAAATAATAATTTGAAATTTGCAATGTTAAACAATTTGAAATACTTTAACAATATTTTTCAACAATTCTACAATTGAAAACAATGTGATTTGAGTAGGTAACGAACTATGACCGGCTTGGGATGATTCAATTATATCCTAATGATACGGTCTGGCCTATCCTCGTATATAGGAGGAATCAGCTCGCACAATCAATGATGCAATATAGGGGTATTGGTCATAGACGCTACACTACTCCCCCAATATCCCGAGTCAATCAGATTCAATCAATGAGTCAATATTCGAACTCTAGTAAAGAGTTTCACAATCAATACTCTAGGAGAGAGTTCCGTGTAGCAATGTGGTTTAAAATTGCAATAAAACAATTACTAGATAAATTACCAAATAGACATAACTGCACTTGCCTTTGTTATTGTGACTGGATCGAGAGTCTGTACCGGGGAACTAGGTCAAACACTTCCTCGAAATCCTACATTTGAGATTCCAGACTTAGAAACAATATTCAACCCATATCTAGATGTGCTAGTTACAATCTCTAGTTTTTTTTTGTCCTAATCAATTTTAAATTGTATTAAACTACAGCTAACGATTACGTCGCAACTACGTGCGTTGATTAAACCGGTTAATTGGATTATTTGGAAAACACACGAGAATCAATTACAATTTGGAAAACTTTGTGTTTTGTAATATATTTATAAAAATACAGTTTTCTTTTAGTGATAAACCGTGAACTAGTTATTTACTAATATTTTATCCATTTTAATTAGTTCTTAATTAATCAGTAAATCGTGCTCTAATCTACGATTATGCGACTAATCAAAAACCACCCAAATTACATCCACCAGAAAAAGAAAAATATAAAATAAACTACGCTACACAATACAGTGGCACAGCTAATGGTCCTAGGGTGGGCTTTTGTCCTGTACAATTTTCTTTTACATTAAATAAGAGAAAATGACTGAAATAAATAATTAAAGTGCAAGAATTAAATATTTAATTATAAATAGCCTAAATGTTAAATAAAATAATTGAAAATGAAACTAAGAGTCTCAGACTCGGTCCATTCCTTAAACTTCGGCTAATACCACAACGTCCGGTCGGACCGGTGCGTTTGTATTTCGCCGGGGCCCACAGACCGGTACGGTCGTCGCCCGAAAATCAGTTTAAAAATTCATTTTCGAAAGCCAGTTTTGAAATCAATATAAGTATAGTTTTGTAAAAATTTGGGCAGCACTTCCTCTATTTCGGGACAAACCCAAAACTGGGAAATGTGCCACGAAAAACCTGCAAATATTTCCAACCCAAAATAATCCACAGAATATATCCACCAAAATATTTCCAAGCCACCAGAAATTAATTCCAACTCCACCGAATAATTCCCGAAAAGTCCGAAAATCTCGTAATCCAACCAAATCACACCAAAGCAACACAGGAAAATAATCTAACGCAGCTAAACGATAATATACGCAGCTAACCGGATTCCCGAGAGGGAACCGGGGGACCGATCTATCATCATCGACTCTACGGAGGATGAACTACTGTGATTATCCAGAAATTACCAGATTCTGTTGGCGGGGAGCCGCGGGAAAAATTTCGGGAAAAATCCGAAACTAAGTTCGGCAGCAGGTCGAAGATCCCGAACAGCGACGTCGCGAATCCCAGATCCAGCCACGCACAGAAGGGAGACGCGCACGGACAGCGAAGAACCGCGGACAGCGACTCGGGTGCTGGCCGCGGGAGGCGGACAGCGACGGGGCAGCGGAGAACCGCGAAAGGGCGCTGGACAGCACAGCGGCTAGGGCACGCCTCGACGGAAGGGCTCGCTGGACGGGGGCTCAGGGTGGCTTGGGATGGCTGGCTAGGGCAGCCTCGCCGAAGAGAAGGGGGCGCGCACGGCGGCGCGGGCCGGTCGCGCGGAGGCGCTGACGGAGGGGGAGGAGGGCCGCGAACGCTGGACGCGGACGGCCGGAAGGGGCAGCGGGCGCCGGCGGGTTCTGACCCGAAGGGGCACGGGTCGGGGAAAGGCCGACGGGGACGCCGGACTCGGCCGCGCAAGGGGGCGGCGCTGGCGTCGGCGTCGGAGGGAGCCGGCGGGACAGCGGCCAGGGGGCGCCGCACGGGGGACAGCGGCTAGGGGCGGCGCTGTCGAGGCGGACGCGGGCGGCCGGAGCCTCGGGGTCGGCGACGGGAACGGCTCGGGATGGAGGGTTGGTGGAGAGTTGGTGAGGGGAAAGGGAATGAAAGAGTTACTCTCTGTGAGAAAGAGAGTAGAGAGTTTTTGTTCTTCTGTGAGTAGGTGATGTGAGTTAGAGATAGAGAAGAGAGAAAGAGAGTTTGCTCTCTGATGGTTTCGTGAAGAGATGGAAACAGATGGGGAGTTTATGGGTTGTTCTCTGTGAATGGGAGTGGGAAAAGTGGGAATTTATTAAGGAAAGTTATAAGGAAGGAGTGGGGGTTACTCTCTGGAGTGAAATAAAGAGGGGAAGAGTAATGGGTTTTCCTGTGAGGAGTTTGAGTAGGGAGAGGAGTAATTTGAGGGAGAAAGAATAGGAATGGTTGAAAGAGTGGAAGGGGGTTATGGAAGACCAGGGGAGTTGTACTGGTCCTCGTGACCAGCACAAGGAGAACTCCTCTAAAAAAAATTTTATTTTATTTTATTTTATTTTATTTTATTTTATTTTTATTTTTTTATAATTAACCAAATAGATTTTAGGAAAAGAAGGAAAATGGGATTGGGTTCGGCTCAGGCTCGGATCTGGGTTCGGACTCGGGTCTGGGTCTGAAATCCAAAAGTCCATGTTATTTATTATTTTCGAAATCCTTTTCACTCAAAAATATTTAATAATAATATTAATAATATTTTTACTAATAATAATAATAATAAAACACTACTATTATTGAATTACAAAACATGGGTTTCACAGGATAAAGCAATCGTCATCAAGATTGGATTCCTATAGTTGTAATTTTTCCAGAATTCTTGTAATCTTTATTACAGTTTGTATCAATAAAGTTTTATACTTTTGTTTTTGCAAACAGATAGGATCTGGAGATGCAGAATTTTGATTGATAGAAGGCTTCTGACTAAGATTATTCAAGGGTATATCAACCCTTGACTATGTTAAGTTTTTGATGCTACCTGCACCGGAGTTATCACTGCTGGCTGAGCAGTTTACTGAGTTATTATTATTTGATGCATACTTTGTATCATAGTAAGCATATCTTTCAGCGACTGCTCAACCGCGGAGAGACGTTGTTCTGTATTAGCAGTTGATGTCTCCGGTTCATCCCCGATAGCATAGGATTCTATCTCCCTTGAACATACAGAGGGATTAGTATAGAGGTATGAATCAACACTATCAGTTTCAGACTCCAAAGACTGGGTACCCCCAGCCTCTGAATCAGAAGTTTGCAACTATCTTTGACTTCTCAAACGGGTATTCTGATATACTCCTTCAAAATTATCAAGAAGTCGATTGAACTGTTGTTGACCAGGAGTCTGGGACGAATTGCGTCTTGGACGTCGTCCCCTATTGGTATGAGATGCCATACTAACTGAGGCATATGACAACTCCTATTCTTGATCATCAATTGATTGTTGAGGCACATTGTAGCCTAATCGATCAAAAACTGACCGTTTAGAAGCCGAACAGCAACACTTGATTACAATCTGGTGACACTCACAATGGTGATATTCTTTGGTGAGTGTCACAGGAGATTTTCTGTCTTTACGCTTTTGTACAAGCAACTCGCGTAAATCAGAAGGAGTAGAGGGAGTAGTCTTCTTTATTATATTTGGGACAGAAAATCGTTTAGTTCCTTGTGTATAAAGAAGATTACTGGCTGCATTAGCAGAACCAAACTGGGCATTTTTACGCGCCTGGAGTTGCGTGCGTAAATCCTGAGATTTTTGTGCACAGAGGACTCCATCAGTATTACGCGTAATTTGAAAGTTTGGTACCTTGCGTAAAGCAGTGTAAGAAGGTTGTTGGTGAAAAACCAAAGTTTTACGAACAATAGAATTCATGTTTTTACGCTGTATGCGTGTAAGTAAATTCATTTTAGATGCAGAGGCATCATTATGAATTTTATCTTCTCTGTCACCGACAGGAGATTTACCTTTACGCATAGAGCATAAAACATGTGTATCTGCCACGTCACAGACGGGAGATTTTCCTTTACGTATGGAGCGTAAAGCTTGGGTGTCTACCACGTCACAGATGGGAGACTATTTTTTATGCGTGGAGCATAAAGTTTGGGTGTCTACCACGTCACAGACGGGAGACTGGTTTTTACGCACAGAGCGTAAAGTTTGATTGTCTGCCACGTCACAGACGGGAGACTGGTTTCTATGCACAGAGCGTAAAGTTTGATTTTTACGCACAGAGCGTAAAACCTAATTTTTACGCGCAGAGCGTAAAACTTGATAGTCTGCCACGTCACAGACGGGAGACTAGTTTTTACGCCCAGGGCGCATCACTGAAGTAGAGACAGCCTCGTCACCGACGGAAGTCTCCACGACAAGAGTAGAAAGGATTCCCTTGCCTTCAGAGACAATAGGGAGATCCGAGGATGGTTTGGACTTTGGAATCTAAACTTTTCGTGCCTTCCGCAATTTCTGAATATTGGAGCAGCGAGTACTACCCCCAGTTCGGTGCATTTCTTCGTAAGCAGTCTGGTCGAAGTGCACAACCAGAGTCTTCTTTGTCGATCCGACCAACACATCATCATATTGAGCAATTGCCTTCTCGTCAGAGGAGAAGGTCGTCCCCAGCAGAGTCGAATTTTGTTTCACTTAACAAAATGCCTAAAAATTAGCTTTTGAAAGAAAACTAGAAAAAGTACAGAAAGTACAAATGTTCTGGGAAGTATTGCTATGGAAGTTTGATCTGAGAGCGATCACTTTATTCCTTGGACCATATGATGATGATGAAGAAAACTGCTTGAAGAAGACGAACAATCGAAAGAACTAAGTCACCGAAAGGTATCGAGCAACGGCACTGATGGCACAGTCGAATGCTTTTTTTTGCTTTGCTTCACCCTGTTCTTGAGAAAAAGTTGAAGAAATGCTTCTGGAAATATCACTCTGAAAATATGAATTTTCTCAGAATCTCCTCTCATGTATCTCTATTGATCTCTAAATGATGTCTATGTGAAAATAAGCCTATTTATAGACTTGACCCTTTGTACGTAAAAAGCAACAGAATTGGGTCTCTACACGAGTAACTGTCACCCATGATGTAAATCATCATCTACGCACGGTGACACGTGTCCCATTATTTTAACAAAATGGGGAGAGCACGTACACACGTTCCTCGATAAGTGTGGCATGAAAGCCACGTAAGCAAACCACGTTCTCATGTAGTCAGGAAAGCTCGGACGTAAAAATGATCCAAAACATACTTCCTGCGTAAAGTAGCAAACTGGCGTAAAATAGCCCAAAATAAGCTTCCAGCGTAAAGTGGCTAAAAATAGCCTTGAGTGTAAAGTTAGCTCAAATAAACTTTACGCACATAATAGCCTTGAGCGTAAAAGCTCAAAATAGCTATCGTGCGTAAAAGAAGCAGTTTATTGAGCGTAAAGTAGCTCATCTGCACACTAAACGACAAGTGTTGGGTTTAGTGTAAATCAAATCCCATCGGCTTCTGTGCACTGTTCTTGTCAGAAAATCCTGCTGTCAGATCAAAAATCACACTCAATAAATACAGTCTGACAGCCTGTCCCCAGCGTAAAGTTGGAGGATAACTCTCGCGTAAAAAGCTTCTTGCGTAGAGAATAGCTTGCGTAGAGAGTAGCTCGCATAAATCAGCTTGCGTAGAGTAGCTTGCGTAAAGTTTTAGTTTGACTTAGTTTGACTTAGTTTGCTTTACGTAAAGTCCTCAACTTCTTTGACTTGGTCCAAGAATCACTTTTTACGCTCCTACAAGTGCCACAGACGCAACGGGAAGGATTCAATCCCCGAATCAGGGCGCATCAACCATGAGCCCCCGCCAGCATCAGCCACGTGGCGTTCCCACGACCATGCGCATACGACATATATGCGCATGAGCAGCCAGCCTGCAAGCTATAAATAGAAGGATCATTTTCTTCTTACACACACACAGAGACATATACAGACATACACCGTCAAAGACAGAAGTAACCAGATCATCAGAGTTACAGAGACGCACGTCTACTCACAGAGATCGAAAGAGACACTCAACGTCTTCTTCCCCTCCGCAAGCTCCGGCATCCAGAGCAACCCAGACCTTCAGAGAACCTAAAACCATCGTCAGATCGTCAACGGAGTCAACGCATTACCACTCGCTCCACCGACACAGGACCCAGATAAAAACAAAAGTGTACTCCTAGGACTACATCTAAGTCCTACATTGTAACACTGTTCTGTTTGTAATTGAAATTCCAATTCAAAGATTTTAATGGCAAACAGCAAGGAGCCCCATTCTGTGCATGCCGCTGCTGAGTGTGTTGCACATGCTGAACCGGCGCTATGGCCTGAACCTGCGGCTGGTGATGCTGTAAAGAACGATGCTGAAGCTGAGGGCGCTGCTAGTAGCCCCCGAGAAAAGATCGCGACCCCTCTTGGGCTTCAAGCCCCACTTCCGCTCTACCTTGCTGGCCTCCGCATAGATCTGGGTATAAGTCTCATAAAAGGAGGGAATGAGGATCTTGATATCCCAGATCAGCCCCTCTCTGAAACGGCTCGCCCTGATCTCCGGGTCACGAACCATGTACTCCACATATCGGCTCAGACGGTCGAACTCTGCGGCGTACTACTCCACAGACAAACTGCCCTGCTGTAGATCCTGGAACTGCCTTACCAGGTCAATCTTGTCTGTAGGGGAGAAGAACTTCTCCTTGAAGAGAAGCTTGAACTCGGCCCAAGTATGGCCCTCCCCAGCAAGGGCTGGCTCGTTCCTGAACCAGGTGCGTGCAATGTCTAACAACTACAAACCCACCGCCTCGACCTTCAGGTCGTCTGCGAGGCGGAAGGCCCTCATCTGCCGCTCGGTATCCTCGAGCCAATCATCAGCATAGACCACACCCTCGGTCCCGCTAAAGTCACGGGGCCCTAGCTTCTTGATATCCTGAATATCGCCCGACCTCGGCCGTGCCCCATGATGTGGAGCCCTCTGCTCCACGGCTGCTAAGGTCAACTGATGGGCATCCTCCATGCCCTGACGCATCGCATCTGTCTGCCTCTGCTGAGCCTCAGCCTAGGCTCTCTGAGTCTCCAGCATCTGCTGGAAAAAAGCAAGCATCTGCCCCATGTCTGTAGGCAGAGGAGGCGGAGGTGGAAGTACATCTGCAACTGACGGAGGAATCTGCTGTACAGGAGGAGGAAGAGTGCCCATATCACCCACTGGTGCTGCGGCAGGAACTGTCGTAGCAACCCCCGGGACAGTCCTCGAAGCAGGTGGAGGAGCGCCCCCATTAGCTGCTGTCGACACTCCGACTGCGCCAGGAGTGTCTGGATCAGGTCCGCAAGTCATAACAGGCCACTCTATATCCGCGGCCTCAGGATGTTGGGATCTGGTCTGCACCATCCTGAAGATAGATTAAAGAAGGAAATCAATATGGCACATAAAATATTATATCAAGGGGGACAGTTAGAATGCAAGAATCATTATCAAAAGGACAGTTGAAAGATCAGCAAGTGGAAGTTTTCCTATTTTGTGATTGAGTAACTTAGCCTATAGCCTATCCTAGATACGTACCACAGGCTCGTAACAGCACTCTAAGTCGAGCACCACTACGACATCATACTAATTGTGACTTTTGACCTACATGGGCCACCCCTAAAAACGTGTCATGACCTGCACCCTAAGTAGGGGCACAAGTGTGTGACAGCGCCCAGCCTACGCCGTAAAAATGGCGTAGAATGCTGTAGGTCTGCTAGCTAACAAATAGTATATAATAACATGTCATCTCCGTACGGAGGAATATAGTATGAAATACTGATAAACTCAATCACAATTTAGAAGAAAGAATCATGGCACGAAAACTAGATAGATATAATCACAAAGTACAAAATCCAGCTCAACAGAGAGAAAGCGAGTCACAAAGTAGTATGGTTATACAATCCCAAATATAATATCATAAACATAAGTAGCCAGCTGGAGATAGGGTCCAGTCCAAAAATCTACTCTAACTAAACTAAGCTAGAGGCTCGTCGGGCGGAGCAAAGCCCTGCTGAACCAAGGTCTCCAAGTCTAAGCCCACTACGTCAACCGGACCGTAGTAGGTACAGCAATCCTCCTCACCGTCATCTGTAATATTTTGTCAACATATCCACTCAGGATGGAACGAGCATAATCAACTAACAACAGTTCACAAGATATGACAAAAGCTATAAGACTGTAAATAGAGAGTATATACAAGAAATCATGGAATATACATGTGAGTATCATGACAAGATAAGCTGTAAAACTAGAGCTAGAACAAGGCAAGTAAAACTGATCATGGCATGTACAAGAATCATCTATCTAGGTGTATGAGTACTAGCTACAATATGTGGTCGGCTTGGAAACTTGTACAATAGTAACAGGCCTGGCTAACCATACGTGGGGTGTATGATCAACACTCACAATCAATAGGTGCACAATGGATGCACAATAGGCTTTGACCACATATCTATACTAATACTCCCCGCCCTCGACTGGTAGAGTGGATCCAAGCAAGACACGTTACGACACGGGATTCTGCGAGAAGGAAGCAAGTCTCCTCGAGAATCGGTGTCCATATACTGCACAAGAACTACAAGGGGGCTTGCACAATACATACCAAGATAATGAAGAATAACATCTCATGTCAGGATCCGTGAATACCAATCCGTGTGACCAATCCGTGTGACCAATGTGTCAAGAACAAGCATATCTACACTAATTACATGAATTATAACAATCATCATAAATTTGAAAAGTTATCAGAGAATGTACTCGCCTGTAATGTGATGGATAAGTCGACTGAGTCCAAGAACAGTGCCTCGATGACCTATAGATGGAATACTGTATCAATATAATGGTTTGGAAGTAAAATCAAGTCATATTGAGTCAAACTAGGTCAAGACACGTCAAACTAAGTCAAACTAGGTCAAACAAAGTCAAACTAGATTATACAGAGTCAATCTAAGTCATACTAGGCCTAACAAAGTCAAACTATGTCAATGCAAGTCAAACAAAGTCAAACTATGTCAATGCAAGTCAAACAAAGTCAAACAAGGTCGATTTAAGTCAACGGTTGACTTACAGTTGACTTTTGGTCAACTCTGATCAACCCTAGGTTAACTCTAGGTCAACTTTAGGTCAAACTTGACTAACGTTGACTAAGAGTTGACTTTGGGTCAACTGGTCAAGTTTGGTCAAGTTCTAGTAAATTTTAGGCTACAGTTGACTTTTGGTTGACTTTTGGGTCAAAATAGTCAATCGTGGTCAACCGAGGTCAAAACTAGTCTAAGTCCACTATTCCTAACCATTACCAACCATAAAATCCTAATTACAACTATATCTTAAGGTATTAAACCCACATGTTATGAAATGGGTATTATCCCAACTTATCCCGTTTACCCTTTCCAAGGTAAAACCTCACTTTAGCTTCTTACTCCCACTCTAGGCTTTCCTACTTCATTCTAAGCTTTCCCCCACCCTCTACTATGGTATTTCAACCCTCTCCAAGAATCTCGATACCGTATCGCGGTATCTTGATATCTAAAAGTCAAAAAAAGGTAAAATCTCATTACCTTAAGGTAATGGAGATTCATGAGATACCAATTTGGTATCTCATGGATACCACATAAATCTAACTCTAACCCATAACTAATCTAGCTAAACCTAACTAGAACTCACTCACTAACTTCAAACACCATCAACTCTACCCTCTAACTCACTATCCAACTATTTCCTAACTTATCTCAATAGCTAAACTCTAACCCATAAATTCTAACTCACTCTAATCTCACTCCACATACCCACTCATAGGCCATTTTAGGGGGGCATATATGTGTTTATATATAGGTATATATATGGGTATATATTGGTATATATATGGGTATATTTATAAAAAAAAAAAAAAAAATATGGGTATATATATAGGGGGGTAAATGGGGGTTAAAGGGGGTCAAAGGGGGTCAAAGGGGGGCTGCCACTGCTGCTATTAGCTGCTGCTGCTGCATTAGGCTGCTACTGCTGCTGCTATAGCATGCTGCTGCTGCTGTTTGAAAGGGGGGGCAGCAGCCCCAAATCCTCCCTACTGCTATGGCTGCTCTTCTTTTCTCCCTCTCCTTCTCACCCTCTATTCTAATCTCTTCCTCTCTAATTCCCTCTCTATATCTTCTCCTCTATCTCACTATATATATATATATATATATATATATATATATATATATATATATATATATATATATATATAGAGTGATATATATATATATCACTCTATATATATATCACTCTATATATATATATATATATATCACTCTATATATATATATATATATATATATATATATATATATATATATATATATATATATATATATATATATATATATATATATATATCACACTCACACACACATTCATATCTACAATATAGACACACACACTCATAGATACATGGACACACACACACACACACACATGTATACATATATATATATATATATATATATATATATATATATATATATATATATATATATATATATATATATATATATATATAGACACACAAACACAAGGATACATAGATACATATGGACACACACACATATGTATATATGGACACAACACACACGCACACATGAAAATATATACATATAGACACACACCCTCACATGAACATATATATATATATATATTTTTTATGAACATATATATATATATATATATATATATATATATATATATATATATATATATATATATATATATATATATATACACACACACACACACACACACACACACACACACACACACACACACATATATATATATATATATATATATATATGGACACACACACACACACATGGATACATGGACACAAACACACATCCTAGTTCTCCTAGGGGTCTCCCATAGGACTCTAACCTTGACACAAAGGGACACAACCATGGGGTAAATCCTATGGGTTCCAAAACCAATTAAAATTCATAGGAGAATAATTTAGAGGATAGGAAATTACCTATTAGGAGTGATTCCTAACAAAACCCTCTCCGACACGAAGATCCGTGTAGGAAGGACACTTCCACCTTGCACTTTTCTCCCAAACTTTGGTAGCACCCTCCCTTGATGGTGTAGACAGGATCCATGGAAGAAATTTGGGAGAAAAGAGATGATTAAGAGATGAAATCTCAAGTTTAGGTCTAGGTTTTGGGGAAGAACTCAAAAAAGGAAGAAATTAGGCTAAGTGTGAACAAGTGAAATGAAATGAGGGGATGGAGTGGCCGGCCATGTGTGGGGGTTTGGGGGCATTTGGCAAATGTCCAAAATGCCCTCCAAGCCTCCTTTAGCTCAAAATTGACTTATGTAAAAATTTAAAGTTAAAAAGGCCAAGTTAAAATCTACAAATTGACCGATTAAGTCATGAAAGATTTGTCTAAAAGTACTAGACTAATTAGTAAGATTTATGGGCCATATCTAACTTAATTTTGGGTCCCGATCAGAGTCTAAGCTACCCGGGTCCCCGATACAAGTCGGAATGAGCTGAAATTCGAACCTGACTCTAAAAATCCCCAAATAACATTATAACTAAATAAAAATTTCTAAAATTCCCAAAAATGTAAAAATGACCATTTTACCCCTATTTATGAAAAGTGGGAGTGACACTGAGGCGGCAATGGCCTCGGAGGCCGGAACTGGTGCTGGTGCTGGGGCTGGTCCCCTAACCGAGGGACTAGTCTGAGATGCTGATGAGGTACTGGCTCTAATCGGGCAGGACCCTATCTTGTGGTTCGATGTCCCACAAGCCAAGCACAATCTCTGTGCTCTGCGACACTCTGATACAACGTGCCCTGGCTTCCCACAATGAGTGCAGCCCATTGCGGAAGACTGCTTCTGCTGCTGAGGGTACGCCGGTGTCGAGTGCTGAACCGACGAAACTGAATTTGCCCTTCGGAGAACTCCAATCGACAAGGCCTAGCTGCCGGGGCTGGTGCTGAGGACAGACTCATCTGCCCATGGGACCTTTTTCTGCTTTCGGTTCGGTCCACGATCCTCTGCGAGGTATACTCGTGCCTCTTCGCTGCTCGTAAGACGGCATCAAACGTCTGGTGCTCAAACTGCTCCACTGCTAGAATGATCTCTAGGTGGAGTCCCTGCTGGAATTGCTGGGCTCGATCTAACTCGATCGCCACCAAGGTAGGAGCAAACCGACTGAGTCTAGAAAACTCGGCCGCATATCCATCGACCGTCCTTTCTATCTGCTTAAGATTGGAATCTCATCTGCAGATCATACCGAGCTACTGCGTCGAAATACTTGGTCTGGAACTTGTTGCTGAATACCGCCCATGAGACAGGCGTCGGTAATCCAACTGCTAGCATCGCCCACCAGCTGCGGGCTAAGTCCAATAACTGCAGGCGCACAACAGCCACCTTCTCTTCCTCAGAAATCCTAGATGCCTCCAGGATAACTTCTATGTCCTGAAGCCATGCATCAGCAGCGATAGCATCTTCACTGCCGTCAAAGAAAGGAGGGTTCAGACGCTTGAAGCTGTTGGCCGCATTGTTTCCTTGGTGACCAACTCTGCCCATGGCATCTTGTACTGTCTGGTGCAAGGCATCGCCCCGACGATCTTGAGATGCAAGCAATTCTCTGATGAGTCCCACCAGGGTTCCATTGTCAGGCTCTGCAGGCTGGACGGGTTGAACTGGGGGCTCTGGAACCTGGAATGCATGACTCAGGAGGCTGCTCCAGAGTGTTGGACTTGGTCTCCAGGTTACTGCTGGTTCACTAGAGTACTCTGCCTTGCTGATCGGCAGGACCAGGAACAATGCCACTGAAAAACAATGACATAGGGGACAATAAGGAAGGACCATGATAGATCGAGGATATAAGCATGTGATCAGGTCAAGATTTCAGAAAGATTAGAAGACAATAGTAGAGATCAAGGACGAGTGCTGATTGAGACATCTATTCAGTGAAACCCTCACACATCTTGATTTATAAGACCTGCATGGGCCACCACTTAAACCGTATTACGCCTCAGAGCCAGAATACTGGAGAGCGGGGGACAGACACAGCTAGCTACGTATATAGAAGTGTAAACCACCTCGATATACGGTCACGGCTGTCTAGATGTATGAGGGTTTATCTACAAGCCATCAGTCTCTTATTGGTCAAGAACAAGCCTAGTGTCTCAATCTCAAGCAAGCAAGTAAATGTAACAAGATGGTAGATCATCAGACATACAAAGTAAGGCATCCCAAACATTATATATTCAGATGATCATGAAGCTAGTCATACAAAATACTAAGACTAGCAAGAGTTTAAGTCATACATGATCAACCCTAGGATTTGTCAATCATGTTACAGCCCGTAGGCATACAGTAAATAAGTATTCAACACGAGCTAACACTTGCTCGGCGGCTAAACGTCTCAAAAGAATAATTTTACAATAGAGTGGAAGAGCAAAATAAAACCCACTCATTGCCAGGGTTGCGTCTAGTATTCACCATCTGGCTGGAAGATCCTCGGGAGCTACTCCAAAATCTGGCCATACAAAACCAACTGGGTCAGACCCCAGAAAGAGCAAGTGCCACAAGGGAGGCTTCACTTAGGAACTAAAACCAGCATATAAGCACATAAAGACATAATTGATAATAAAAGACATGAGTTAGATAAAAACAAGGTAATAAACGATAAGACAACTAAGGAACTATTTCGGTAGCTAAGTTACAACCCGTAAACCAAACAAGGACCGGAGTTGCAACCCTTCACCTGAACAGAACTCAGTCTCTAACCATTTATCGATAAAGTAAAGCATAATAGTAATGTGCTGAAGAAAAACATGTACATGTCTTGCTTAGATAAGACTAGACTGGACTCCATTCATCATTCACGGCTAAACAATGAGTACGGCTTGATACTTTAATTAACTAGGGTTATCACAAGCCTAGTTACTAGCAAGATACAATGAGATGTTCCAACAGCCACAAGTCCTGCAGACTTAATCCATGTTATCCAATTGCAAGTTGAGAGAGTTGGATTAGGTGACTTGGGGGTGCAACAATTGACAGTGTGCTGGAAATGTGTCCTACTCGACGGTAGGCTACAAGTCTAATTAGAGCGACCAGATAACGGGACTGCCTGTAGCTGAGAAATCTCTTCATGAACTACTTGATCAATCTAGTCATTGTCCTAGTCAGATTCAGTATGAATCCCTGACCGTGGTAACCAGGAATTCATGTCCTAGACATGATGCAAGACGAGACATATAGCTTATACAAGCACAAACGCCCACGGTGTCAAGACAAGAGTGTTGGCCCATTGGTCATGGTCAAACCTGATTTTAATAATTGATCAAACTCTGTCTCAATATAAATGCAAGTCAATTCAGATGTTTACCTATGATGTTTTGGACACTGCTCAACAATGGATATCTACGATGTTCAAGACTGAAGCCGTTTGCCATTCCAAATGTATTTCCTGTTAAGCAATATAATTTTTTATTTTATTGAGTTTAGGAATACATTGTACACCAATTCGTACTGGCAAATAGGCTGTCCGGAATCGTTTTTTAAAACTGGCCTATCTTTTTAAAAATGACATATGTTTTTGAAAAACATCATTTTTACAAAAAGCTTCTGAAGGACTTTTCAAAAAAGCCAAAATTGATTTTTCTCAAAAATAAACTGGCAGAACCCTAGCAGAACTCGGCCAGAGTTCGGCTAGAGTTCGGCCAAGTAGAACGTTAGTAAACGTTTTATTTTGAACTTGGTCATCCTTCAGTTACGGTTTGTTACAAAGAGTTCTGTCCGAATTCTGCCCGAATTCTGTCAGAGTTCTGTCTTTGGAAAAACTATAAATAAAGAAACATTTCGATCATTTCAAATCACCAATTTACTTTCAATCTCTTCTCTTCTTAAGCTTACATTCTTCCAAAGAGTTCTAAAAAACTTGCATTTTCAAATTCCAAGCCAGTTACAATCCTCTAGTCGATTTGTCAGTACGGTACGGTCTAGAAGTTTCAAGAGCGATTGTAATCAGAGGCTTGATAGAAGATTCAACTCTTCACAATTGAAGTTGGTCGAGTTCTTCGTATCAAAGCTCGCGTCTGTAGAAGTTGCAAGGACTTCGTATGAAAACTTACAGGATTTTCCAATAGTGGATTCAACTGGAAGCTAGAGTTCTTCCGACTGGACTAGTCCTCACAAGAGGGAAACCAGTATAAATCTCGGTGTTTGCGTTTGCCTTCTGATCACTTTTAATTTCTGTCATTTACTTTGTGATTATTTTTATATCTGTGATCTAAATGCTAACAAGATTTTTAATTAGCAATATTCCGCTGAATACTCTATTCACCCCCCCTCTAGAGTATTCTGCTTTACGATTTCGTTTCTACAAATGGTATCAGAGCAGGTTCTCTAAAAGCAGGTTCTCTATAAGCAGGTTCTCCATCTAGAGGTATATCGAAAGCAGGGTATACAGGTAAAGTAAGGTAAAATTGTAGTTATATTCAATTTTTTATATAGATCACAGTATTACACATGGCAACTGTGAAATTCACAAGTGAAGGCCAAGCCACAAATAGACCTCCACTGTTTGACGGCACAAACTACACTTATTGGAAAACACGTATGAGTTTTTTTTTGAAATCTCTTGATTTTGACTTATGGTCTGTAGTTATTGATGGCTATAAAAAGCCACCTCGTATTAATGTTGATGGTGTTTTAGTAGAAAAACCCCATGACAAATATACAGAGGAAGAAAAGAAAAAGGCCAGTCTTGACGCACGTGCTATTAACGCTTTATTTTGTGCTTTAGACAGAACTGAATTCAACAGGGTGTCTACTTGCACAACATCAAACGAAGTGTGAAAACTTCTCGAAGTAACCCACGAAGGAACAACACAAGTCAAGGAGTCAAAGATCAGCAGACTTACTCAGGAGTACGAGGCGTTCAAAATGAAGCCAAGTGAATCAGTCACTCAAATATTTACAAGATTCTTGGATATTATAAATCCTCTGTCTTCACTTGGCAAGGATTACAGTAACCATGAGAAGATTCGTAAACTTCTACGAGCCCTTACAAAGAACGGGATTCCAAAGGCTACATCAATCATTGAAGGGAACGACCTCTCAACAATGTCTCTAGAAACACTCATGGGTAAGCTACTCACTCACGAGTTAGAACTTCAAGACTTTGAAGATGCTACACCTAAGGAGAAGTCAGAGAAGACGATCGCTCTCAAGGCTCAACATAGAAGAACCATCGAAGATGATTCTGACGACAGTGACTCCGACTTTGAAGATCAAGCTCTTCTGGTAAGAAAATTCAAGAAGTTTATGAGATTTAACAGGAGAACAAAGGACAGCAAAGACAACAACAACAATGAGAAAAATCCTATTTGCTACGGATGCTAGAAGAAAGGACACATGAAGAAAAATTGTCCCTCTGCATCATCATCAAAGAAAAATAGCAAATATGACAAAGGCTATCTGAAGAAATCTACATCAAGGAAGTACGCCAACACAAGCATATGGCATGAAAGTGAAGCCAGCGACTCAGAAGATGAACAATCAGATGACGCTGCAAATGTGTGCTTGATGGCTTGCATCAGGTAATCACTAATCCTCTATTTGAGCCTTATGATGATTTCACCTTTGAGCAACTAGGAGAGGCTTTCAGTGAACTGTTAGATGATTACAGGAAACTGCGTAGCAAATATGAAACCTCTAAGAAGGTACTCAAAGAGTACAAAGGTGAAATAGGAAGACATACCGACCTACTAGATCATGTTAGAGATAATGACTCTTCAAATGAGTCTGGTGAGCTTTTTTCTATTAAATTGTTGTTACACGAGACTGTTAAGCTATCCGAAGAAAAAGACCAAATTATTATCCAGTTAAAGGAAGACCTATCTAAGGAGAGAAAGAGTCTCCATTGTGCACAGGTCAGATTAGAATCACTTACATCTGACTATACTAGATTGTATGACACTTCCAAAAAGTTGGAAATTAGTTTAGGAAAACGGCCTGAAGTTGCTGCTTCCTATTCTAACACGTGTCAATTACCGAATCATCGGAACACGCCCAACACTGTCAGACCAAACCATACCAAGACTATGCCCAAGAAGCCTAATAGGCATGCATTCTTCTATACTAGAAAGCCAAAACCTACCAATCATGCACCTCACACTACTTTCAACACTCAACATGCTAAATGTCATTATTGTGGCCTCATTGGTCATATATCTTCAGCATGTAGAATCAGAAAGTTAGTAGATTTAAATGTTTATGCATGGATACCGAAAACTAACCAGTCAGGACCCTACAAGAAATGGGTACCAAAAGTTTTATCTGCAAATTATTTTGTAGATGGGACACCCTTCACATGCTAGGGGCAAATGGATCCTCGACAGCGGTTACTCACGGCACATGACCGGTGACGCTTCATTATTCGCAACACTGTCGAAGAGGAATAAAAAAGGATACGTCTCCTTCGGTAATAATCTAAGAGGGTACATAATCGGTATTGGTGACATTGGTAAGGCTCCCTATCCAGTGATTAAAGATGTTTGTCTTGTTACCGAGTTAAAACATAATCTGCTCAGCATAAGCCACTTAGCTGATCACGGTTATGGTATTAACTTTGTAAAAGATAAATGTACTATAATTGATAGTTCAACTGGTAGTACTATATTTGAAGGTATTAGGGAAGACAATATATATGTATTCTATTTGTTGGAAGATGCTAACACAGCAGGTAGATGTTTGATGGCAAAAGCGTTGAGAGTCAACTATGGCATATGAGACTCGGTCATGCAAACATGGATACAATTTCAAGATTATCTACGAAGAAGTTGGTACGCGGCTTACCGGATATTTCTTTCAAGAAGGATACGGTATATAGTGAATGTGAAAAGAACAAAGCTACCAAATCCGCATTCAAATCCAAGAACGCTGTAAGTACCACTAGACCTTTACAACTGTTGCATATGGACTTATTTGGACCAAGTAGAATTGCTAGTCTAGGTGGTAAGTTATATGTATTTGTCATTATAGATAATTTTTTTAGATATACATGGGTTTATTTTCTTGCACGCAAGAACGATTCATTATCAGAATTCGTCACCTTTTGTAAGAAAGTACAGAATGAAAAAGGGTTCATGATTACTCGCATTCGTAGTGATCATGGCGGCGAATTTGAGAATACAGAATTCAAGCAATTTTGTGACACACATGGTTATCTGCATGAATTCTCTTTCCCTAGGACTCCGCAACAAAATGGAGTTGTGGAACGTAAGAACAGAACTCTATCTGAAATGGCTAGAGTTATGTTAAACCAGTTTAGTCTACCTAGATACTTATGGGCTGAAGCTGTAAATACAGCATGCTATATTCTCAATAGGGTTTTAATTCGACCTATATCGAAGAAGACTCCCTATGAATTATGGTTTGATAGAACACCAAATGTTTTTTATTTCAAAATCTTTGGTTGTAAATGTTTTATTCTTAATACTAAAGATAATTTGAGTAAATTTGATGAAAAGGTCGATAAAGGTATATTTTTAGGTTATGCAGCAAAAAGCAAAGGATACAGAGTCTTCAACAAAAGAACCATGATCATCGAAGAATCTATCAACGTCAAGTTTGATGAACTAAATCAACACTTAGACGATGATGACAATGAAGTGTAACACCCAGTTTTCCAGATGAGGGTATTTTTGAAATTTTATAATTATAATTATTATTTATTGATATTTATTTCACATGGTGATTTTTGGTAATTTTTAATAATTTTTAAACTATTTTAAACTGTTTTAAGTCATGACTTGTGATTTTGATGTGCTGCTAGTGAAACCTGAGAGACTGCATGACCTAGAGCCTAACCATGTCATTAGGATGATTTAATTATCATTTTTAGTCTAGGGGTATTTTGGTCATTTTGACTTATTTGATTTATTTGGTGATTTGTTGAATTGGTGAATTCTAGGTTGACTTGACTTGTTGAGACCTAGTGGACTAGCCTAGAAGCTAACCCTAGCCATGGTGACCCTAGTCTAACTTAGGTTAACCTACATTTAGTTATTAGAAACTAATTTTAGAATGAGGGGACTTGGTTTAGTGGATTTAAGTCATGGTTCATGGTTTCATGAAATGACTTATGGCTAAGTGATTTATTTTGATCATGACTTGGCCCATGGCCCATAACTAGAAGCCCTAACCCTAACCAAACCCTAAATGACCAGCCATAGGGATCCCCACCCTATATAAACACTTATTCTCTAGGGCTTGCCTCCTTCTTTCATTCATTTCAACATTGGAGAAGGAAAGGTATTGTCCCTCTTGCAAAAATCCCCATAAATCCATTTTAATTCCTTTTTGATCCTAGTTTCTTGCATTAGAACCTAACACTCTCTTATTTTCTGATTTCTGAGTTTAATCCCAGCTTTGGGACAATTTGGAGCATTTGGCACCAAGAGGAAGAATCCCCCATTTGAGGCTTTTCCAAGCTTTTTACACACATAGGTAAAACCCCTTAAATTGATTCAAACTTCAGTTTTCTTTGCATGTAGGGCTAGATCTAGGAGTCCCCTAGGTGTCCCTGAAATTTGGGTGGAATTCGTGTCCGTTTGGTGTCCGTATCGGACACGTGTCGTAGTGTTGTGTAGGTGTTCGATAGAATGCCTCAATGGATTGAATGTTGTTGTTTTTCAAAACAAATTATATTTTTGGATAGCTCTTAATATGTAGATTATGTATATTTTTGTCTGAGCACGATTTTGTAGTTTTTTCGTGTCCAAATCGGACACGCACCACATGCACGACACTGCGCACAGGCCCCGTGCGGTGTCCTGCTGCCACACGTTTATATCTGACACGACACGGCCCCTCGTGACACGATTTTTGGTGGACACGAGGGGGCAACCTCTGTCACCACTCTCCCAAAATTTGGGGTGACTTCGTGGAGTATTCGCGAAGAAATCGCGTTCGCACGGGTTTTGCACTAGTTGTGCACGCGCGGAGAATCCCCTCTGATACGGGGTCCGTGTCCACGCGTGACGCAACTAGGACACGTCGTGCTGTGTCTGGGGTGTAGCCCTATCCTAGGCGAACCCACAGACACGAGCACGAGATGCGTGTCCCTCTGTGTCGTGAGCACGAGGCATGGTTCTCGCCGCACGACACTGCTTTCACTGATACTTGTTTTCTTATGTTTTGGACACTTTGCATCGACCTTTTTGGACACGACACGACCCATATAACACCCTAATATGTGCTTCCATGTTTACCAACCTATTAATTTCCTTTTGTTGTTAATTACCTAATTGAATTTGTGAATTCATTGTTTTCCTGATACGTATTTCCTGTCATTCAATTTCTGGAAAATATTGATGTAGTTAACTGTTGTGTGATTTTTAAATAGGGTTGAGACAAATCTGGGATTTAGCCTATTATGTTTAGGATTGTGATTGCATGAATTTCAGTTCAAAATGTCATTTTTGGGATATTCGAAATGGTTTCTGTTTTTCTTTGAACTGTTAAAATACTGAAGGAATTGTCCTTAAAGCTGATACATGGTATGAACTTGGGGTTTCAAATGAGTTTTCAGATTATATTACCTAGGTTAGTTGTTTCTAAGATTTTGTTTCATGTTGTTTGGTTCCTTTCAATTCGATTTAGGTTTGATATTATATGTATGTTCTGAAAATTGGTTAAACTGAATATGTGGACTGAACTGAACTTCACTCAAGTCCTCACATTTCACTCTCATAGTTCAATTCTCTGATATTTTACACTCACTCACTCTACATGCCACACATGCACTGCTTTCTGAGAATTGCATTGATTAAAAACCTGAGAAACTTCATATGTATTGAATTATTTCTTTTCTTAATGAACTGAGATTCTTCAATGAACTGATTTCCTTGCCTTAAATGATTTCCTTTCTTTTTCAATTCACTTATTCCTTATTGATTGTATGGGTAGATGGGAGTTAGTGTCCTGTTAAGTGGTGTGAGAGGAGGAGTGGTCAGGAGTTAGTAATAGCAGTCTTGGTTGGCCTTGGCTAGAGTTTGCAGGAGCAGGCAAGGCCTTGCCTTGCCTTGGCTTGCCCTGTTTTGGCTTAGCCTGGTTTTGCAGCAGGTAGCAGCAGCCTTGCCTGTTTGGTTGCACTGCATTAGCAGTAGTAGCAGTGGCTTAGGAAATAGCAGTGTTTTAGAGCAGTAGCAGTGGCATCACAGGCAGTAGGCACTGCTTGGTTGCCTTGCAGATGCTTGGCATAGCTTGGCTTGTATTTCAGCAGCCAGTAGCAGCAGTAGTTTGGTAGGAGTGCCTAGGATATTGGTAAGGATATGTTGGGATCAGTTTGTGGTTAGAATGAACAGGACTGAGGGTGATTTCCTGTGTTAGTGTATCAGGAAATCACAGGCAGTGGCATTAGCAGTAGCATAGGCCATGTGACTATGGTTAGGCCATAGATTTGATGGGGGAGTTAGGTTGAGTGTTTTGAGAAGAGGGAATGTTAGGATGACCAAGTAATGATGATCACTTAAATTGAAATGCCAGGTGTTGGTTGTTTGGGTGGACTATTGGGTTTGTGTGTTGATGTTGAAATCAACATTCAAATCCCTGAGCTGCACATGAAATATATAAGGGTATATTCATATTCCTATATATAGCTATATGTGTGTAGAGTGGGTTTGAGGAGTGAGTTGTGTCTTGAGCTTGTGAGTGTGAGAGGATTGAGAAATTGTTTGGCTTGTGTGTTGAGAGTGTTGAGAGTGAAGAATATGGGTGTTAGAGGGAGAGGAGTTATAGTATAGTGACCCATAGATGGTATGTATATTGTGCTATATATATATGTATATGATATATGAATTGGTTTGATATGGTTTTGATAAGCCATGAGTGGTTGTATAGGTATTGGTATAGGTTTAGTCTTATGGTATGGTTATATAATGTCATTTCTCTATAGGCTTTGGTATAGGAATGTGGTTAGACTGGAATGACTTGTTAGACAAAGTTGACCTTGACCTTTGACCATAGATAGTTGTCCAGGTTGACTTAGAGTTGACTTTGACCTAGATTGACCTAGAAATCATGTAGATTGCATCATAGACTCCATTCATCTTATTTTAAACATATTATAACCTGTACTGCTTTATTTAGGACATTGTGACTCCGGTGCAGACATCTGATATTTCATTACTCTTTTCAGAGTATCAGGCGAGTACATTCTCTGATAGTTCTCTCATTTATTTGTCAATTACTGTATTTCATTTCTAGTTAGCTGTATGTGATTCTCTGTTACAAACACGTACTATTATTCTGGATTCATGTATACGACACACATTTAGTTCTGGCCTCATTTACTGGTATCATCGTTCCGGCTTCTATTACTGGAATCATTTACTGGAATCACCCCGGAATCATTTACTGGTATCATTGTACTTGGCTGGACTCATCTTGAATCATTGTGTCGGAATTTCTGGATTCACTTGCTGGGAGGGGAAATACTAGAGTAAGACATGTAGACATACCCCATTACTGGAATCACCCCTACTGGAATCTACTGGAATGATAGCCATCTCACACCCGGCCAGGTGTGTGATGTGCCGGATTTACCCATAGCCGTTTACATGTCGATCTCGGTATTTTAAAACACACTGCTAGATTATAGGCTGGACTCACCCTGGAATCATTGATCACTATGACTGGAATTGTCCCTTGCTGGATTCATCTTGTATGAGATTCATCCTGTACTGGACTTACATTGGAGTTACACTGGTCTACATGTTGTCTGGACTTTATATCATATTACCCTGGTTCAGCTAGTTCATTTTTACAGTCTTCATTGCTATGATTCTTCTCTTGTTTAGTATTTACTTTCCTTGCACTTTATCTGTCTTTCTTACCATCACCTGAATATAAACTGCCATTTTCATCAATACAACTGCCTATAACTACTTTATAGTTCTCTGTCATCTACTTGGGTTTTCTAGATGAGATTGTGCTCGTTCCTGTCCTGACTGGACCTGTTGAAAATTTTACAGATGATTGCCCTGAGGACACATGCCCTATATTTTACTGAGGAGATGGCTTAGCTACCTATGGCCCCGACACTCAGGAGTGATCGGGAGTTTAGTTAGTCTGTCTTGTTTTAGTTTTCCTGTTTAGATCTGGAGTTGTATATAGAGATTGAGACTTGAGATGTATTTGAGATTATTCAGATGTTATTATTATTTTAGTATTAGTTTTGTCTTCAATTTCTTAGTTACAATTCTGTGTTATCTTATCGTGCTTAGACTGTGATTGAGATACACCTTATCTTATACTTGTCCTCCGTTCGGAGTTGATCATGATGAGTACATTATATACTGCATGAGTTGATGGTTAGTTAGAGACTTAGAACAGCGTTCTACCGCCGACACTGCGGCGTAGGCTGGGCGCTGTTACGTACTCGTACCCTCACAGTGGGTGCGGGTCGTGACATGAAGACATAATCACACCAAGTACAGCTACTGCAAAACCTTCACATAAAGATACAGAACCATCACATCAGGCATCAGATGAACCTCCAAACAAAGAAGCCGGAACTAGCAATCCTGAGACTACACCAAAAGAGATGAGATTCTTGGCTAATCATCCAAAGGACTTGGTAATTTGTGAGATTACCAAGGGTGTAAGTACTCGTTCCTCCAATAAAGATATAGCTTCTTGTGTTACTTTTGTCTCGCAGTTTGAACCCAAAAATGTTGATGAAGCATGTAGTGATAATTTTTGGTTAGATGCTATACAAGAGGAATTAAACCAATTCGAACGGAATCAAGTTTAGGAACTTGTTCCCAAGCCCGTTGATCATCCGGTCATTGGCATCCGATGGGTATTCCGAAACAAACAGAACGAGAATGGTTTAGTGACTCATAATAAGGCTCGACTCGTAGCTCAAGGATACAATCAAGAAGAAGGTATCGACTACAATGAGACTTATGCCCCAGTTGCGAGATTAGAATCCATTTGCATGTTATGTGCATTTGCATATTTTCATAATTTTAAGTTATTTCAAATGGATGTTAAAAGCGCATTTTTAAATGGTTTTATAAAAGAAGAGGTTTATGTAGCTCAACCACCCGGTTTTACTGATTTCAAATTTCCTGAATATGTTTTCAAGTTGAAGAAAGCTTTATACGATTTGAAACAAGCCCCTCGTGCTTGGTACGATCGTCTAAGCTCTTTTCTACTTGATAACGGTTTTTTAAAGGGAAAGGTTGACACTACTTTGTTTATAAAATCTTTGAATAACAATATTCTTTTGATTCAAGTCTATGTAGATGATATTATTTTTGGATCTACCAATGAATCTTTTTGTTAAGAATTTTCAAAGTGTATGCAGAATGAGTTTGAGATGAGCATGATGGGAGAGCTGAAATTCTTTCTCGGATTGCAAATCAAACAAACCAACAATGGGACGTTCATAAATCAAGTAAAATACACAAAGAATCTATTAAAGAAGTTCGACATGGAAGCAGCAAAGCCACTTGGCACTCCAATGGCGACTTCAACCAAGCTTGATATTGATGAACATGGCAAACCTGTCGACATACGTAAGTATCGAGGTATGATCGGTAGCTTACTGTATTTAACTGCTAGTCGACCAGACATTATGTTTAGTGTTTGCTTATGTGCTCGTTTTCAAGCTAATCCTAAAGAATCACATTTGTGCGCAGTTAAGCGTATCTTTCGATACCTTAAAGGCACTTCTTCTGTCGGCTTATGGTATCCCAAAACTACGTCGTTTGATCTAACTGGTTATTCTGATGCTGATTTTGCCGGATGCAAAGTAGATAGAAAAAGCACTAGCGGCACATGTCATTCCTAGGAAAAGCTCTAGTCTCTTGGTTTAGTAAAAAGCAAAATTTTGTTACATTATCAACAATCGAGGCTGAGTATATCGCCGCAGGACGTTGTTGTGCACAAATTTTGTGGATGAAACAAACTTTAGAAGACTATAGATTATATTTTACACACATACCCATTTTCTGTGACAACACTAGCTCTATTAATTTGACTAAGAATCCAGTATGTCACTCTCCTACTAAACATATCGAGATTCGACATCACTTTCTTAGAGATCATCAAGAAAATGGAGATATAGACCTTGTATACATAGACACTCAGAATCAATTAGCTGACATACTCACAAAACCTTTAGCGGAAGATCGTTTCAATTATTTACGTCGAGAATTAGGCATTTTAGATGTCAATAATATTAATTAATTTTATTTTATTAATTAATTTATTCGATACTCATAAACTGTTTTCGAGACAAGCCTAAAAAGAGTCTGTCTGTCACCACGACTACGGTCGAAGCGAAGCGGTACTTAAGAGTTCCCCGGTGAACCTCCGTTAGCTGGGACAGTACTCCTACTGCTAATCTGAGACAGATACTGAGTAAAAAATATTAATTTATAAAATGATATTAATTATATTATTTTGAGATTTAAAATTTCTAAACTCTGAATTAAATATTTGAAACGAATTAATGAAAAAGATGTGGCCCCATCATTATTATTTTTGATATATATATATATATAGCCAGGCAACCCTTGGCGAATTCGGCCCACGTTCGGTCCAAATTCGGCCAGAGTTCGGCTGGGTATATATATGTACCAGCCAGAACCCGAGGCCTCCATCTTCTTCATTCTTTCAAACATTCTCAAACAGCAGCAGCCGTGCCTCCAAACCCTAGTTTTTCTCCACCCTTGTTCTTCCAATCTGTGTAGAGATTTTTGTCGAAACTTTGGATTCGTGCGGAGAATCTCGTCCTCAACAGCATATCCAATTCTTGGAAGGTATAATTCTTTCTCTCCTCCACTTTTCAATACTTAGGATTTCTAGAAATTTTGGTAAAGAATGCCTAAGTTCAATCCCTTCAAGAGGAAGAAGACCAATGCCAGTGAAGAGGCATCGTCTTCAGATCCGTATACGGATTGCCTCTTTTCTCCGGTCCAATCGGACGACGGTACATCGGACGAGTTTTACTTTAAAACTTCCGATCAAGCTTTATTGTGGTATGCCGATTTTATTATGCGTACTATTTGTGCCGATTCACCAATTAAATGGACTGTCTTTCCGGATCACCGCCCTTACTTTGAGGCATTAGGGTTACAACACTTTGTTACCTTACAATTCCCTATTGCTACTAATGCCATTATATTATTCTATTGTAATTTTGTGTTAGACACTTTCACCGCGAGAATACGTGTCGGAGGGATCGATATCGAATTCACTGATGAAACGTTAGCGAAAATCCTTGGTATTCCAAACGAAGGTGCCCCGCTCGATGACAACACTGATTTTGATTTCCCCGATGGTACGACTCTCGTTAGTTAGAATGAGCTTTGTGCGCCCGCACGCGCTCGTCCTGAAAAGTTTAAGGCTAATAACTTGAACTTGTTTAACTACGAATTACATCGCATCATCTATTTCACTTTACTTCCTAAATCCACTTCCAAAGATGATGTCACTGCACTTGAACTCTCTGCTCTTTATCACATTCTTAAGGGGATTCCTTTTTCTGCCCCTAAGACTATCATTCAAATGATGGGAAGATGTCACGGAAGAGACCGCAACCTATCTTATGCGGTGATCATCCCTCGCATCTTTCAGAGATTTGACATTGATCTATCTACTTGTGCTGTTGACCCTGAACCCAAGTTCCTCAAACTCTCTCGTCGTAGCATTGCCACTGTTCCTCCACCTACCGCACCTGCTCCTTCTACACCTACTCCCACAGTACCTGGACCACCTCATTCCTACCCTATGACATTTGAAGGTATTCATCAGCACCTTTTCGATCTGCAGTCATTCTATGTTGACACTTCCAGGGAACTTGAGTTCCGTGACGTGACTCGGTTCCAGGCCATTGCCAACTCCTTCGCCGATCTGAGATTTGCGCAGACGGGTCACTCTGCTAGCTCTCTACCTCACGATCCTTCTGTTTCTGGATACCGCGTTGATGATGAAGCGATCCACTCTCTGTTCCAGCCAGGGAACGCCTACGATTGGTATCGTTCTACTGGTGCCATTCCTCATACTTCTGGAGCTGGTACTTCTGGAGCTGGTACTTCTGGAGCTGGTCCTTCTGGACATGCTGGTGCTGCAGAAGCTGACGATGATGATGAGGATGATGACTTTTGAGTTGTTATGACTTTTGAGACTAATACTTTTGTCTTATGTTTACTTGGAAATGCTCCGACATTCCAAGATTTTATCAGTACTCTTATTTTAGTTATTATCTGCACTCTTTTAGTTATTTTGTGACTTTTCATAGACATAATTTTTTTTATTATGCCTCAGTTTGGCATTTTAGTTTATCATTCAGTACTTTATTTGTTTCAGTTTTATTCTAGCATTATCTTTCTTTCTGCTTCATATTAAAACTTCCTGTGACAAATAACATGCCTGTGTTGTGTATACAATATCTTTTTAACTGTTTATACCATACCTGTGATGAATGTTTTATATATATTTTTTTGTGTTTCTTCACTGTGTGTTACTTATGCATTAATTGCGGGGGAGCTTTCTCTTTTGTAATTATTTTGCTAACTGACAACGGGGGAGAAATAGATCTAACATCTTCATGAATGCAGGTTAAGAACAATTTTTCAAATACATTTTTGAATTGATCCAAACTTCGATGTTATATCGGCAAGGTTTGTCAATTATCAAAATGGGAGAGATTTTTGGCCCATTGGTCATGGTCAAACCTGATTTTAATAATTGATCAAACTCTGGCTCAATATAAATGCAAGTCAATTCAGAAGTTTACCTACGACGTTTTGGACACTGCTCAACAATGGATATCTAAGATGTTCAAGACTGAAGCCGTTTGCCATTCCAAATGTATTTCCTGTTAAGCAATGTAATTTTTCATTTTATTGAGTCTAGGAATACATTGTACACCAAGTCGTACTGGCAAATAGGCTGTCCGGAATCGTTTTTCAAAACTGACCTATCTCTTTAAAAATGACCTATGTTTTTGAAAAACATCCTTTTTACAAAGCTTCTGAAGGACTTTTAAAAAAAGCCAAAATTAATTTTTCTCAAAAATGAACTGACAGAACCCTAGCAGAACTCGGCCAGAGTTCGGCCAGAGTTCGGCCAAGTAGAACGTTAGTGAACGTTTGATTTTGAACTTGGTCATCCTTCAGTTGCGGTTTGTTACAAAGAGTTCTGTCCGAATTCTGCCCGAATTCTGTCAGAGTTTTGTCTTTGGAAAAACTATAAATAGAGAAGCATTTCGATCATTTCAAATCACCAATTCACTTTCAATCTCTTCTCTTCTTATGCTTACATTCTTCCAAAGAGTTCTAAAAAGCTTTCATTTTCAAATTCCAAGCCAGTTACAATCCTTTAGTCGATTTGCCAGTGCGGTACGGTCTAGAAGTTTCAAGAGCGATTGTAATCAGAGGCTTGATATAAGATTCAACTCTTCATAATTGAAGTTGGTCGAGTTCTTCGTATCAAAGCTCGCGTCTGTAGAAGTTGCAAGGACTTCGTATGAAAACTTGCAGGAGTTTCCAATAGTGGATTCAACTGGAAGCTAGAGTTCTTCCGACTGGACTAGTCCTCACAAGAGGGAAACCAGTATAAATCTCGGTGTTTGTGTTTGCCTTCTGATCACTTTTAATTTTTGTTATTTACTTTGTGATTATTTTTATATCTGTGATCTAACTGCTAACAAGATTTTTAATTAGCAATATTTCGCTGAATACTCTATTCACCCTCCCCCCCCTCTAGAGTATTCTGCTTTACGATTTCGTTCCTACAAAGAGTTACTTAGCAAGTCAAGGTAGCTGTCACAACAGCAATCAAGATTATCATGTCATGTTTACTTGTCAAGAGTGCGCCACGACAGGCCACTATCATGTCATGTTACTTGTTACTGGTTAAGAGTGCACCTTAACAGGCTACTATCGTGTTCTATCCTTACATTATCATAAATAAGAAAAACTTGCATAAATAGTCAGTAACATATTCTTGAAGCCAAAGAAAAGATCTACAACTTTCATGTTGGGAGTTGGGAGAAATTTTGGCCCTAAATCAGCCAAATAGGACAAGAAAAATAACCAAAATAGGCACTATGCGGCCAAGGGTGGATGGGGGCTCATGCGGCAGTGGATGGGTACCCATCCATGCGGCAGGATCGATAGATACCCATCCATGATGCAAGGTCGATGGGACCCATCCATACGGCAGGGTCGATGGGGACCCATCCATGCGGCAGGGTCGATGGGGACCCATCTATGCGGTAAGGTCGATGGGGACCCATCTATGCGGCAGGGTCGATGGGGTGCCATCTATACGGCAAGGTCGATGGGGACCCATCTATGCGGCAGAGTCGATGGGTACTCATCCATCTCTGAAAATTTGAGAAGGATGGCCATGGACTCCATACCTTCCAATCTCCATAAAACCTTCAACGTATGTCCAAATTTGGACTTTCATAGGTCTAAATGGGGTAGAAAGAAATTCTCTAGATCATGGAAAAATCAAAACTTAAAAATAGTAAAGTTTGATAGATCAAAACTCAAGAAATCCAAAAATGTAACAAACTTAGATCTACAAGAAATGAACCATGGAAATTGAAAATGCTAAGTAATAAAGTGTCTTAGAATCTCGTGAGGAAGAGAATGGAACAACAAAAATGGAGTTCCTCTATGAAGCAAGTTACACTTGCCTAAGCCTTCTTGGTAGGTGGAGAAGTTAAGAGGAAGAAGATGAAGAAATAAATGAAGAAGGAGAAGTAAATGAGGAGAGAGAGAGGGGTTGGTGGCTTTTAAATGGAGGGGTTACCTGTTGAACCAACCCAACCAAGCCAAACCAAACCCAACCAAGCTATGCCAATATTAAACCAATGCAAGATTAAACCATGATTAGCTAGTTAAGACAAGTTACAATATGGGTCAAAATTTCGTACACGTATACTGAAAATACGTAAAACAGAAAACGTGGGTGACAAGTGGGCCCAATTGACATGCAATACAGCATGCACAAAGTTTCGTGCGTGTCGTCGGGCATCTTAAGAAAAACAAACAAGATATTTAACTTCATCTACATCATCTTGTCCAACACTCTTTAATAAAAGTGGTATCTCCTCGCTCTTATCAGGGCCGGCCCACAGGATCGAATTGGTCTATCCGAAGCTAGTTTTGGTTGTCCCTTACCTCTTATTGTAGGCCGATCCTGGAGGGTCATCCGCGATCTCGACCTCTATTGGGAACATGCTAAATCTGGGGTTGTCTTAAGCACAGAAGGGTTACCTAAACCCGAAGTCTTGTCTGGCTTATCCCAGGGTCGGCCCTGGCTTCGACGGCTTTGAAGATGAACTGATGATGGCTTGTTTATTTTGGAGAGAAACTTATTATTCTATTCTAAGAACATTACAAACTTTTATTAAAGAGCCATCAACAATTCTATTGACCGCCTATTTTTATATGCATTGCTCTTGATATTCTTGATATTCTTACTATCACATTTATCAATTTACATTTACTTAAAATATGTATTGATAAATATAAAATATATATTAATAAATATAAGAGAAATTTTGAGTGGCACCCTACTTTTTTTACGCTTATTTAAGATGCACCCCACAAGTTTACATGAATGTAGACACCCCCCCCCCCTCCCACTTTGGACGGTTTCTGTCTAAAATGAACGGTCAATTTTTTTTTGACGAAAATGCCCTTCACTCCTTTTGTGTGTCCCCCTCCCCGTCACACGTGGCTGCCCTCCCCCCCCCTCCCCCCCCGCCGTGCTCGGCCCCCCTCAACGGCATCGCCGCACTCCCCTCCCCCCCGACCTCGTCGCACCCCCCCGGCCATCACCACCACCACCATCACCAACATCATCATCATCACCACCACCATCAACCATCATCACCCCCCCTCCCGCTCCGCCCCCTAGCAGCAGCGCGCGGCAGATGCGTAGCAAAGCTTGTGAGCAAACAAGCCCGACAGCGGCGGCGGTGGGGGCTAGGGGGCGAAGCGGAAGGGAGGGGAACGGGAGGGAGGGGGCGGTAATGATGGTGGATGGTGGTGGTGGTGATGATGATGGTGATGATGTTGGTGATGGTGGTGGTGGTGATGGCCGGGGGGGCGGTGCAGCGAGGTCGGGGGGGAGTGCGGCGACGCCGTGGAGGGGGGGCCGAGCACGGCGGAGGGGGGGAGACGAATAGTTGACGCGGGAAAGAAGAGAACAAATAGGGGGTATTTTCGTCAAAAAAAAATTGGTCAACGGGGTTGACCGTTCGTTTTAGACGAAAACCGTCCAAAGTGGGGGGTGTCATACATTCATGTAAACTTGTGAGGTGCACCTTAAATAAGCGTAAAAAAAAGTGGGTGCCACTCAAATTTTCTCTATTAATAATAAATGGAGGATAGGAGTTCCTCATGGGACATTTGTTACCAATCTATCGTTGAAGTTTGAAAGTATTTCACGAAAGTTTCATTTAAAAACGATTCTTTTCTTAAAATTACATGTGGATAAGGATCTTTTTATTTAGTGACATTAAAATTTCACGACCAAAACAGACCCAAAGGCTTGATTTTGACTTTTCAACTTAAAATTCTCGAACCATTTACCGTGAACCATTTATCGTATTGTTTTCACATGAACTACACTTTCTGGATAATTCCTTAATTCCAATCCGTCTGATTGATAACAGTTTTTTTTCTTTTTCTGTCGGCTACCTCTGTCAAAGTGGGATGGGATTCATGGGACCAGGGACCCACCATATCTGTGGTCCCTACTTACACGTGTTGGAATCTAAAGATTGAGCTCAAATTGTTGATAACAACTGTACTTATTTTAAAAAAAAAACTAAATTTATATTTTTCATATTAATTTTGGCAATATACGTTGTAAGGAAAAAAAAAATCTGAAGTGACACAAAATTTATAATAAACTGATAGAAATATGGTGGGTATAATATATATTGAATAATACTATTTGTACTTTCAAATTGTACCTCCAAACCGTCCCTCCTTACGTGATAGCTGACGTGATATGTTGATGTGACAACTGACGTGACAAATTTTAAAATTCAAATTCAAATTAACATTAAAATTAATGTTAATATTAACATTAACATTAAAATTAATGTTAATATTAACATTAACATTAATATTAATATTATCGTTAACATTAACATTAACAATAATATTAATATTAATATTAACATTAACATTAATTAATATTAGTATTAACATTAACATTAATTAATATTAGTATTAACATTAACATTAACATTAATATTAACATTAATTAATATTAACATTAATTAATATTAACATTAAATTAATATGGAAAAATTGGGTAATTAACTTTTTGGGTTAAAATTTGTCATATCATCGGTCATGTCAAATGACACATAATATTATTTAACATGCCACATCGGCTGCCACATAAGGAGGAATGTATTGGAGGAACAATTTGGAGGTACGAATAGCATTACTATATATATGTTAATGTCGGGGCACAATTTTTTCGATGGAAAACAGAGAATTCGTAATACTTCACCGAAGGTGCGTTAATAGAATTCTGATAATTACTAATGCAACACTTCACAGAAGGTACACAGATTTCTACCAACGCAAACACTTCACCGAAGGTGCACTAATAGAATTCTGATAAACGAAGAAGGTGACAGACGAAAGATGTAAAAACTCCTGCTGGAGTGAATGATCACCGTTGCTCAAAGCTTTATTTGCCCCACACGAATAGCTTCCAGGAACCAGCAAGTTCGTCGGAGAACTTGGAACACTCTTGCTCTTCTGACTCCTCGGATGAACACGAACTCCCGTGCAAAACTCAACGCTGATACAATACCTCTCTTCTCTCTCACAGCTTCTAAACACTTGTAAACTTTCTGTCTACTACCTGTGTATTGGTTCCTTACTGTGAGAGAGAAGGAGGAGACCTTATATAGGCTCCTGCAATAATTGCCCGGTTAGCACAATGTTAGGGACGTGGTAATAACCACCCCGAACATGGAGCAACCGCTCAGAACATGCAAAGACACGTTCTGCCGCAAGTTGTGCCATTTGCGTAACCAGCGTGATTTGCACTTTACGCACACAGCCCTATTACGCAACCTGCGCACACTACGCACTCTATGCACACTGCGTATGCTGCACACTCTACGCATGCTGCGCACACTGTGCGTACTGGGCCGCGTACTGGGCTGTGTAACTGGACCGGTGTAACTGGGCTTGCGTAATGGGCCGCGTAACTGGGCTCGCATAACTGGGATCGCGTAACGTGGCCGTGCAGGTGGCTCGCGCAACGAGCGCAACTTAAGCGCACTATGCGCCTAGCGACGATGCTGACGTACTAAGTGCAAAGTACGCCAACAAAATGCCACATTACGCCTCATGAGCCCTTAAGCCCGAGCCCGAGCCCGAGCCTGAGTCCGTGTCCGAGTCCGAGTCGCTAAGCCCCTATGGGGCTTAGCTCCCATGGAAATAAATTTCCCAAGAGCAAAAAGCTAGAAGCTTACCATGGAGCCTTATTCTTATCTCTTAGTAAAATCACCCACATGGTTCCCACCTTTGGGTCACCACCCATGTGCACATCCCAACAATACATAGAAGCCTATATATATTGAGATACCACATGGTGCATTTTCGATGTGGGACTAAAACTTCACTAAGCATGTAGAGAACAAGTTCTCTACATGTCAAGAATACAAATGCCCCAACAATCCCCCACATATCTCAATATATACGGGTTCGAGTGTTCCCCACAGTGACTGCCCATCATGCATTAGGAGAGATGTCGCGATGACTTAAATTTTCCCGCATGGGTTAAACAACAGACTATAATACAAGAATGGACTAAGCCTTGAATTCTGTACCATAGCTGAAGTTGTTCCCACTCACACAATGTAGTCACATGTGCTTCTGGCTATGTACATTAAAGGCCCTGTGCCAGCCTGGTTTCAGTGTATACTTTTGGACGTCTACAAGTTTACCCTCAAGAGACGGCCTGATATCTCTGTCCATACACTATAGGTGAGCTCATTATAAAGAGACATGGCATGGAACGCTTTACGCTCCCCTTGCGGTGCTACGCCGCTATGACATGGCCCGAAGCCAAGGCATTACCCCTCCCTGGGAATCACCACATATCTGGGAACCTTTGTAGTGTCATATTACTGTAGCATGAGGCAACTGCCTCTTTGTAGTGCCAAACTACCCAGCATGAAGCCTTAGGCTCCCTTGCGGTGTTATGCCGCAACGACATGGCTTGCAAGGCCGAGGCTTTATCCCTTACCGGGTACCTCATTATGGTGTCGTGTCACTGTAACATGAGGAACTCCTCCTCTTTGTAGTGTTGACTACACCCCTCTTTATTTTTAACATACAGTATTAGGCTAACTGCCTATTTGCGGTGCTACGCCGCTGTGACTTGGCCTGCGAAGCTGAGGCTTTATCCTATTCCTGGACAGCACCCCACATATAGGAACCTCATCGTGGAGTCACCCCACTGTAGCATGAAGTTTCACTCCTTGTAGTGTTGTTATACCGTGCTTCCTGTAAAGCACACCAGGCATTCACTCTGCCTGAGAACTCATTAAGGCAATTAAGTCAACCTTCCCACAGGAACCGTTTTCCGCAGAAAACAACAGTAGACAACAGTGGTTATAGGTCCGTAACCTCTCCATGCCCAATAGAACATGTACCTATTGTTCCTGATATTCTTCCAGTTAATGGTCCTCCCTTGAACCAAAAGCTAGATGCCTAGTAGATAAATCTTTGAACTAATAGCATAAAACTTTATGGTAGGAATACAATAACTAATATCAGAATGCCTTCAAGCCCATTTTACATGCTGAGTCATCGACCAGCTGGCGCCTGAGGCCCTTGGTGAACAGATCCGCCAGGTTTTCCTGACTCCGAACATCAATCACTGCAATTACACCTCTCTTAATAAGATCGTATACTGCCCTGTGCTTTAACCGTACAGTCCTCTTCTTTCCGTTGAAGAATGATGCCTCCATGCGATGCGTACCAAGGGTATCAACTGGTTCCTCAATACCTTCTCTCGGCGATCCAGAATCTCCACAGGCTGCTCTGGATAACTGAGAGTAGGTCCAACCTCAATCTCCGAATGATCGAGCACATGGCTGGGGTCAGCCACGTACCGTCTCAACTGTGATACATGGAATACGTTGTGAACTCCCACTAGTGCAGGTGGCAAGTCTAGCCTGTATGCCACGTCACCGACTCTCCCGCTGATAACGAAAGGGCCGATGAAGCGCGGGCTAAGCTTCCCACCTCCACCAAAACGTATCGTACCACGAGTCGGAGATATCCGCAGAAAAACCATGTCTCCAACCTAATCACAAGCAAGGTCTCAAGTTACTAAAAATCAAACACGATCAATCAAACAAAACACAAAAATACAACCTACTTCTAATCCTATCTCTAAATGTGTACCTCAAACTCCAGCGGCCTCCGGTGGCTATCGGCCCAGTGCCGATGTCTATCCTGCGCCACGCAAAGTCTGTCCCTAATGAGCTTCACCTTTTCGGCTGCGTCAACAACCATCTCTGGTCCCAGTAAAGCTCTCTCTCCAACATCATCCCAAGATAAGGGTGTACGACACCTATGCCCGTACAGAGCCTCAAACGGTGACATCTCAATGCTGGCCTGATAACTGTTGTTGTAAGCAAACTCCACCAAATGTAGATGAACCTCCCAGGAACCTCCAAAATCCAGGACGCACGTCCGCAGCATATCCTCAAGTGTCTGAATAGTCCTCTCTGACTGTCCGTCCGTCTGGGGGTGGTATGCAGTACTAAACTTGAGCTGAGTGCCCAAACTAGTCTGCAGACTCCTCCAGAAATGGGAAGTAAAGCGACTATCCCGATCTGAGACTATGCTGACGGAAACTCCGTGAATCCTGACTATCTGCCTCATATACAACTCCGCAAGCCTCTCTGTAGACGTACCCACCTTGAATGGCAAGAAATGGGCCGAATTGGTCAACCTGTCAACGATGACCCAAATCGCGTCTTTCCCTCCTGGTGTACGCGGCAACCCTGATACGAAATCCATGGTGATGTGTTCCCACTTCCACTCTGGAATGGGCAACGGCTGCAATAATCCTCCGGGCCTCTGCTTCTCTGCCTTGACCTGCTGACAGACCAAGCATCTAGCTACGAAGTGGGATACCTTCCGCTTCATCCCGTACCACCAGACATGCTCTTGCAGATCCCTGTACATCTTGTTGGCACCAGGATGTATAGAGTACTGTGATCTGTGAGCCTCCTGCATAATCTGCTCTCTGAGCTCCCCGCTAGGCACACATAACCGGGAGCCGTGCCTCAGGGCACCATCCTCTGCAAGTGAAAACTCGCCATCCTCCAATCCTGCACTGATCTGCTCTCGGATACACCGCAGAGCCACATCTTCGAACTGTGTCGCCTTGATCTTGTCTATCAAGTCCGACTGTATCTGAAGGCCCCATAACTGCATCTGCACTCCGGGCACAATCACCTCAATCCCAAGGCTCTCCAAGTCTGCAAGCAAATGCTGGTCCATAGTCAAACACATGGCTGTCGGATACCTACTCAAGGCATCGGCAACCACGTTGGCCTTCCCTGGGTGATACTGAAGTGAGATGTCAAAGTCCTTCATCAACTCTAGCCATCTGTGCTGCCTCATGTTGAGCTCTTTCTGTGTAAACACATACTTCAAGCTCTTGTGATCTATGAAAATCTCCACCCTCTCGCCATACAGATAGTGCTTCCACAACTTCAAAGCAAAAATCATCGATGTCAGCTCCAGGTCATGGGTAGGATAGTTCTTCTCATGGGAACATAATTGCCTGGAAGCATAGGCAATCACCTTCCCATGCTGCTGCAAGACACAACCCAGCCCTTTTCCTGAAGCATCACTATAAATAGTGAATCCACCTGATCCTGAAGGCAATGTCAGAATCGGAGCTGTCGTAAGCCGCTTCTTCAACTCATCAAAAGCTGCCTGACACTCCTCTGACCAAACAAACTCAGTATCCTTCCAGGTCAACCGTGTCAACGGCTCTGCAACCCGGGAGAAATCCTGCACAAATCTCCTATAATATCCTGCCAGCCCCAGGAAACTCATGATCTCTGCCACTGAAGTCGGCGTTGTTCAAGCCTCAACTGCTACAATCTTCTTGGGGTTAACTGAGATACCATCTCCAGTCACCACATGCCCCAAGAAGTCCACCCGGTCCAAGAAAAACTCACACTTGGAGAGTTTCCCATAAAGCTGCTCCCTCCTGAGAGTCTCCAGCACTATCCGCAGATGCTCCTCGTGCTCCTCCTCTGTCTTGGAATATACCAAGATATCATCAATGAACACCACCACGAACTTGTCTAAGTACTGGTGGAACACCTTGTTCATTAGATTCATAAACACTGCTGGTGCATTGGTTAGCCCAAACGGCATAACCAAAAACTCAAACTGCCCGTACCACGTCCTGAAAGCGGTCTTGGGAATATCCTCCCTCTTCACCTTCACCTGGTGATAACCTGATCTCAAATCAATCTTGGAGAACACCCGAGCTCCGCTCAACTGATCAAAGAGATCATCGATCCGCGGCAGTGGGTATCTGTTCTTGATCGTCAGGTTGTTAAGTGCCCTGTAGTCGATACACATCCGTACCGACCCATCCTTCTTGGGTACGAAAAGTACCGGTGCACCCCAAGGTGAAGAACTCGAACGGATGAAGCCCTTGTCCTGCAGCTCATCCACCTGCTTCTTTAGCTCCACTAGTTCACTGTTGTTCACTCGATAGACATGCTGGGAGATCGGTTCCGTGCGGGAAACCAAGTCTATCGAGAACTCTACATCCCTGTCCGGTGGAAGCCCTGGCAACTCCTCTGGAAACACGTCCATAAACTCTGCGATCAAGGGATACGGAGCCACCTGCTCCTCGACTGATGCTCCATAGAAAACTCCGCCGTCCTACTCTGCCTGCCGCCGGGTGTACTCAAACTCTGGCTCTCCTGGCACCCCGAACAAAACTCTACCCCCTCGATAATCAATACGGACGTGGTGTCTACTCAGCCAGTCCATACCTAATACAATGTCGTAGTTCCGTAATGGCATGACGAGTAAACTCATTCCCAACTCTCGGCCTCCCAATAAGACGCTCCGCCCTCTGCAAACATCACTCACGAGGATGACCCCACCCCCGGTCATGATCTTGCAGGTCCTAGGCAATGGTTCAGAAACCAGACTGTGTCTAATAGCATACGATACTGACACAAAGCTGTGGGAAGCCCCGGAATCAAAGAGTGCAAATGCTGGAAGGGAATCTAGGAGAACCGAACCTGCTATCAGCTCTTCGATGGCCTCGGCAAAACTTCCTCGCCTTCGTCTTCTCTGTCAGGTCATCTATGAAACGGGCCAGTCTACAAAACTCCGCAGCATACTCAGCTACCGTCTGGTTCCCCTGAACCAGAGCCTCGAACTGTGCCTCGATACCTCCCAAGGCCACATCAAAAAAGAACTGCTCCTTAAACAACTCCTTGAACTGGGCTCAAGTCTGGCTCTCAACTCTCACTCTGGGATCTGTCTGATACCACGCACGGGCCAAGTCCTGCATCTGACTGCCCGCTGCCTCGATCTGGAGTCGAGCTGGTATCTTCGCCAGCCTGAAGATCTCCTCAATATGCTCTATCCAGTCGTCTACATAGTGGATACCCTCCGTGCCGAAGAACTCCCGAGGGTGCATCTTCTGGAAGTCCTGTATATCCTTCTCCCTCCGACGGGACTGCAGCTGGGTCCCCTGAGCAGTGATCATCTCGACTGTAGTGTGAACCAACTGGTGTGCCTCATCGATCCCCTGACAGAAATCTGCAGTCTGCCTCGTCTGCTGCTGCTGGTGGGACTCAAGAATCCTCTCCACGAAAGAGAAGAGATGTGCAGCGTCTACCGTCCCCGCAGGGGGAGGCTGCTGCGGTGGAAGGATCTCAGGAATCACAACCGGCCTCCTGACTAGTGGAGGTGCTCCTCCAAAAGTGGCAGAAACACCGACTCCTGAGGGCTGCACTGGCCCTGTGGCACTGGGAGCTGGCTGCTGGACACGAAAGGTGGCAGACCCCTCTCCAGCATCTTCCGTCACGGGGCGATGCGATCTCGTCTCAACCATCCTGGAGACACAGATCAAACAAGAAACAATTACTGAGAATGAGTCGAAAAATCAAAGGAGGACAGTTTAAAATTTCTAAGGAAGACAATAAGCAGCAAAATAGATATACAGAATCTGATAAGGAGTTTTCCTAGTGTGATTGAGTACCTTCAAAAATATACTAATTTCTACTGCAGGCTGCAGCGATATTCTAATATGAATACCACTACATTTCCAACCTAGGATCTGCATGGGCCACCACTAAAAACGTGTCACGACCCGCTCCCTAGAGTAAGGGCACGAGACGTGGGTACGTCCAGCCTACGCCGCAGTGTCGGCGGTAGAACGCTGTCCTAGGTCACAACATCTAATAGTTGAAGGTAATAACAGTTATACTCCCCGAATGGGGGTGACATAACAGAATATATCTCAATCACATCTAAGGTAGAACAGGATAAGATAGAATGATATAAAAGATGATATCCAGAACAGAAGAAATTACAGAGATACAAATCCAGAACTCTAAATGTCTATAAATAAATACATGTCCCAAATCTCAGAATCTATGTACAGTAATCCAAGTAAAGTAAAGACAATCCTAATCTAAGGGAGTGTCATCTACTGCTAGTGGATCCTGCTGCTGGTCCAAGTCCAGGCACTCATCTAAAGTAGCACCGTAGTAGGTAGGGCAGAACGTCTCAGCCTCGTCCTCTGTAAAATTTTCAACAGATCCAGTCAGGACAGGAGCGAGTACAGTACATCTCAACAAATCATAGTAGGTCAGAATATATAATCATGCTAGAGAGTAAGATACAAGATACTGAAAGGATAACATGATAAAAAGAGAGAGCCTGTAAATAAATAGCTACAGTATATAAAGAACTAACAGTGCTAGTGATTCAGAGCACAAGATGGTTATGTAGACGGCACAATGTTGTACACGAGTAATCTACAGAGGTTGTACACGAGTAATCTACTGGATTGAATACATAACCACTTCTACTCTCCCGCCCCAATCAATACACAAGGATCTAGTTAAGTTATGTTATTGTACACGAAGGTCATGTGAATACATGATTATACACGATTTCACACGTTTCGTATACGAATGTAACAAATACAAGGAGTACACGATGTTCACGATAAAGTACACGAACACGAATACCCGATGTATCCGCTAAGGGGATAACATCGCACAACAAGATCCATATAGTACTAATTCGTGTTTCCAACGTGTCAGCATCATGTAAAATAGTCTAAAGCAGGAAATATACTCCTAATGCAGGATATGAAATGATCAGAGAATGTACTCGCCTGTATCCGGTGAATCTGGAGAATATATACTGTTCGAGGAGTGGTGTATGTCTCCTATAGAACAGTACAAGTCACTATGAGTCTACAATGATAATAAGATGCAAATCAATGCATTCTACATGAATCTAGGTCAATCTAGACCAAAGTCAACTCTTGGTCAATTTTGGTCAACCCTAGAAGTCAAACTAGGTCAACCAAGTCAAACATAAGTCAACTAGTCTAACTAGTCTATTCTAGGTCTATCAAGCCATTCTAGGCTTACCAGGCAATACCATGCCAGAAGCCAACCCATAACACATCTACACAAGTCAATCTATAAGCCTAACCATAATACACAAAAAGATATATATATATATATATATATATATATATATATATATATATATATATATATATATATATATATAATCTAATATAGGATTATACCTAACATGTAGGCTACCTCTAAATATATATCACATACATATATATATCTAATATATATATATATATATATATATATATATATATATATATATATATATATATATATATATATATATATATATATATACAAGCACACACACTCATATATATAGGAAACTTATATATATATCTCAATTATATATATATATACATATGTTTAGAGAGAAGGGAAACTCACAATGTTCAAGTGTATGGGTGTGTGTGTGTCAAGAGAGAATCCTAAAATCAGTGTGTCAGTATTAGGCAAATCTGTGAAGAACAGTGGCAATGTAATAACCCTGTGTTATACAATCCTGAAATCAGCTATAACTAAAAGACAGTGAAGCGAACAGTGTGGTAATGTATAAAAATTCAGTGAGTGTCATGAGGGAAAAAGTATGGTAAATGAGGAGGAAAAATAGGAAAACAGTTTACAGTATTTAAGAGGTTAAAATCTCAGCAAACAGGCAAACAGTCCAAAACAGGTTAATGAAACCTGTGTGTACACACATATCAATATGAACAGGGAAGGGAATCAGTCCTTGCTACCAGTTAATAACAATCAACTACATTTCAGCATTCAAGGAGTAATCTCAGGTTTTTGAAACACAAACTCGGTTTAGCAAAAACCCATTCACAATAATTCAACAAACTCAGTTTTAGAAAGAAGAACCAATCCCAGTTCCTATCAGTTTCAGTTAGAGGGAAGATATCAGTGAATACAACAGTGGCTATGATCAAACAGTCATTTCAGCCCATAACCAATCTCAGGTTCTGAACTTTCCATTCTCAGGTTCTAACAGTTAAATGAAACATCTAATTAAACTTCAGGAAGTAGGAATTAATCTCAGTTCAATCAATTCAGTTCAGGTAAAGGGAAAACAGTTAAATGTTAAAACCTTCATTCAAAACTCAAGTTTAAGAGAGGAGGAACCCAATACTCAGGCATTGACTGTTTTCGAAAACCACACATTATCCACAAATCCCATTCTCAATACCATAAAACAAATCGAATGTAAACATTGAGCTAAAATATAAACAACAATGTGTGGGAGTGATTAGCAGTGAAACATTACTAAAACTGAGATTAATTAGTTAGGAAATTTGTTGAGAACACAATGTATCAGAATGTATCAGTTATTGTATCAGAAATATGCAGTTCAACCCCATTCGAATCCAATATTCCATATTAAACCTAATCTAATATGCAAACTAAATCTAACACATATAATACATTATATTTAGGATCAATTTAGCAATTAAAAACACTATTAAAAGCATTCAAAATCGAAATAACACAGCAAACCCAAAAGAACACTGATACACACAATGCGTGCCCCGTGCACGCGCAATATCGTGTCCGACACGACACGAGGGTTCGTGCCACTTGACACACGTGGTGTCAGTGGTCGCCCCAAGGTCTGTGTCAATTATCAAGTGTCGAAGTGGCGTGTGCACTGCACAGCAAGCCCCGAGTAGCAGGGGAGCCACAGTGCCGCGCGCGCGCACACGCACCCGCGTGTTCCCGTGTCCGTGCGACTCGACACGACGCGAAATCGTGCTCAGTGCAGTGGAAATGCAGAAGCGAGGCCTAATCCTATTTTCCTATTCAATCACAATCCAGAAATTAGGTCGAAATGCCCTTTGAGGCATTTCGTCGAACACATTCCTATACATGCTGATACGTGTCCGATACAGACATGTAATGGGCTCAAATTCTAGGGTTAGCTAATCCTACTGTTAGGTTAGGGCTAGGGCATCCTAGTAATGCAATAAAACAGTAAATTCATGGAGGGGATTGAAATATACCTATTGATGAGCAAAGGCTCAAAATCTCCAAATGGAAATGGTTCCTCAAGCCACCAAAACTTCCCCAAATTGTTTCTTCCCTGACGATACTCAATACCAACAGCAAGTAGACTAAAATTAGGTCCTATTGCAATTGGTTTGGGGGGAAAATGAATTAAAATGGATTTTCTATGGATTAGGGAAGATGGAGACTCACCTCTTCTCAAACTTGGAAAATAAATCTAAGTGGAGGCTAGCCCTAATTTCTAGGAGCATTAAATAGGGGGGAGGACCTAATGTGGCCGGCCAAGTGGGCTGTTGGACTAGGGTTTGGGTTCCAATAGGTTGGGTTGGGCCTTAAAGGCTTTAAGTCATAATAATGACTTGTGAAATCACAAGCCATTCCTTAATCTAACTAATTCCTAATTTCCCCAAACTAATTCTAATGAGTTAATCCTCACTAACTTAGGTCAAGCTAGAGTTACTTAACCTAACCCAATAGTCATGACCTAGGTTAGCCTCTAAGACAGTCTCCAAGGTCAACACCAGTCAAAGTCTAAAATAGCACCAAAACAATTATACTAAAAATCACCAAATATCACATTAATTCTAATAAATCTAAATAATACATAATAATTCCAAATTAATTCCAAAATTTTAAAAATGACCAAAATACCCTCAAGCTAGAAAAGTGGTAGTGACACACTGTCCCGATCCCAAGCACTTCAGCTTGTGCCTGGTTCGCCACCATAACCACATCAGAAGTAGGTGTAGGTGGTGAACCACTCCTTGCTGGAGCAAACATGGCAGGTGGCTCCAGTGTCTACCCACCAGTCAGCATCAGTTCCTACCGTATCAACCTGCGCAATCATAGCAACAACATCAGTGATCATAGATACCTTACTAGGCTCTCCTTGCTCCGATTGCTTGGCTTTTGCTTTTCACTCATTCTTAAAGTGGCCCTTCTTGCCACACTTGAAGCAAGCCAAGTGAGACTTTGGCTTCTTCTTCTTTATTGAAGTACCCTTGACTTTCAGATTGTCAAGGTCCTTCTTCTTGCTTTGGGAAGCCGCATGCTTTCCCCTTGGTTCCCTTGAATGCACCAGATTGGCGTTAGCTAATTGCTTGGACAGTGCGTCCACTTTCAGTTGAGCCCGCATCTGGTCCTCAACATAGATTTCCTGCAGGAGATCTTCAAGGGTGATCTCCAGTTTCTTCCTATGCATGTTTGCATAGAACTTGCTCCACCCAGCGGGGAGCTTTGAGACAATCCCTCCAACAACAAACTTGTCGGGGAGGGCCATCGCCTCGTCTTCCAACTTCTGTCGCAGTTTCAGGAACTCCTTCACCTGCGGCAGCATAGACTTTTCGTCCTCAAAGAACCACTTGTGATATTTTTCAACCACAAAGATTTTACTGCGGTTCTTGTCTTCTTCGTAGAGTTTTTCTAGAGACTCCCATATGTCTCTAGCGATAGTCTTCTTAGAATAGGATTCTGCAAGAGAATCTTCCATAGCATTCAGGATAAGCAGCCTGCAAATACTATTTTTCCTTCTCCATTTTGCTTGAAGTTTAGTAGGTGCGGTGATTGCGGCAGCAGACCCAACATCTGGAACAGTAGGTTCTTCCTCCAGAAGCACGTGATCTACGTCTTTGAGTTGAAGGGTGAGATAAACCTTCCTCTTTCAGACTTGGTAATGTTCTCCATCAAACTTTTCAAACTTACAAAAGTAAGAATTGAAGAGTGAAACATTAACGTTTTCCATCGTAGCTATAAAGCTTTGAGATTGTTAATGCCGGGGCACAATTTTTTCGATGGAAAACAGAGAATTCGTAACAATTGTAAAAACAATCGTTATTACGTAACACTTCACAGAAGGTACGTAACAGAAATTCTACTAATGCAACACTTCACAGAAGGTGCACAGATTTCTACCAATGCAAACACTTCACCGAAGGTGCGCTAATAGAATTCTGATAAACGAAGAAGGTGACAGGCGAAAGATGAAAAAACTCCTGCTGGGGTGAATGATCACCGTCGCTCAAAGCTTTATTCGTCCCACACGAATAGCTTCCAGGAACCAGCAAGTTCGTCGGAGAACTTGGAGCACTCTTGCTCTTCTGACTCCTCGGATGAACACGAACTCCCGTGCAAAACTCAACGCTGATACAATACCTCTCTTCTCTCTCACAGCACTATGCGCCTAGCGACGATGCTGACGTGCTAAGTGCAAAGTGCGCCAACAAAACGCCACATTACGCCTCATGAGCCCTTGAGCCCGAGTCCGAGCTTTATTCGCCCCACACGAATAGCTTCCAGGAACCAGCAAGTTCGTCGGAGAACTTGGAACCCTCTTGCTCTTCTGACTCCTCGGATGAATACGAACTCCCGTGCAAAACTCAACGCTGATACAATACCTGACATGCTAAGTGCAAAGTGCGCCAACAAAACGCCACATTACGCCTCATGAGCCCGAGCCCGAGCCCGAGTCCGAGCCCGAGCCCGTGTCCGTGTCCGAGTCCGAGTCCGAGTCGCTAAGCCCCTATAGGGCTTAGCTCCCATGGAAATAAATTTCCCAAGAGCAAAAAGCTAGAAGCTTACCATGGAGCCTTATTCTTATCTCTTAGTAAAATCACCCATATGGTTCCCACCTTTGGGTCACCACCCATGTGCACATCCCAACAATACATAGAAGCCTATATATGTTGAGATACCACATGGTGCATTTTCGATGTGGGACTAAAACTTTCCTAAGCATGTACATGTCAAGAATACAAATGTCCCAACAATATATATATATATATATATATATATATATATATATATATATATATATATATATATATATATATTGCAAATGACCTCTAGCCTAGTGGTTAAGAGAGATGCATGCGGCCCAAGTGGTCGGGAGTTCGAGCCCCAGTGGAGGCGAGTTCGCCACAAGTACCCATCGCTTCAAAAAAAAAATATATATATATATATATATATATATATATATATATATATATATATATATTAGTCACTGCTGAGTCCAAAACTTGAACCAATCGGAGTGATGGATCTATTCATCTATATTTAGTACTAGCATTATCCAGACCCTTGTTAGCAATCATCCGAATAAAACTCGTATTATACGTGAATTTTTCCGTATCTTTCAAAAACGTATAATACTTGCGTACTTTTGACCGATCCAAATCAGTACATAAATTTTAAGCATGCGAAGTTTTAAACGTGTTCTGTATAAATTATTGACAAATTTAACACAATAAACATGATGGAAACCTGTTTAATTAATCAAATTTGACAACATATTTAAGAATTGAAGTTTCTAACATCAATATTTTTATTTTTCGAATATGTGACCGAATTTTTGAACGTATTTTATTTCCACTGAGCCGATTATACTCGTACTTTTGTCGTTCCGAAGTTTTCCCGTTTGCCGAATTGCTAACAAGGATCCAGACCCAAAAAACGACTTAAATATAGACTCTTCTCAACTCGGGACAAAATTTGCTTATGAAATTGGTTGCAACATATTTTGCTAAATATAGAAATAATACACTTATAAAACCGAGTAAGTTGTGTATCATTTATTCGCGTAATAAACATACCAACAAAATAACTGCTTTACTTGCAACAATAAGAGTGCCCGGCGCTTATAGGTAGGGTTCGAGCACTCCAACCATAAGAAAATTTAGATGTGTGTGGTTTATAATAAAAAAAAAAGACTTGCAACAATAAAATTTAGGTACTTATAAGCATTTCTTACTTGCAACCAACTAAACCACTACCAGTAAGCCAACTTAATTGTTACTTACATGCACCGCAAATATAGAATCAAGTGCACAACAACAACGAAAAGATTATTATATATTTCCTATAAGTAATATACGATACTTTTTAATTTCAACAAATAGAGAGATCGAGATTAATAGATAGATCGAGATCATTTGAGACGATGATGAGCAGACCCTGAATTCTTCTCTCTACTACCCGACCCAGCAAAAGCCCTCAATATTCTTCTCTCAACCAAGTTCTAGTTAGATGATATATATCAGTCTCTATCACTTCAATTATGCACTAATGAGTTTGACAATATTGTTTCAGAAATTTTTTTTTTAGGCCTGGCTCGAAACTTCCATATTCTTCCTCATCAGACCCTACCCGGCCGCCCCTGACTAAACCCTAATATCCTATCTTTTAATTTCTACTAGTAATGTGCTTGCACGCACAAAAAAAAAAGTTGAATATAAAATTTATTATAAAAAATTATTATTTCTAGAAATTGAACTTAAACAACCAAGAAAAATATCTCACACCTTAGCCACTTGAGTTAAAATTATTTACTTATAAATAAATCATATTAGATAGTTAAATACTTAGTTAATTATGTTTTTAATAATTAGTGGAGTATTTAGGTAGTTCTTTAGTTATCTTTTTTTTTAATACATTTAAATGATTGATGATATACATACGGCTTGGACTACTCATTTCTGAGCCATTTCCAAGCCGCATTATAGAGTTGAAGATGATTCGTTAGGGTTCAGTGAACAGTGAGTTAAAGAGTACTTTAGAGAAACTGTCAAATTGTAACTTGCCAGCCCCCAACTGTCGAAGAATGCAAACTTCAGCAAATATAACTATAGCCAACTGTAATTGGAAGCTATTGGATCACTAATTTACCCTAATTTTCCACCAAATATAACTGTAGGTTAAAGTAAAGGAGAGAGACAAGCAATGCAGTCAAATCCATCCTGTTACTTAACATGTATGAGAGGAAGACTTTCTTTGAGACAGTACTAAAGAAAAGAAGAGAATAGAACAAAGCAAGCAAGGAAAAGGACAAGACACAAAGATATGCACCATCCTTATAAAACACCTGCATGCAGCCAACATTTATCTACAAGTACAGTGTCAGTACATCATTTTGATGAGACAGATTTGGATCTCATGATGCTAAAAACCTATATATATTCATGCCAAATTATTAAACCAAGCCTCTTCCTTTTAAGCCTGCACACCTTGGTTCTACTAATTATGAGTGTTCTAATGTCATCTTCTCACTAGTCCACTTAACATTATCATTTCAAATACATAAGGAGTGTTCTCAGCATGTTCAAGTTTCCAACAAGCCAAACCATCTAAGTTGTACTTACTATTTTTATCACTTTTTCCTTAGAACATATGTCAAGTTTCCAACAAGCCAATCCATAAAGCAATCAATCGTCGCAGAAAAATGTCCTGCCATGTTGTCAACTTCTATACTAGAAGATATTCTATTCACTATTATCATCTTAATGCATGGAGAGAAATCATCAAGTCATAAACTGCATTAAGACACTAAACCTATCAGCTGATTTAAACCATAGAGCAATCTAATGTGAAAAACTTCAACAGAATCATTTTGATGCCTCCCCATTCAACATCCATATCAAACATTGAAACAAAAGTTCCTATCATAGCAAATATCAAGTAAAGCTATATTGCAAATATAAGAAAAATGAAGCGGGCAGGAAGTTCATGGCATTAAAAGAAAGTTGTCAACTTAAGAAACACACAATACATAAAGTACAAAACATTATAGGTTCACCAGAGTATTTGTTCTTACTCACTCCAACATTCCACAGAACAAAGCAGATAATAAACAAACAGCATCCAAGTGCATCAAACAAAAGACCAGTTCACAAACATGAAAGCCAAGCAGTGGTGAGAATCCTCATCGTTCAGGACTTTCCAGGCGATTGCCTGTTCATACGATACTGGCCTTCCCATGCTCGACATGCATACTCCGCCAGGTAAATAGGAATAACCCTACAAGAAGCAAATAACAAAAACAAGAGCTTAGCATGGAGTTATAACCAGACATTTAAGCAAAGAATGTTCACTTAAATACTGACCTGTTGCATTAGCTTCGGAAACTCAGAGCAAAGAACCTTTCGCCCCCCATCATCAAGGATCTTCTCAAGGGTTATATCTTGCAGTGCAACGAGGGTGGTTTCCAGCATGTCGAGACCAGCTTGATTTGCAAACGTGAACACAGGGGAAGCCTGCAGAGTTTAAAATGTTTTGAAGTCAGGAATTGGTACTATCTAGAAAAATAATTGCTGGAAATAAATGGTGAAATTGAATACCAAAATAAATGTTAGTAAGCCTACGAGAAAATTCACACCTTCAGGGAGCAACACATTATCGCATCAGAGTGTTGCCACAAAAGTTTCAGTAATGAATCAGTCACCTGGGAATCATCTTGAAGGAGCTCTACTCCTGTATGGAACCTGGAAATATTGAAGGATATTACATAAGCATGCAAGACACCAAGTTTAATAACTGTATACAGTAAGCTCTACTCCTTGTATGGAACCTGAAAATATTGAAGGATATTATATAAACATGCAAGACCCCAAGTTTAATAATTGTATACAGTAAGATCAATTATATTTTAACAATGTTCCACGCATGGCTTCCTTCACTGCTATAAACCATCAGGCATAGATTCACATGTGAGAACAGAAGAAACATTATGGAAGAGAGTCATTATCAAACCTGCTAAATCGACTAAATCGACAAGAAATATTACCTTCGTAAGTTTTAAAAGACCATAGCTAAATTCCCATTATGCAGAAGAAAAAGAACATATTCTTATTTGTTCCTAAAGGATACTGCTAAACAAGTCAAACTGAGAAATCATTCCTTACCTATGTTGGACAAGGAGACAGCATTACAATACAGACACCTAAAAACATGTTTTTGACACGTACACCACTAATTTTGGAATGGGAGTGGTTCCTAGTTAGTTATTAATACCTTTCATGTTATATTACCTACCATATAGTGATAAGAACAACAATATTGCAGAAACGGCCGAAAATGGATATTAAGAGAAGATACCTGTAACTACGAGAAATCCATCGTGCTAGAGTTTGGGCTTCAGGGGAACCAGGTGGATGTTTCATCCCTACTTGAGTGCCCAACCGTGAGGGTGAAATTGCCATAGCAACTCTCTGCACAGAGGCCACAACACTCCTGACATATTGGCGTGCAATTGCAGCCACATTTTCACGGAGGTGATTCTCATATGTAAACTGGAATGCAATTGTCAGGACTGATCTCAGGTTGTGTCCATTCGATGCCGCCTCACTTGCAGAGCGTCCAGCAACTGACCCAACATCCAGTGAAGATGCCAAGTCAAGAGTTCGAGTAGCAGGAGGTGAATCCTGTAAAACCATTTAGAAGATTGCTTTTACACACCTGAGATGTTTGGATGTGGAAGTTACAGTTTACTAAAAAATAGAAGATCAAATACAAAGATCATGAGATGAGAAACTTAATATGGTATCTTGATGAGCAAAGAATATTAAGTAGAAATAAAGTGAAATGGAAACATTGAGATTGGTCACAAGTCACACAACACATCGCCCTGAAATGGGGTTAACTTTTCCTGTCATTTTAAATCAGTAGAATGGACTAATGAAAACCATAAATTCAAAATCAAGAAAAATGTATTCAAGTTGTTACAAAAATATCAAAAATTAGATGATAGAAATAAAAGCAGAAGAATGACAACCTCAAATCTAATATAAACAAATGCAGGAATCAGGTTTCCTGTTTCTTTCATATCTTATGCCTACACAGTATCTTCTAAGAACTAGAAACGTTTTATCAACTTACCTACAAATGAGCAAACTATTAAGATCTATATTGCACGGACACGGAAAAATGGTGTCCCTATCCGTAGTGTCGGTATCCGAATAGTGTCTGTACCCTGCCCCTATCCATGCAACATAGATGACTACATTGTACCTATCTGAAAATGTTTGTATCATGTATCCATATCGTGTACTTTTACGTATTGTGTACATACTCGTGCAACATAGATTAAGATACTGGTCATAAGGGAACAAACCGTTTTAGAATCAAGAGGTATCACACGGAATCCCGAGGCTAGCAATGGGGAATCATCAGCAAAAGACTCATCTATAGGAGCAAATACAAGTTGAGCACATGCACCGACTGAGTTCTCATCTACTCCAGTACATAACTGCCAGACAATAGAAACAAATCAGTAAAGAGATGAGATGTGCCTCCAGATCAATACATTTTAATTGTTTTTTGATGTCTTCAGAAACAAACCTGTAATAAATACATGTCTCTTGCCAGAACAACATCATCATGATTAAAACCATGACCTTCTAGCCTGATCACCTCCAGGAACTGCAAGTCGAGTTAAAATATGGTAAGTTTCAAAAAAGTATAAATTTGGAGGTGCACTGCACCATTTGTCTAAGAGAATTGTGCAATTACCTCTTCATGTTCGACAGTATGAGCTAGAGGTAATATGACCTGACCTCCTGGAAAACCACTGCTAGCCCTCAAACCAGGAATTGCAAATGGGCCAGCCCTCAATGATGCAGAAGAATATGCATCGACACCACAATCAGCCCACTCTGACCGGTGCTCTCGTAAGAAGCGAACAAGCAAAGCAGGTGGAACATTCTAAATCACCCAAAGCAGCATATATTAGACTAGAGCTATTTCAATCAACCAATAAAAAGCCTTAAAAAATAAAAGAGACCTTTGGTATGTTAGAATTCCTTTTATAGATTTATTTTGCAATTGTTTTATCAAGCATCTCTAATTGTTGTATAAACAAACAAAAGTTCTCAGAGATTTGATGGTGAAAGTAAAACCTGCAACAGCATAGAGGCTTTAGCACATAATATGCCACCTCCCATGGTAGAAAACATGGCCGACGAGTTGGCATGCATACCCAAAAGTTTGTTTGGTGATGAATTTACTGCAATAGTCACATCGTCTACACCGTCACTGCCCAACAGTGACCAACCATCATCTGTGAACCCATTCACAGCATCATTGAAGCCTCTGTCATTGATTGCAGTGAAGTTGACGATCAGACCAAGCAAAATGGCATTACTAAGAACTGATGAGTGAGAGCAATAGGTTTACCTGCTCAATCTCTGGCTAAATATCCTTAAGACAGCAGGTTGACGCCCCCCACCATAAGTAACTTCACCACTGCTCTCTTGTGCAATTTGTTTAATATGACGCAGCGCCTGAAATAAGTAAAGTTGAACAGTGAGTAAAAAAAATTAGGAGTATACGAGAATTGAATATAGAAATAGGGAACAGGCCATACAGCTATAGTCATTTTCTGTGCTAGTATTTTTGGTGATTCGTACAATGGCCTTAGGACCTCAGGCACGCTCCAAGCCTGAAACATAACAGTGTACAAAATAAATCTCTTGTGCCAGGTTATTACAATCAGAAACCAGGTCCACATAAGAAGAAACTCACATCCAAATCAACATGGTCAACAATGTGAATCATTGAACCACCACCTTCACAAGGACGTATTAAATAACCACTGGGCAGCATCTCAGCTCTAACAAAATTTGGAGCAGAAGGTGCAGATGGACCATTGATGGAAGGTGTCAACGATCGCTCGCAGATCTACGAGTTTAAAAACTTGTTAAACTTTAAGGACAAGGAATATCAATGATAAGTAAAAAAAAAAGCAGAACAGCATGTATCAGAAGACATCATATTAAATCTCCTTCAGATCAGTATGGAAATTCAATAATGAACTTAAACCAGTTAGTATGACAAATAAATGGGCAATTCTAATGAATTATCTATGAAGAGTTTACCCAACTCTAAAGTCTCAAAACATTGATTTAAATAGGCACAATTAGTGCCGAAGAAAAATGATAATCCATGGGTAGAAGATTAATAGGACAAAAGAACAACACTATACCACAAGACTGCCATCTTCTAGTGCTGAAGTGTATCTAAGAGTCCAAAAGTCCCTTGCTGATGCCAAAGTAGTTGGCGCATAAGTCTGAGAAAATTAAAAGAAACTAATAAATATAAATACGACAAAGAGAAAATCCAATGCTCTAGAGAACAAATGCAAACTACAGGACAAAAGCACGCAAACCTGCATATATATAAGCTCAATATTCCCACCATTTCCAGTAGGGATTACAGTCAGCACATCAAGGGAACGGCAGTCACGATACCAAGATGGGCGATCTTTGAGGAGCTCTGCAACCTAAAAAATTGCAAAACATCAAACTTGTATCAGAAAAATGTACCTATTTACTTAAGAAAAATATTTTAAAAACAATAGTACTCACCTTTGTGGGCTCTAGACCCACAAGACCACAGGCTCTTGCTGCTACACCACTACAATTGTGTGAAACAGCAATGATTCCAATGGAATCCGGACCAGGCTACAAAATGACAATCGACAATATTAGACAAACTATTGAGTACAAGCAGCAAACAAATCACAAACCTGTGAACAAAAGATAAGTAGTCTTAAAGCAATCACCTTCATCCCAACCATCTGAACCCAATCGACAGCAGTTCCTGTCGCCTTGGAAAGGAACTCTGCCAGGGTCTCCTCAGCGATAGCGAGTAGACTGAGAAAATCCCAAAGTGGCTAAATTATGAAAGGCAAGACAAATGAATAACACTTGTAATGAAATTATAAGACGAATCATTACCCAGCTGGGTTGTTAGCATCCCTTTGAGGATGCTGAGGTTTCGGGTTTTGCTGTTGGTGGTGCTGACCACCTGTCACTACAGACTCACAGCTTGTGTCTGTAGTTGCCACAGTTGCCTGCAAAGAGGTGGCATTACTTAGAAGAATAATTACTATAGTTGAGAACCATACTACCAAATAATTCACATCCTGAAAAGTGAACATTAAATTCAAAAGTGAAATCCACAAGTTACATAAAAGTTTGCATCCTTACAGTGTTAATTTGCTGGCGCATAAAGCCGTTCTTGTAAACAAGGTGCGACACTTGTTTCTGCAGTCGGTCATTTTCTTCCATTAACAATTTGTTCATGGCAGTCAGCTTCCTGTTAACAGTCTGGAGGCGAGACGCTTCCTTCCTCTGTTTTTCTCGGCATCTAAGTAAGCATATTTCAATTGCTAGTTTATTTTAGTTTATACTTCTAACATGTCATATATGAATTAAAAAGCCTGATATCAGCATTTTCCAAAATTGGTAGATAAATCTAAATCACATAGATATTTCAATACAAGTCATTTCTCTAATGGAACTGCTCAGAAATTTTATAATTGAATAAGGAATACAGTACCATTCATTTATTTAAAGCTTTCGATGCATGAAAAAAAAAATGTCAGCTTTACAAGTGAAGTAAATCCATTCTTCATTGATGTACAATAAAGACAAGACTTGGTGTACAAGCAGCAACTATTAAATCTGCAATTTATACTTCAATAATTGCATGTCATCTATTCATTAAATAGGCTGATATGAACATTTGTCAAAATCAATAAATCAAGATTGCATGAACCATTTTAATAAAAAGGGATTTTTTTGACTTTCATCCCACTTATTAATATGACTTTTGATGTAAGTAAAAATTCATATTAATAAGTGGGACCAAAGTCAAAAATTCCCTAAAAAAAATCATGTTGGTTTAGAGATTTTGTACTAAATAAGGATAGAGGTCCATTCATTCTACTTAAAAACTGGAAATAATATGAAGAACCTGGCGTGTAAAGTAGCAACTACGAAGATATCCTTATCATGTGAAAAAGAAATGTCCCATATATTTCCAAGAATAAAACAGTTCTTAATCACCGAATATAAGTCCCCTATACTTCCAAGAATAAAACCCAAAAATATCAACTCCCACATTATAGAAGATATGTACAAAATCTAGAACACTCAATAAAGATACCAACTTTAGTCTAGAAATGTTTTCTTTCAACTAATAAATGATTTTTCCGATTACACAGCAACTTCCTACGTACTGAGACCAACTAAAACTATCTACAGAGAAATAAAAATTTGACCAAATTAAACATATAAGATTACCCATGTTAAGATCTTACTAACAAAAACTACAAACTTCACAAAGAAGTTCAAGCATACAGAAACAAATGTAAAAAAGAAAAACAACATTAACAATCTAAAAAAGGAAAGAAGGGCATCTAAAACTTTCCTATTACTGCTAACATTCATAAACAAAATAATAAAAAGTAGAAAGAAGGAAGAAAAAAAAACACGAAAAGCATCGAAAAATAAAACACCCCAAGTTTTCTAAAATTGCTAAAAAAAACATAATACTGTGAGCAAACTACTACAACCCAGCTCGATTTCCCAAATATTAGTAAAAAGAAACAAGCTTTACCAAAATATCTGAAACAAACAAAACTTGACCATGTAAAAAATAGCCAAAATGCCAATAATTGCAAGAAAAACTACAAATACCAATATTAAAAAAAAAATCAAATTACCACCAAAAAAATCGAAGAAAAAACGATTAAAAAAACGAAATTTTGACCCCCAAAAAAATAGAGGAAATGGACAACCTCCGGTTCTGGAACCAGACTTTGATCTGCTTGGGCTCGATGTTGGAGAGGATGGGGCACTCCCTGATGAGCTGCTGCCTCCTCATCGAGCTGGGCTTGGGGCACTCCCCGTACACCCTCTCCAGCGCCTCCACCTGCTCCGGCGTGTACCGGACGTACTTCCCGGAGTCCCCCACCGCCATCATCGCCATCTCCGCACGCGAAAACAACAAATCTCCTAATTCTAGTAGCCGAGTGAGAACCCCAACCCTAACTATCTAACCCATGGAGAGCAGAGGACTGGCCGCTCGTCGATGGAAACCCTAACCCTAATTTTGTGGGGAAATTTGGGAAATTTTTCTTTCTTTTGTAGGGAGGGAGAGGAGAGAGGAGAGAGTGTGTGTGGGTTTGGTCTGTTTGGTTTAAAAAGACGAGCAGCGGACAGCACGGGGAGGAGACCGGCTGCTTGCTGCCTGCTTCTGCTTTTCTGTTCCCTCCTACTTTTTTTTTTCTTCTTTTTTCTCTTCTTTTTTAGTTCTTCTTGCATTGTTGCTTCTTTTTAGGTTCTTGGCACTAATGGAATTATTATTATTTTAATTATGTTAGGGTTGTAATTGAATATTATTGATACGTAGATCCTCGTTTGGTTCGCGGAATGGAAGGGAAAGGAAATCAATTCCTTGTCATTTCCTTTCCTTTGGGAAACTTTAATACCTATTGATTTTTCTTTCCGATATTTGGCAATGCCAAGGAATTTGGAAAGGAAAGTGAATACTTCAATGTGGGAAAGTGATTCCTTCCTTGGATGGATGGAATCACTTTCCCCCCTAATTTCCCTTCCATTGGGAATCACTTTCCTTTCCTCCTCAATTCCTTGGACACCCAAACATAGGAAAGTAATCACTTTCCTTTCCCAACCGGGAGATTCCGCGAACCAAACGAGGCCTAAATGACCAGCATTTTCTTGGCTTTTAGATATAAAAAAATTGCCTCTTCCACTGACAGTTACCAACAATTTTATAGAAAATAATATATTTTAGGATGATTAGCAACAGGGAAAACAAAGTTTCTATAAAACTGTCAACAAAGAAACATTCTGCAAAATTTTCACATATTCTATAATAATGTTTGGCGGAATAAGCCAAGATAAAAAAAATTTAAAATTCGACGTAAATATTTTAAATTTTCATGATTATATATATATGTTTATTTTAAAATTTTAATTTGACCATACTTTATACGGACTCACATCCTTCTGTACCGACCTATAATCGCGACAAGATCTAACTTGTTGGATTCACAACGTTGAACTACTATGATGAGGATATTTTCGAAGAGTTTTGTAACCATTTTTTCAAAAGATTATTCGCAGGCCGAACGGATAACATTTCAAAAAAAAGTGTCATAAAACTCCTTGAAAATACACTCACAGTAGTAGTAGTCCAACGACGTAGGTATTGTTGTGATCCGAGATTTGCACTATAAAATGTGAGTCGGTATCGGTTAAATTGAAGATAGACGTGTATGTAAATATAAAATACATAAATGTAAGATTAAAAAGATATTCACATATTTTGCGAGAGACAGTGTGATGGAATATTCTGGCAGATTATGTTCAAATTCTACCAAATTGACAGGCAAAATTTTGTACAGTCAAATTTTACCATCCCATTTGGCGGAACGATTTTAAAAATTTGTTGGCAAAATTTCATCAGTCAAAATTTCACCAATCAAAATATAAATAATCAGTGTAAGCACTAATTTTAAAATATCACAACAAATTATTATTATTATTATTATTATTATTATTATTATTATTATTATTATTATTATTATATATATATATATATATATATATATATATATATATATATATATATATATATATATATATATATATATATAGACACACACACACACACACATGTACGTGTTTTGCACGTATTTTAATTAGAATATCATAAAGTTCGCTATCGTCTTTTTGTCTTTTCCAGGTGGCTATTCATGTCATGTGTGTACGTTTTTTTTATAATGCCAAGAGATTCGAAATACGAATTTTGTTCTTTTTTAATTTTCTATTGAGAATAATAACCTTTGAAAAATGGTAACGACAGTAAATTTTTTTACCAATGGATCGTGAAGAGTTGTATGAAAAAAAAAATTATAACATGCAAATTTTATTAATGCTTCAACTTTAAACGTAAATGACATACAAGTTTTTATAAAATACTTGCGGATATTTTAGGAATTCAAAAGTTTCACCACCAAGTTCTCATATATATATATATATATATATATATATATATATATATATATATATATATATATATATATATATATATATATATATATATATATATCGTATTTTGTAAATGACCTCTAGCCTAGTGGTTAAGAGAGATGCGTGCGGTCCAAGTGGTCAGAGTTCTAGCCTCCAGTGGAGACGAGTTCGTCACAATTATCCATTGCTTCAAAAAAAAAAAAAAAAATAGTATTTTAAATTAGTGCTTACACAATATAATCTATATTTCACTAAAACACTTTTGACACAAGTTTTATGCCTATTAGCCTTTTTATTTTCCTTTTTCAGAAAAAAGGTTTGTAGCTTGTCCACATGTGGCTGTGAGCAAACAAATAACATGCTTTTGCAGAAACACCCCTGTTTAGTAATTTTAATTTACTTCCATTATTACTTTTCCGATATAGAAAGAGAATCTAATTGTTTTAGATATCAATTAAAATTATGGATATTTTAAAAAATATCCCGAATAAAAAAATATAAATTAGTATATACCCCATTATTTTAAAAAATTAACAAATACCTCCATTCCTTTTGTAAATCAACCAAAGTTTTGTTAAATAGTGAAGTATATCTTAATATTTTACTTATTCCTTATACATGAATGGGACATTTACTAGTTATTTTTTAAAAAAATAGAATATATACTCGTTTCTATATTTGGAATGTGAGCATTTGCTAAAATATTTTTTAAAATTGTTCTCATTATTATTACTATCAACAGGTTGGTGGTGGTCAAGTAGGATGATCTCGACATAAGTTTTGACTCTAGAGACCAAAAATGGTTCGAGTTACATCGAAGCAAGATTTGAATCGACTATTTTTTTAAGGAGCTCAAAAATATATTTTGAGGTCTAAATTTGTGATAAAAAAATAATATAAAATAAGTTAGATTTATATGAGAATAGTAAAAAAATAAATATTAAGATCCGAATGAGATGAGTTCATGTACACCCATGTGTCATTCTTTTTTTTCAAAAAATAATATCCTAGAATCTATAAATTTGGACTCTCCAAAATGAGGCGTAATATTCTACAAAATGAGTTCCTATATTCTACATGTAGAATGTCTGAGATCCATGTTATAGTTCATATTGTTGAGATGGAACCATCGTAAGGCTCATATTCAACTTTACTATTCTACAAAATGTAGTTCTACATTCTGAATATAGAAATTGGGATGGACCTTAATATTGGGCCTCGTTTGGTTCACGGATTTAAGGAACCAAAAAAGAAAAATTGTCCATTTTCTTTGTTTGATAGCCACAAACTTGGGAATCAATTTTCTAACAATGAAAAAATTGGTGGGGATATGGTTACACTCAAGAGTCAAGACCCATGAGATTGATTTTTCCTCCTCCTTTTCTAACATTTATTACAAAAGTTATGACAAAAGTAACCATGTTGCATTGCTTATTTTACCATTATTATTATTTTTTATAATATTATTTTTATTTTAAAAGATAAGAATATTATTGGAACATTGTTATATTTTGATTTCCTTTTCTAGGTAGTTTCCTTGTTTTACCAAACAATGGAAAATGAAATGTGACAGAAATTCTACTTTTCTATTTCCATGAAAAATACTTGGAAATTTATTTCCTTTCCGTGAACCAAACGAGGCCTTGATGCTCTTAGTAATCATATCTGGATTGGATTTGCAACAAAAAATTATATATTTTTGTATCCTTATTAAAGATTCAAATTTTGAGATATTTAACAATCCTATTCATATTATCATTACATAGGATATCAGTAGCATCAAATGCTGCAAAGATCTTTTGCTCTTTTACTCTTTATATTACACTGTTCCCCAGACCAGAGGTGAAAAGAGTTAAAGAGGGATGTAAATGTTTGCACTTTTGGTGCTGAACAAATCCATTTATTGCACAAACTTAAGTTTTTTATTATTATTATTGTTTTAGCACTGACAGCCCCCATAATTATCACACTTACTTTTACAGTGTTTTCCCCCATTTGGGACTCTAAAGAAAATTGACCCAACACAACAAGCAGCAGTCTTTAAATTTGCCGATTGGAGATCTGGTGGCTAGGGCTAGAGAGTGAGAATCTAAACCCTCCTACCCCATTGATTATAGGTGATTTTATTTGTTTGTTGCAAACCCTAATTATCACACCTACTATTGCTATCTTACCAATTTTGAAACCCCATATCATTGATGGACCATGGAAAATATTTGACCACATTATGACCAAGCGACGAGGTTCCAGCCCGCACGGGTAGGGTCGGTCGAATGCGAAAATGTATAAATTTTTGGTGATATCTAGGCAATTTGGAAGACCAATCGCCAAGTTACGAATCATTGGTGACTCCGGAACAAAAATGATGATTTTAGTATTACAACATCTACTCGACACTCATTTTAGCGTGGTTTACATTGACGACAGTCTGTCGATTCACATGCGATGTGTGAAGCAGTAGAATGTCGATTCACATGCGATGTGTGAAATAGTAGAAAGCAGAGAACATAGTACTTTCTGATGTGTCCAGATAAAGTAGTGTGTGTACATAGTTAATTGCACGTGACTCGTGTTTTAAGCGAACCATATTATTACTCTTATATTTATACTTTTTTACTAAAACTGAACTCACGAGAACAATCCAACCCCCCCCCCCCCCCCCCCCCCCCCCCCTCTCCTTCACACACATATGTGAGGAGAGATCAGTTACTCTCGTTCTTAAACATCTCTGCATGTTTTTCGAAATAGCAGACGTTTGATTGTCTTTTTAGACCACTCAGAATTTTCATATTAGATCATTAAATTGTCCAATTTTTTATGAAAATTTATATCTAATTTGAACGATCAAAAAATGAATCCAACGAATGATATATCGAAAAACATGCATAAATGTTTTAAGAACGAAAATCAAAATCCCTCTCTCTCTCTCTCTCTCTCTCTCTCTCTCTCTCTCTCTCTCTCTCTCTATATATATATATATATATATATATATATATATATATATATATATATATATACATTAGGACCAGCTCTGAGCTCATGGGATCTCAGGTAAACTTTCTAAATGGGACTCTCCATATATAATGTGAATATATATAACAAGTTGTTGTTACAAAGATTTAAACTAATGCTCTCATAAACACTTACATAATAACTAATCACTACACTATAACTCTTTTGTATTAAAAATGAATAGTACGTTGAAATTATTTTCTAGATATATTTATATTGGTGTCCTTTAAATTTTTGGATCATAGATCGTCCTAACACGAATACGATATTAATCGTCGTCCAGTCTGTCTTAGACCAAGATTGACCCTGACACGAACACGATATCAATCTTAATGTGTCCGATTCAATTTGATTCGAAACGTCTACATCATGTCCACCAAGTTTATCATGATAACTTTTTTTTTCTTATGTGTGCTTCCTAAACTAAGCCTGCTAACTGCTTACATGAAACATAAACGATTTTATTTGTTAAGCTAATTAATATACTAGTGGGGGTTCTTGGATATGTTAGTTTTGTTAGAACCGGGGCACAGTTTTCGATGGAAAACTGAGAGAATGAAATAATTGTAAAAACAACGTTTTAACGCAACATTTCAAGGAAGGTGCGCAACAGAGATCCTAGGAAGATTCTGGAATACGAAAATCTAAAAAGATTTCGTAAATGTAGCAAACGATAGAAATACTTCTAAACAGAAGGTACTAATCGAAATGCTAAAGGCAGCAGCGAAGATGACAGGCGATAGATGGAAGGTGGTGGTCTGGTGGGGTATCAAGAACACCAGTGCTCAAAGCTAGATCCGCCACACGGTCATCTTCCAGGAACCAGCAAGTTCGAGTGAACTCTGGAACGTTCTGGTAGTCTGCTCTAAGACGGACTGCTGGAAAAGACAAGGACAGAACTTCAGTTGTATGAGGAGGAACAAGGTGCACAGCAGCTCTCTCTTCTCTCTTCGTGAATTTCTGAAGTTTAAGAAGTATTTAGAGACAGAAGAGAGGCTCTTAATATATAGTCACTGCTGTAACTGTCCAGATCCGAGATGTGTGCAACGACTTGATGTCAGATCCGAATTATCAGGATCAGTTATCGCACGTTACGAATTAGTCAAAACGTGGACAGCCACAAACTGTGCGTGTTACGCCAATTGAACGGGTTGCGCGTGCGCCATCAGCGCAAACAGCGCACACTGCGCACGCGGTGCAACAGGCGCCACTGGCGTAACCAGTGCAACCCAGCGCACCTGCGCACTTGCGCACCTGCACAACCCAGCGCACCCGCGCATGCGTGCACCCCGTGCAACCCAGCGCAACCGCGCACCCGCGCACCCAGCGCAACCTGGGCGCAACCTGGACAGCGCAACTGGGCCGCGCAACGTGGCCGCGCAACGTGGCTCGCGTAACGAGCGCAACTTAAACGCACTATACGCCTAGCGACGATGCTGACGTGCTAAGTGCGCCAACGAAATGTCACATTACGTCTCATGAGCCTATGAGCCCGCGTCCGAGTCCGAGTCGCTAATCACCTACGGGGCTTAGTCCCAATGGAAATTAATTTTCCAAGAGCAAAAAGCATGAATGCTTTTCTTGGAGCCTTATCCTTACCTCCTAGTAAAATCACCCACATGGTTTCCTCCTTAGGGTCACCACCCCATGTGCATATCCCAACAACACATACAAGTATATATGTTGAGATAACTCATGGTGCTTTTCCAATATGGGACTAAACTTTACTAGGCATGTTGAGAGCAAGCTCTCTTCATGTCAAGGAGCAAGAGCACCAACAATCTTCCACATATCTCAACATATATATGTGTCTAGGGTTGAGCATTCCCCACAGTAACTGTCCATTTTGCATTAGGATAGATGTCGCCGACGACTTGAATCTTCCCGCATGGGTTGAATAACAATGTGATACAAGAATAAACTATGCCTTGAATTCTGCACCACAATTATAATTCTTTCCACTCATAAAGTGTAGTTACATGTGCTTCTGGCTGCACATTAAAGGCCTTGTGCCAGCCTGATTTCAGTGTATAATTTTGGGCGTCTACAAGTTTACCCTCAAGAGACGGCCTGATATCTCTTTCCATACACTATAGGTAAGTTCTTTATTAAAGAGATATGGCATGACCTAAAACCGAGGCATTACCCCTACCCAGGAACCTCATCGTAGTGTCATACTACTGCAACATGAGGTCACAGCCTCTTTGTAGTGTCATTCTACCCAGCATGAAGACTAAGGCTTCCTTGCGGTGTTACGCCGCAACGACATGGCTTACAAGTGTAATGACCCGCTCCGCCCTAGCGGAACCCCGATTCAAACGGCAAGTACAATGACTCAAACGAGCCATCGACCCGAAGAGTTGGCATCGACCTGATGAAGAATCGATGCAAGACTTACATTGGCCCGTCAAAGATGAATCCAGACTTAGACTTTCAAAGGCACGCTCGGAGTATCGCTCGGCCGACGCGATCATCGCTAAGGTGGGTGGCTCCGATGAACCAGTCTTTGCTTAGCCTAGACACTTAACAATACGGACACTATTGCTAGAATCGCTAGGCGATAACACTGCGCATGCTAATAAATGACTCAACGCACCTAGATAAGGAAATAATCCTATCTTGTATGCTTGTATAGAATATGGAAAAGAACATAGAAAATGTGAGAACTCTCATACCGTACTCGACGCTCGTGCTAAAACACAAGCTTACATTCAAGTTCCCTATGCGTTCAACAAGAAACAATGAATGGTTTACAATAATGAAACGAAAGGCTATCGACATAGTCGTTCCGAGTAGAATATAGCAACATTGGAAGATTTCGAGACCGATGGATCGCCAAGGCGACTCCCGCACGGGGAGTTGCATAATGTATGAATGAATGAATGAACGAATAAGTGAATGAATGAATCAACGAACGAATGAATGAATGAATATGAGAATGAATGAATATGTGAATGAATCAATGAACGAACGAACAAGTGAAAGAAAGAATGAATAAGATAAGAAAGAAAGGAATGGTTAGCAACAGGTATGACGGGGACGTGCATCAGGGCTCGCTACCCGCGCTGCACGGACGCCACCGCCAACCTGGTCGATAACGCATTATGGCTAAGGGTTAGCCTATGGCTCAGAGACAGCCGTTAAGTTAAAATGACAAGTCAATACGAAATGGTCGTGGACAATCCCATCGTATATGGGAGGTAGGAAGAATAAGGGATTCCGCGGCACGATCAAAGGGAGGATCGCGGTCGGCCTAGGTGGAATCATGGCTTACGGGCTGTTTGGGTGGGGGCTCGGACACTCAAAGAGACGTAAGGTCGGGTATTTCAAAAGACTATCAAGGTGTACCAGCCATCACGCTATGATAGGTGAGAATACCAAAGGGGTATTTCAAAAGACTATCAAGGTACACCAGCACACTATGATAGGTGAGAATACCAAAGGGGTACTTCAAAAGACTATCAAGGTGCACCAGCACGCTATGATAGGTGAGAATACCAAAGGAGAATATGTCCAAATTGGCTTGTGGTGCCAGCGACCGGTGCATATAGATTAAGTGGGCTTTGCTGGTGGCAATCCACGTGCAAGTCCTTGCATTGAAACAAAGTAGTCTAAGTTAATTGATCAAAGCACCTTCTGAACAGGCTTGAAATATAACACATCAAATGATAAAGAGTACTTCATGCAAATGAGTTAGAGAACATGCCTACAACGTGCTAGAATCTGAGGCAGGGACACGCCTTCGACACTGAATGTTCACATGAATTGCGTTAAGTTGTTATGTATGAATTGTTGACTAACTTGGTTTACTTTGGACAGGGAAGATCGGATGGTAAGTACGGGTAAGGCGTGCATGTATTTCCATGCAAACACTTGAAATCGGTAACACGAGATATGTTATGAAATATGCCATGAAACTGAACCTAAGGCAAGATTAGAAAGACAATGAATGATACACGGTGCACAAAAGTAAATAGAACGTGTTTGGTAATGATAGCATTGTGGGCGAGCTAGTCTCCCCACCAGTGCATAATAATGTACTGATAACCCCACAGTTTGCTTGTAGGACGCAGGAGACGTCATCGGGTGCAGAGCTTCCCTCGAACGTGCTAAGGCGCGGAGCCAACTCTGGAGCCTTGAAGCGTTCCAAGGAGCTGAAGCACCATATACAGGACATAATGTATCGAAACTTTGCCATGAATCATTCCATGTTGTAAGCCACTTGGCACGCCTTTTACGTTTCAGAGAGAGAGCTTGAGCGACTTGTAATCTCGGCCTAGCGCCACTTGTAAACTTCTTGAATGTCAATAAAGAGTTTGAATTCTCTTCAATTTGTGTTCATTTACTTTTCGCTGCAAATGGGGACACTCTGTGCGACTCTGTGGCCTAGCTCAAATCGGCCGTTTCGGGACTTAGCCTTGCACGGACGTAACCTAGGCCCGTGCGACATCACGCCTTAGCGAGGACGATCGCTCCTACGGGAGCGGGACGTGACAACAAGGCCGAGGCTTTATCCCTACCCGGGTACCTCATCGTGGTATCGTGCCACTGTAACATGGGGTCACCCTCCCCTTTGTAGTGCTGTCTACAACTCTTTAATTTCATCATACAGTATTAGGCTACATGCCTATTTGCGGTGCTACACCGCTATGACTTGGCTTGCAAAGCCGAGGCATTACCCCTACATGGGAACCTCATGGTGGAGTCATCCCACTGTATCATGGAATTTTACTCCTTGTAGTGCTGCACTACCATGCTTCCTGTAAAGCACACCATGCATTCACTCTGCCTGGGAACTTATTAGGGCATTTAAGCCAACCTCAACATAGGATCCATTTTCTGCAGAAAATACATAGTAGACAACAGTGGTTATGGGTTCGTAACCCTTCAATGTTCTTAAGAACAAGTACCCACTGTTACCTGATAGTTTTTCAGTCAGTGGTCCTCCCTTGAACCTAAAGTTAGATGTCTAGTAGATTTTTCTTTGAACTGATAACATAAAACTTTATGGTAGGATTACAAAGACATATATCAGAATGCCTTCAAGTCCATCTTTCCTGCTGTGTCTTCAACCAGCTGACGCTTGAGGTCCTTCATAAACGGATCCACCAGGTTCTCCTGATTTTGAACATCGATTACTGCAATGATACCTCTCTTGATGAGATCGTTCACTGCCCTGTACTTTAACCGCACAGTTCTCTTCTTTCCGTTGAAGAGATCATTTGATGCCACTGCCGCAGTCGTCTGGTTGTCGTAGTATATCGAAATTATCGGTATCTGTGTTCCAACCACTGGAAGATCATACATGAGCTCCCGAAGCCATTCTGCTTCATCTGCTGCGGTATCAAGTACAAAGAACTCAGATTCCATAGAAGACCGCGAGAGCATAGTCTGCTTTTTCGACTTCCACGATATAGCAGCTCCACCTATTGTGAAAATGGATCCACCAGTGGACCTCTCGCTCTCCAACTCTGAGCACCAGCTGGCATCACTGAAGCCTTCTACTACCGGCGGCTCTCCGCTGAAGTGCAGTACATATATCTGAGTATTCTTGAGATATCTCATAACACGCTTCACAGCTTTCCAGTGCTCAACGCCTGGATTGCTTGTGAATCGACTCAGCATTCCCACGACGAAAGCTATATGTCACGACCCGATCCCAATTATTGGGTCGAACCGGATCATGCCCAGCCTGCACCGTTGTGAGACGGCGGCAGTAAGCTGTTTCTAATGCAGGTAAACTCAACAACATCTATGCATTTGTCACAACTCAATATACAGAAATTTTAAAACTTTTATTCAACATCTGGAAAGTACAACTGGAATGAAAGAACTGAAATAAAATGCTGAATTCAAATTAACAAAATTTTAAAACATCAAAACTGGAAACTGGAAATAACTAACTAAGTGGTCGGCTCGTCGGCCTCAGGTCCTGCGTCCTCCAAGGGGGACTCTGACAATACCACAGGGTACAGAATCGGGTCATAATAGCTATTGTACAATAGCTCAATATTCTCAATATCACCTAAAAATGTTGTCTCCAGTCAGGAGGGAGCAAGTACGAATATGTATCTCATATTTTAAGTAATAATGAAAAAGTGCAGGCTAAACAGTTGAAACAATATTTTCCAGTAATTCTACGATTAAAAATAATGTGATTTGAATGTGTAATCGTCTATGACCGGCTTGGGTTATACAATAGCGTCCTAGCGACGCGATACGGCTTATCCCCGTGTGTAAGAGGGGCAAGCTCGTACAATCCTGCAATATGGGGGTATTGGCCATAAACGTTACACTATTCTCCTAATCCCCACAATCAATATCTGAACCCTAAGAGAGGGTTCCGTGTAGCAATGTGGTTTAAACATGTAGCTAGACAATTACTAAATAAAATACAAGAAAACATAACCGTAACTTGCCTTTGTTTATGACTGGATCGGTAAAATCGGTTCCGAGGAGGATGTCAGGTTCGTCTCCGAGATCCTACAGTTGAGAACCTTGACTTAGAACCAATATGAAACCATCTAGGTGTGCTAGTTACAATCTCTAGAATTGGTCCTAATTCAATTTTAAGTTTATTAATTATTCTACTGAAAAATGTCTAACGTCACAATTCCACGTTTGTTGTTATTTAATTAAAATAAGCCGGTTATTGATTAATTGGAAAAATGGCAATTACCGTGTATTTTGTAATATCATATATAAAGCTAATATTTTTCTTTAAATGAGAAGAACGTGAATTTGTTTAAATAACAAACTTGTAATTTTTCCTAATTTTATTGTGAGAAAATGATATTAATTTTCTATATCCAAAATAATGTCTTTTTAATATTTTACGGGTCTATCGACAAACCAACAAACCAGGAAATAAATAAAATCTATTCTACGTAATACAGGGTCGCAGCAAAGAAAATAGAAAACTGGACTTATGCCCTTACAATTATTTACATAAATGAATTTTAAGAATAATAATAAAACTTGGGTGAATCCTGAACGTCGGGAAGCGGTCCATTCAGCAGGCCGAAGCCCTGCAGCAAAAATACTAACAGCAGTACCCGTTCTGAAAATAATAATTATAAATTAAAGATAATAATTAAATGCGTCTCAGACTTGGTTCAAAATATCATTTTTAGCTAATGCCTCAACATCTGGACAATACCGGTTTCGTTTGCATTTTGCTAGGGCCCACAGACCGGTACGATCGTCGCCCGAAAAACAAAAATCAACTAAATAATTCCTTTGCAAAATAACTGGTTTTGGAAAGTATTTCAAAACTTTTTAAGAAAATTTTGACAGCATTTTCTCTATAACTGGGATAACCCAATACTGGAAAAATGCCAACAAACACCAAAATAATTATCCCAAACCAGGGAAACCACTGAAAATAATTTCCATCCACAAAATATATGAAAAATCCCATTCATAGAACGTTTCCGAAATATATTTCGGAAAACCCGACAATACCACGGAAACAACTAGGAAGAATGATCACAGAACCCAAATATACTAGTTTCGGAAATTCCGAAACTAAACTCAGAATTCTCACAGACAAACCACGAAAAACTTTCCGAAGGGAAGTTCAGAATCCGAAGAAACCAAAAACGCAACCGAATCCCGGGACGGGATCGGGAACCGTATCATCATTGACACTACGGAAGGGACACGGAGACACGGAAGTATACCTCGGATTGCTCGGCTAGAGCTCTCAGATGAAAATGGGAGAAAGAAATACGCGGGCAGCGGATCGGGAGATCGGACAGTGCTGGACAGCAAAAATCGGAACCGCGGGAAGCACGAGAATGAACCGGACAGCGGATCTGGAGATCGGGGACCTGCGGAAACACGGAAAGCTCGGCGAGGAGGCGCTGTCGGGTCGGGGAGCAGCCGAGGGGGTTCGGCCGGGGAGGCGCGTGCGGGAGGCGGAGTCGCGGGCCGGCGCGGCGCTGGACGCGGCCAGGGGCGCGGGATCGGGCTCAAACGACGGAGGAGGCCGCTGGGGGTCGCGGACGGGCGTCGGCGACTGGGGGTCGGCGGTCGGGTACGGGTCGGCATAGAATTGGGGAGAGAAACACGATATGGGGAAGAAGGAGAGGTTGGAAAGGTGCTGGTGGTAGGAGTGTGTTGGTGGGGTGTGGGTTTAAAAAGGAGAGTATGGAAAGAGTGGAAGAGTGAGATGTGGAGAGGAGGAGTTTTTGGAGAAATAAGGGTGGACTTCTTCCAACGTGGGGGCCAGTTCACGTCGGGAGGGGGGGTTGAATTAGTAATAGGTTTTAGTTTTTTTTTTCAACCAAACATAAAAATAGGTTTAACTATTTATCTAAGGCAAAATTTAATTAAAAGGTTTTAAGACGGATTCGGGGCTGGAAACGAAAATTGGGATCGGGAAACGGAATCTGGCGTTCGGACTCGGGGTCGGAGTCCGGACTCGGGACCGGGGCTGGGCCACAATAAAAAATCAACGATAATTTTAAAATAATAATATATTTTTTCCTAAATCCGACTAAACACTACCAAAATTTATCGTTTTAGCGACGGCCACATCCGTCGCTAAACCGACGGTAATTACCATTAGCGACCGATAACCGACGGATTTTGGCCAAAATAATCCGTCGGCAATCAGCTCGTCGCTAATAACGTTCCGTCGCTAAGTTGTCGTCACGGCAACGGAACAACGACGGATTTTCGACGGAGCAATACGAAGCATTAGCGATGGTCTCCCGACGGATTTCCGTCCATTTCAACTATTAAGTATTGAACTGTGTAGGCAATAGCGACGTACATTTTCGTCGGTAACCCGTCGTAACAGCGTATCAGATCGTATCTGTCCGTCGCTAAGCCGTCGGTATGTGTCGGTAATTAGCGACGAATTTGCGATGGTGTTCTGACGGCCTATCCGTCGATCAGGTTCTGGAAATGCTTGGCATTTCCAGCACCATGGCGACGGAAAAGTAGTCGCATACCCGTCGCGACCGCGACTCCACAGCGACGGATTGCTGACTGATTATCCGTCGCCACGGTTCTGGAAATGTCATGCATTTCCAGAACCATGGTGATGGATAATCAGTCAGCAATCCGTCGCCAGATACAGCGACGGATTAGCGGCTGGTTATCAGTCGCCCTGCCGACGGCCTTTCCGTCGCTATTCCGTCGAATCTTATACCACCAGAACGTTGCCGACGGATGATCCGTCGATAACCCGTCGATGACTGTAAACAGTTTAAAAACTCCAGGTAGCGACGGATTATCCGTCGAAAACCCGTCGACAACTGGGAATATCTGTCGCTAAACGGTCACTAGTCCGTCGCTAACTGGGTTTTTTAGGAAAAAAATTGGCAGCACTTTTCCTGTTCACAAATATATGCATAAACCAAACCAATATATAATGTACACCAATTATCCAACAATCACACAGACCAAATATATAATGCACACCAATTATCCAAGAATCACATAGACCAAATATGCACATACGACCAATTATCCAAGAATCACAGACCAAACCAAATTAATAGAAAATAAATATCAATTATCCTAAAGAGTAACATAATATCCGGTGCTATAAGCCGATTATAGCACAATTAGTTCAAAGCTCTCACAAATAATCCAAATTTTCTTAATACAACATTTTAAGAAGGAGGAGGTCGATTGTCCGTTCCCGTATTCGACCGACGCATATACTCCTCCACAAGGTACGGAGGCAAGGCGTCGTAGACAGTGCTCGGAAGTCGGCGAAGCTGCTCTGCGGACATGAGATCCAGGAGTGCCGTCACAGCCGTAGGCGGTAGCACAGGGGCTTCAGGGTTGAAAGAAAGATGGCCCACGGAAGACGGACCGACACCTGCAGTCGACGGACCAGTAGAAGACGGACGAGCACCATCAGCAGACGTACCGGCAGCAGCAGACGCCCCGGCAGCAGCAGACGCAGGCGGAAAGTGCGTGGCAAATTGCTCCCGCAAGGACGACACCGCCTCGTGCAGCTGCGTAAGCTGCGACCTAACATCATCGTCTGTCCGGGCCACGAAAGGAGGCGGTGTCGGTGGAAATCTCTGCGTCGCCATATGCAATGGCCCTAGGGAGCCGACTCCGTACAGGTACCCTTTCTTAAAGCCGCCGACGGTATCTACGAACAAGTCGTTCCGAGCGGCCAAAGAAGAGGGCGTCCGAAAGGGCGTCGTTTCACCAACATCCTCGGTGTCAGTTAACTGACCCCGACTAAGGGCCTCACGATACGCAGCCTATCAAATGAATGTGTTTATATTATAAGATTTACCTAAGTTGTAATCTAAATCCTATGTTTCACTAAGTTAAGTGTGAATCCTAAGTTTACCTAAGTTATAGTCCGAATACTTTTAATTCTAACGTTAATCTCATAAACATAAGTACTTACATCAGTCTCCTTGGCCCTCTCGTCGACGAAGCTCCTGTCCTTCCGTCTTTTGTGCGTATGCTGGAAGACGTCGTGCATGGTGACCGATTCTGGCGCCCTTCCCTCCTTCACCGCCCGTTGGGCCTGCATACGAAATTTGCGTAGAAACTAATTAACTCCTTTAATTAATAATACCTAATTCGATAGTGAAATAAATTTACGGTTGCTCACCAGATCTGTAAGTGTCGCTGCGTGAGACCTTGATCCCCCTGTATGAAGGCCCGCGGCAGATCGGTTCACCTTTGCCTTCTTCGATTTCTCCTTGTATGCAGGGTTATCCATCATGCCTAAGAGGTCCTCATAATAGTCCTGTCGGATCCAATTCGGCCTCGTATGCCCCATCTTTAGGTCATAAATCATATCCCGTATCTTCTTCGAGCATGCGCTTCGGTAGGTCCTGCGGATCCCCTCCTCGCGATGGGGGGCCACCAGTACGTTCTCTAACACAGAAAATCAATTATCACGTAATTTACAAAATGGTTGATTAAAGAATCATATAGACTTAACCAAAAAAATATAGATATATACCCTCAACTCGTCGAGCCAGACGTACTGCTCGGTTGGGGGCACCGACGTAAAGTTGAGGTAAGGACCGTGGAAGTTAGCCCTGATAATTTCTCCAAGGGCCCTGCCAACATTAAACGGAAAAAACCTACAAAGAAGAAACGACTGGATTATTAACTTGAATAAATGAAAGAAATTTAATAAATTAACTTAAATTTACTTACGAGGTCCCCGCGGACCATAGCTCTCGTCGGAACTCGCCTCTCGGCCTCTCTGGTGTCGTCGGAGGATCCGCGGGTCCGCGTATGTACTCCCCAGTAACCGGATGGAACCGAGTATGGGGGTACTCCGGGGCCCACTGTGCAGTAACTGGAGCATCCCCTGGTGGATCCGCTGCTGGTGGTTCCGATAGCGGATCGGATCCGCTAGCAGATCCGGACTGATGCCTCGATGAAGTGGTCAATCGAGGGCGGGATGCATCTGTGCCCGGGGTACTCTCCGGGTCGGGCTCGCACGATGGGGTCACATCCCGGGAACTCTGAATGCGACCACGACCACCAGCACCAGTACGACCACGACCACGACCCGCACCACCACCACCACCACCACGACCAGCACCACGACCACGGCCAGCCATCGTGACCTATAAATAGAACACATAAACATAATTAACAATATGAAAGTGTAAATGGATATAAAAAACTAAACTAAAATATACATACCACCAGTAGGGAGCCGAGTGCCGCCGCGACGAAAAAGACTAGGAGTGCCATCTGCAATAAGTAAATAATCGAATGAAAAAAACATGAATTCACGTAATTGCTTTTATGAGATCAAACTTAATTCATGTAATTGGAAGTGTTTTTACTATACAACAATATTTAACCTAATCATCGTCTTCGTTCTCATCTTCGGCCTCGTCTTCATCATCATCCTCTTCATCCTCATCCTCATCCTCATCCTTATCTTCATCGTCGATTTCATCTGTATCCTCATCCCCATCAAATTCTTCTTCTTCTTCTTCTTCTTCTTCTTCTTCTTCTTCTTCTTCTTCTTCCTCAAAATTTGGGACAAGACGCCTCTTTCTCCCCTGGTTGACAGCTAAGTCTTGTATATCAACCTCTTCCTTCCCTCTATTTTCTTTAATAATATCTTCAACATCCATTGTATCTGAGTGTTGTCCCAAGTATTGGGACTTTTCGATCTGGTCCTCTTGGTATGCTGGGTCTCCAACGTTGAATGTATTTCTAGATTTAATCTTGCATACTGCTCACCAGTCAAATCGATCTCTACGATGCCTTGGGTAGCTTGTATAGTAGACTTGAACAGCCTGATTAGCTATTGCAAATGTATCGGACCCTCTATACCTCCTGCGATGATTTATATCGACGAATCCAAATTGTTTATCGATTCTCCAACCGATATTTGGTGTCGTATCGAACCACTCACATTTGAACATCACAATATGCATATCATATGGGCCAGTATATTGTAAATCTACAATATCCCGAAGCACTCCATAATAGTCAAAGTCTGGCTCGTCGTCATAGACGATGCCTCTTATGCAAACACCGAAATCTTTGGTATTGATGCCGTCATTGATAAATTCGACATTTATAGCATTCTGAGTTGACTTAAACCTGAAGCCATTAACGACATAGCCTGGCCAAGTCTTTATTTGCTTCTTCGGTCCCAGTGCCAGATAACGAACACTCTCATGAGTGAGTGTTGTTTCAGGCAATAAAACCTGTAAACAAATATTTATAATTTAAATGTTTCAGATTATATATTAATAATCTCAATTATAATCACAGTTACTTACGTATTTGCGAAACCATGACGGAAATATACAATCAACCTCTCTTTGAAGTCCCTCATCGGTAACATCGGGTCTCCTCATTTTGATTTTATCTCTAAATACACTATTAGAGAAAATAAGAATATATAAGTGTAGTCACTTACTTCATCAAATTCGAGATTATAACGAGTGCAAGTGTACTGACTTACTTCTCCAAATCTCTCACTTCTTGTATGTCACAGTTTAACAAGACATATCGGTGTGCGGCATCATACTCGTCGTCTGTCAACCACCGTCTTTTACTAGCCCCAACAGGCTTGCCCCTAATATTGAATATTCCTCCATCCTCAACGTCCTCGTCATTCCTTTGAGGTCTATTTCGATTTGTTTTAACATGAGTATCGAAATAAATGGAGCAGAAGTTTGAAACCTCTTCGATAAGATATGCTTCGCATATCGAAGCCTCTATATGAGCTTTGTTGCCAACTTTCTTCTTTAGATGGTGTAGGTATCTAGAGAGACAAATTATCTTGAGAATTAAGAAAGAATTTTAAAATAAATAGAAATTCAGCTTAAATTATATCGATATTTATGTACCTTTCAAATGGGTACATCCATCGATAATGAACAGATGCACCGATACGGGCTTCGTATGCTAGATGAATCGGTAGATGTTCCATGCTGTCGAAGAAGCCAGGAGGAAATATTTTCTCCAACTTGCAAATTGTTAAGATAATCTTCTCCTCAAGTTCAACCATGTGTTGCACAGTCAACTTAGTTGAACAAATATCCCTAAAAAATATTGACAGTTCGGCCAACGGAACCCATACAGCAGAAGGCAACAACTCTTTCAAAGCAATGGGCAGTAATCTTTCCATAAACACGTGGCAGTCATGACTCTTCATTCCCGTTAGCTTGCGTTCATTGAGGTTAACGCATCTAGACAAATTCGACACATAGCCGTCGGAAAATCTTAAAGTAGATACCCACTTGCAGATTATTAATCTATCTTCTTTGCTCAATGTGTATTGTGCTATCGGCTTACTTAATTGTCCAGCAGCTCCCCTTTGTATCAAGTTCAGATAAGGACGCTTGCATATCTCGGCAATGTCTTGTCTTGCTTTTGGATTGTCCTTCGTCTTTCTTTTAATATCCATGACGATATTGAAGACATTATCGAACACATTCTTTTCGATATGCATAACATCAAGATTATGCCTTATAAGATTATCTTTCCAATAAGGCAAGTCCCAGAAGATACTCCATTTGGTCCAGTTATGGGTTTGTCCGAACCCATCGACACGATTGTTCGATGGATCTTCCATTACAGTGGAAAAATCCTTTACATCTTCCCAAATATCATATCCCGACAATCTGGCAGGCGGATGAGAAAATTCTTGTTTTTCAGCTCTGAATGCGTCCTTGTTCTTTCTCCAAGGATGACTCGCGGACAGAAATTGACGATGACAATCAAAGAAAAAAGTTTTTCCTCCATGCTTAAGGCGAAACGCCTTACTATTTTGCATGCATATCGGACAAGACAGGGTGCCGTGAGTACTCCATCCCGACAGCATACCGTATGCGGGAAAATCATTGATTGTCCACATCAGTGAAGATCTCATCTGAAAGTTCTGTTTCCTGAAAATATCATACGTCGTGACGCCGATCTCCCACAGCTATTTTAGCTCATCCACCAACGGCTGTAAATATATATCGATATTCTTCGTCGGATTTTTGGGACCCGGTAAGATAGCTGTCAAGAACATATAAGGAGTTGTCACGACCCGCACCCTTATGAGGGGCACGAGCACGTGGGTACGTCCAGCCTACGCCGCAGAATCGGCGGTAGAACGCTGTATATAACGTCTGTAAATACCTACGACTAACAGTTAAAATGTACCTGTACAGTATATACTCCCCGAATGGAGGTGACATATCAATACAGTCTCAATCACAGAATAAAACTAAGGTAGATAGCTCAGAGGAAGACATATGATAGATGAAGAGTAAAATAAGTCCACAGTCTAATACAAGCCCAGATATATACATCACAGAGTATCAAAATATAATATAGAAACTACAGTCTGATAAGCTAGCTGGATCGCAGTCCAGTCAAACCTAGCTAACCTACACTACTCTGGAAGTACAAAATCTAGTGGCTCCACTATAAGGCCACGATCTAAGGCTACACCATCTGACTCGATCCCATAATAGGTCGAGCAGTCCGTATCAGAATCATCTGTAATATATCATAACGATATCCTGTCAGGAAAATGAGCAAGTACAAACACTAACAGCAGTTCCATGTGAATTGACAAATTCTATAAGAGACAGTATAATGAACTACAAGACAAAGATATACGAAGACTTGGGGACCATTCGGAAGTCGAGTTACAACCCTTAAACCAAACAAGGACCGGGGTTGTAACTCTTCTCCCGAGCAGAACTTAGTCTCCAATCAAGGTACAATGTAAAGGCAAGTAGAGCATGTGAGTAACTGTATATCATGGCATGGTGAAAAAATACTGAATGTAGAACAGAACAGGATATACGATAAGACAAATAAATATAAAATGTGATTTGAATTATTAGAGCGATATGTGATCGGCTTGGGATAAGTGACAGGATAGGCTATCCACTTGGCCTGGCAATCCGCGGTAACCTCAACGGAGAGACATGCCGGCCAACCTGTATAACGAGCACAAGGCAAAGGATCTCGCTACACCCTTCGTGAGGGAAGAGTGGCGCGAGCACATGAATAGTGACAGGGTGGCTTGGATCACATAGCCCCTAATAATTCTCTATCCCCGAATAGTACAATGGATCTGGACATGACACGTCATGGCACGTGATTTCGTAAGAGGGTAGCAAATCCTCTTAGAAATCGATGTCTATACAAGTACAGGGAACAAGACAGGGAGTGTACCCATATACCCAGAAATCCAGGAATAACATCTCATGTCTTGATCCAATGTGTACTAGTCCGTGAGCTATCGTGACCAAGAATCAAGTAAGACACTACGACTGAATCGGATATAGCAGATATCAAGACAATAAAAACTATCAGTGAATGTACTCGCCTGCTGTCCTGAGCTGTATGGTATATCAATGCTCAGAGCGGTATCAGAAGACCTAAATATGAGATACTGTAAGTTAATTTAGGTTTAAACAAGTTTAGGAATGATTTACAATGAATGATATGCAATCTAGGTCAAACTAGGTCTCACTGAGTCACACTAAGTCCTGTCAAGTCAATCTAGGTCAAATCAAGTTATATTAAGTCAATCTAAGTCTAACCAAGTCAATCCTAGGTCATACCAGGCATCACGGGTCAAAACAAGTCAAAGAAAGTCAAACGGGATCAAGAGTTGGCCTACAGTTTACTTTTGGTCAACTGGTCAACTCTGGTCAACTCTGGTCAACTCTAGGTCAACCATGGTCAACCCTAGGTCAATGGTGACTAATAGTTGACTTTTGATCAACTACACAAGTCTAATGGAAATCGGGACTAATTTGGGTAAAGTGTTGACCCATAGTTGACTTTTGGTCCAAAAAGTCAACCGTGGTCAACCGGGGCCAAGACTAGGTCTAGGCGACTATTTCTAACTATTACCAACCTCTACAACCCATATCCAAGTCCATCTTGGACTTCGAAACTTATATCTTGGCCGTAGGCCAATATCCTATTTTACCCTTAAAAAGGGTAAAATTCTAGCTTCGGCAACTATCCAGTTAGCCTACCTACGCTTGATATTTTGACCCGATCTCCCTAGGGTAGTATGATACTAGCCTATACATATAATATCTACCAAAATACCTAGGTATCGTGGACATTCGGTCCACGATACGGCCCGTTGTCAAAATCTTGAATATTTCAAGATACGCACCGATACGGCGCGATACGGGCGCCCTACGACCCCGAATTCCACCCGGAAGCCTACCCGCAAAATCTAAATCACGTATTCATACCCACGCCAAGTTTTAACTCAATCGGATGCTCCAAACTCCGTTTCGCCCTCTAACTCGGTTTTTCCCTTTTTCTATTCTAGCATTTTTCCTATTCTTCCAACTTCTTTCAATCTTTCCTTCTAACCTCTAATTATTTTCTAACTTCTCATTCCATATTCTTTTTCTACTCTTCTCTACGATTCCAACCATATATAATACTTATATATATATATCTATATATATACCTATATGTATAGGTGAAAAAGGGGGGTGTAATAGGCCTAAAAGCCAAGGTGGGGGGGGGGGGGGCTGTTTCCTGCAGCAGGTAGCTGCTGCTACTGCTGCAGCAAGCTGCTGCTGCTGCTGCGTTTAATCTTCTTCTTCTTCTCCTCTTCTATCTCCCTATATAATACACTTCATATATATATATATATATATATATATATATATATATATATATATATATATATATATATATATATATATATATATATATATATATATATATATATATATATAACTAGATATCTATATATAATCTATCTAGATATCTATCCATCCCTCTAAATATATATATATAACACACACACAAATACATAAATAAATACACACACATAAATACACATGTATATATATATATATATATATATATATATATATATATATATGTATATATATATATATATATATATATATATATATATTATATATATATATATATATATATATATATATATATATATATATCAAAAAAAAAAAAAAAAAATATATATATATATATATATATATATATATCATTCACAAAATGATTAAATCCTAAATAATCCTTAACCTATTTTTCTAGGGAAAACCTACAAATTTGTGGGCAAATGGAAGAGAATGGTCATATCTCTAATTAATGTGAATGAACTATATGCAAAAGAGAATTAAATTGAGAGATTAATGCATACCTAATTGTAGGTTGGAGAGGAAGAAGAAAGCTTTTGAAAAGAAATTAATTTGGAAGAGAGAGAGAGAGTTGGAGTGTTACTTAGTGAAGAAGGAAGAGAGGGGGGGCTGTCATGGCCGGCCAAGCATGGTGGGGGTGTGAGGGGCACTTGTAAATTACAAGTTTGCCCCTCCCTAAGCCTAATATTAAACAATTTCCAAATTAGGTTTAGGAAGTTGCTAAAAATAAATAAAAATTATAATTAAACTAAACTACTCATGGAGAACTAGTCCAAACTTTTAAACCCTAATTTTTAGTGTGGTGGGCCATGGTTAGCTAACAGGCTAATTACAGCTCAAGTCGAAATTCACCGGGGTCCCGAATTAACTCGGAATGCGATGAAATTCGAACCCGACTCCTATAATAATTAAATAATATTATTCATGAAATAAAATTTCCAAAAATAATATAAAATGGAAAATTACCATTTTACCCCTAACTGGAAAAAGTGAGGGTGACAAGTCTATCCACCTTAAAAAAAATTTCGTCCTCGAAATTGAAGACAACAAGCACAGAAAATCACAAACAGAATTAAAGGAAATAAATTTATACCTCAGGGCACGAAAAGATAAGGGAAACGCTCCGGCATGTCGTCCTCCCTCTCCCAGGTAGACTCACCTGGAGAGTGATGTCTCCACGCAACCCGAACCAAGGGTATGACCTGGTTCCGGAGCACCTTCTCCCTGCGATCCAGAATCTCCACTGGCTGCTCTGGATAGCTGAGAGTAGGTCCCACCTGTATCGCTGAATGGTCCAATACATGGCTAGGATCTGCCACGTACCGCCTCAGCTGGGATACATGAAACACGTTGTGCACTCCCTCGAGCCTGGTAGGCAAGTCCAGTCGGTAGGCTACTGCACCGATCCTCTCTATGATGGTAAAAGGTCCGATGTAGCGCGGACTGAGCTTCCCACCGCTGCCAAAGCGAATAGTGCCACGTGTCGGGGATATCCTCAGAAATACCATGTAACCAACCTAGACACAAGAAAAAAACTCAACACACAACTAACAAACAATCACAACAAGCATGACAAGAACTGAAACTAACCTCGAACTCTAACGGTCTCCGGTGACTATCGGCCCAATGCCGCTGCCTATCCTGAGCCACCCGGAGTCTGTCTCTAATCAATCTGACCTTCTCGGCCGCATCCACAACCATCTCCGGCCCAAGAAGCGCCCGTTCGCCAACATCGTCCCAAGACAAGGGAGTACGACATCTCCGTCCATATAGAGCCTCAAATGGTGACATCTCTATACTGGCCTGGTAGCTGTTGTTGTAAGCAAACTCTACCAGGTAAAGATGGTCCTCCCAAGAACCCCCGAGATCTAGCACACATGTGCGAAGCATATCCTCCAGAGTCTGGATGGTCCTCTCCGACTGCCCGTCTGTCTAAGGATGATAAGCAGTACTAAACTTGAGCGAGGTGCCCAAGCTAGCCTGCAAACTCCTCCAGAAGTGGGAAGTGAATCGGCTATCCCGATCTGAAACTATGCTCACCGGAACTCCGTACAATCTCACAATCTGACGAACATACAGCTCAGCCAGCCTCTCCGTAGACAAACCCACTTTGAAAGGCAAAAAGTGGGCCGATTTGGTCAATCTATCAACTATGACCCAAACCGCGTCCTTCCCTCCTGGCGACCGTGGAAGTCCAGATACAAAGTCCATGGTGATGTGCTCCCACTTCCACTCGGAAATGGGTAGCGGCTGTAGCAATCCACCTGGTCTCTGCCTCTCGGCCTTCACCTGCTGACACACAAGACAACGAGATACAAACTGAGCTACCTCGCGCTTCATGCCATACCACCATACGTGCTCTCTCAGGTCCCTATACATCTTGTTGGCTCCAGGATGCATAGAATACTGAGAGCGATGCGCCTCCTGAAGAACCTCCTCCCGAAGCTCTCCACGCGGAACGCACAGCCTAGTACCGTGCCGCAACGACCCGTCTTCGGCTAAAGAGAAATCATCAAGCAAGCTCATCCTCACCTGCTCCCTGATGCTCCTCAGGGCAACATCATCATACTGCGCTGACCTGACTCTATCCATCAGCTCAGACTGAATCTGCAAACCCCACATCTGAATCTCCATGCCCGGAATGATGACCTCGATACCCAAACTATCCAGGTCGACCAACAAATAACGATTTGTCGTCAAGAACATAGCAACAGGATACCTGCTCAAGGCATCTCCAACTACGTTGGCCTTTCCCGGATGGTACTGCAAGGATATATCGAAGTCCTTCATCAGCTCTAACCACCGCCTCTGCCGCATGTTCAACTCCTTCTGAGTGAACACGTACTTCAAGCTCTTGTGATCTATGAAGATCTCAACTCGCTCTCCGTACAGGTAATGCTTCCACAACTTCAAAGCAAATATCACCGCGGCCAACTCCAGATCATGAGTAGGATAGTTCTTCTCATGAGGACGCAACTGCCTGGATGCATAGGCAATCACCTTCCCGTGCTGCTGAAGAACACACCCTAAACCCTTCCCGGAAGCATCGCTGAAGATCGAGAACCCTCCTGACCCAGATGGCAAAGTCAGGATCGGAGCTGAAGTCAACCTCCTCTTCAGCTCATCGAATGCAGCCTGACACTCATCAGTCCAGACGAACTCCACGTCCTTCCTGGTGAGTCTAGTCATCGGCTCTGCAATCCTCGAGAAGTCCTGGACGAACTTCCGGTAATAGCCAGCCAAACCCAGAAAGCTCCGAACCTCGGCAACTGAACTGGGCGTAGACCAAGACTCCACTGCCGAAATCTTCCTCTGGTCTACTGAAATCCCGTGCTCGGTCACAACATGACCTAGGAACTCCACCTGGTCTAAGAAGAACTCACACTTCGAAAGCTTCCCGTAGAGTTGCTCCCTCCTCAGAGTCTCTAACACAACTCTCAAGTGCTCCTCATGCTCCTCCTGCGTCTTCGAATAGATCAAGATATCGTCTATGAAGACCACCATGAACTTGTCAAGGTACTGATGGAATACCTTGTCCATCAAGTTCATGAACACCGTAGGAGCATAGGTCAACCCAAATGGCATCACTGTAAACTCGTACTGGCCGTACCGAGTCCGAAATGCCGTCTTGGGAATGTCATCCCGCCTCACCTTCAGCTGGTGATACCCGGACCTCAAATCTATCTTCGAAAAGACCTTTGCCCCACTCAGCTGATCGAACAAGTCGTCGATCCTCGGCAAAGGGTACCTATTCTTGATAGTGAGGTTGTTGAGCGCCCGGTAATCAATGCACATGCGGGACGTACCATCCTTCTTCGGCACGAACAGGACTGGCGCTCCCCACGACGAAGAACTGGATCTGATGAACCCCTTGTCCTGCAGCTCGTCGACTTGCTTCTTCAGCTCTATCAACTCGCTGTTGTTCACCCTATAGACATGCTGCGAGATGGGCTCGGCGCCCGGCACCAAGTCTATGGAGAACTCAATGTCCCTGTCTGGCAGCATCCCCGGCAACTCCTCGGGAAAGACATCCGAGAACTCAGCAATCAACGGATGTGACAAATCCTGTCCCGCCAACAAAGCTCCACAGAATCCAGCCTCCGGCTCCGCTGCTCCTCGAGCAAACTCGATCTCTGGCTCACCCGACGTCCTAAAAAGAACTCTACCTCCTCTACAATCAATGCTAGCATGGTGCATGCTCAACCAATCCATACCGAGTATCATATCGTACCTCGGTAGGGGCATTACGAGCAGACACGCACTTAAGTCCTGGCCTCTCAGAGTGACTCTCCGCCCCTTGCAAATATTATTAACCAGGATAATACCTCCCTCGGTCATAATCTTGCAAGTCCTACCCATATATTCAGCAATGATATTGTGTCTCAGAGCAAAAGAAACAGACACAAAACTATGGGTCGCCCCATAATCAAATAAGGTGAAAGCAGGGAAAGAATCTAGGAGAACATGACCTGCAACAACATCTCCTACGGGCTCTGCCTCCTCCTCTGCTGCCAAAGCGAACACCCTGCCCGCGGGGGCTCCCCTCTGGTGCTGGACAAAACGCTGCTGCTGGGTCTGGAGTGGAGGACCCCTCTGCTGAACCGCTGGTCCTCTAGCCGGCTGTGCTCTGTCATGGCCTCCTCTGACTCCGTGAAGGCGGCAATCCTTCAGCTGGTGATCGGGCGCCCCACAGTAGAGACAGACGTCCAACCTCTTCCTGCAAGCCTCCCTGGTGTGCCCCGGCTTCCCGCAGAAGCCGTACGGTATAGTCGGTCTCTGGCCCTGTCTCTGGTGCTGCTGGGCACGCGCCGGTGCCTGCTGGATCTGTAACAGAGGCTGCTGCTGAAACGGCCTCTGCTGCTGCTGCTGCTGAAAGTGGAGGCGCTTGGCCGGTCCCGTACTGGAACTCGCCCCCATAGTATCTCCGCTCCTCTTCGGCTTGAGGCCGAAGTCCTCCTCTGCGATCTGCGCGTCCATCAATATCTGATCGAACGTCGCATCACGGCGACCCGAGGTGCGGGTGCGTACTGCATGAACAAGTCCCCTGCGGAACTTACGAGCCTTCTGCCCCTTATTCTGGATCATACCGGGAGCAAACCTGCTAAGGCGGAAGAACTCAGCTGTATACTCGTCCACCGACGAGTTCCCCTGAACTAGACCCACGAACTGGCCCTCCAATGCTGTAAGAGCCACGTCCGGGAAGAACTTCTCCTTGAAGAGCCTCCGGAAGTTCTTCCAAGTCAGCCCTCTCACCGACGCACGAGGATCCGTGCGGTACCATGTCAGCGCAATGTCGAAGAATCGGCTGGCTGCGGCCGAAACCCAAAGCGCTCTAGGAAGCTCTGCCAGCTCCATGATCCGCTCTACATCCTCTAGCCAGTCGTCTGCGTAAAGGATGCCCTCCGTGCCTGTGAAGTCCCTGGAGCTCATCTTCCTGAAGTCCAACACCGTCCCCGGCCTGGACTGCTGCTGGTACGGCTGCTGGCCAGTAGGGCCATGTACCGTACCCGGTGCCACTCTCTCTACTGCTGCTAGGGCAAGCTGATGTGAGTTCTCCATACTCTGCCTCAGCATCTCGATCTGTCGGTGTGACGTCTCCGACTGGCGCTGCGATGCCTCTGCCTGGGCCCGCTGTGACTCCATCATCTGCTGAAGGAGAAGGAACATGTGATGTGTATCCGTCGGTATCGGTGGTAGTGGCGGCAGTATCTCTGGAAGAACGGCCGTAACCCTCAGGGGTGGAGGTGGTAGACCTCCCTACGCAACTGCCTGGGTCTCTGGAATAGTAGAATCACTGGGGGCAGTCTCATGAACCTCCTCCTCGGCCTGATCAGATCTCTCAGGCAAGCTACTCGATCCAGAGGCATGCGGATGTGTCTTCGTCATCCTGGAGACGAATTAAAACAAAGAGATCAATATGGCACATGAGTAGATTATCAAAGAAGGACAGTTAATTTAATACAAGGTGAATAATCATGATAATCAAAAGATCAAAAATTTCCTAGGTGTGATTGAGAAACTCCTATCATGTCCTAGGTCCTACGTCCTAATCGCAGGCTCGTAATTAGTACTCTAAGTCGAGCACCATTACGAGATCGCACTAATTGCGACACTGGACCTGCGTGGGCCACCACAAAAACGTGTCACGACCCGCACCCTTATGAGGGGCACGAGCACGTGGGTACGTCCAGCCTACGCCGCAGAATCGGCGGTAGAACGCTGTATATAACGTCTGTAAATACCTACGACTCTCCGAATGGATGTGACATATCAATACAGTCTCAATCACATAATAAAACTAAGGTAGATAGCTCAGAGAAAGACATATGATAGATGAAGAGTAAAATAAGTCCACAGTCTAATACAAGCCCAGATATATACATCACAGAGTATCAAAATATAATATAGAAACTACAGTCTGATAAGCTAGCTGGATCGCAGTCCAGTCAAACCTAGCTAACCTACACTACTCTGGAAGTACAAAATCTAGTGGCTCCACTATAAGGCCACGATCTAAGGCTACACCATCTGACTCGATCCCATAATAGGTCGAGCAGTCCGCATCAGAATCATCTGTAATATATCATAACGATATCCTGTCAGGAAAATGAGCAAGTACAAACACTAACAGCAGTTCCATGTGAATTGATAAATTCTATAAGAGACAGTATAATGAACTACAAGACAAAGATATACGAAGACTTGGGGACCATTCGGAAGTCGAGTTACAACCCTTAAACCAAACAAGGACCGGGGTTGTAACTCTTCTCCCGAGCAGAACTTAGTCTCCAATCAAAGTACAATGTAAAGACAAGTAGAGCATGTGAGTAACTGTATATCATGGCATGGTGAGAAAATACTGAATGTAGAACAGAACATGATATACGATAAGACAAATAAATATAAAATATGATTTGAATTATTAGAGCGATATGTGATCGGCTTGGGATAAGTGACAGGACAGGCTATCCACTTGGCCCGGCAATCCGCGGTAACCTCAACGGAGAGACATGCCGGCCAACCTGGATAACGAGCACAAGGCAAAGGATCTCGCTACACCCTTCGTGAGGGAAGAGTGGCGCGAGCACATAAATAGTGACAGGGTGGCTTGGATCACATAGCCCCTAATAATTCCCCATCCCCGAATAGTATAATGGATCTGGACATGACACGTCATGGCACGTGATTTCGTAAGAGGGTAGCAAATCCTCTTAGAAATCGGTGTCTATACAAGTACAGGGAGTGTACCCATATACCCAGAAATCTAGAAACAACATCTCATGTCATGATCCAATGTGTACTAGTCCGTGAGCTATCGTGACCAAGAATCAAGTAAGACACTACGACTGAATCGGATATAGCAGATATCAAGACAATGAAAACTATCAGTGAATGTACTCGCCTGCTATCCTGAGCTGTATGGTATATCAATGCTCAGAGTGGTATCAGATGACCTAAATATGAGATACTGTAAGTTAATTTAGGTTTAAACAAGTTTAGGAATGATTTACAATGAATGATATGCAATCTAGGTCAAACTAGGTCTCACTGAGTCACACTAAGTCCTGTCAAGTCAATCTAGGTCAAATCAAGTTATATCAAGTCAATCTAAGCCTAACCAAGTCAATCCTAGGTCATACCAGGCATCACGGGTCAAAACAAGTCGAAGAAAGTCAAACGGGATCAAAAGTTGGCCTACAGTTGACTTTTGGTGAACTGGTCAACTCTGGTCAACTCTGGTCAACTCTAGGTCAACCATGGTCAACCCTAGGTCAATTGTGACTAATAGTTGACTTTTGGTCAACTACACAAGTCTAATGGAAATCGGGACTAATTTGGGTAAAGTGTTGACCCATAGTTGACTTTTGGTCCAAAAAGTCAACCGTGGTCAACCGGGGCCAAGACTAGGTCTAGGCGACTATTTCTAACTATTACCAACCTCTACAACCCATATCCAAGTCCATCTTGGACTTCGAAACTCATATCTTGGCCGTAGGCCAATATCCTATTTTACCCTTAAAAAGGGTAAAATTCTAGCTACGGCAACTATCCAGTTAGCCTACCTACGCTTGATATTTTAACCTGATCTCCCTAGGGTAGTATGATACTAGCCTATACATATAATATCTACCAAAATACCTAGGTATCGTGGACATTCGGTCCACGATACGGTCCGTTGTCAAAATCTTGAATATTTCAAGATACGCACCGATACGGCACGATACGGGCGCCCTACGACCCCGAATTCCACCCGGAAGCCTATCCGCAAAATATAAATCACGTATTCATGCCCCACGCCAAGTTTTAACTCAATCGGATACTCCGAACTCCGTTTCGCCCTCTAACTCGGTTTTTCCCTTTTTCTATTCTAGCCTTTTTCCTATTCTTCCAACTTCTTTCAATCTTTCCTTCTAACCTCTAATTCTTTTCTAACTTCTCATTCCATAATCTTTTTCTACTCTTCTCTACGATTCCAACTATATATATATATATATATATATATATATATATATATATATATATATATATATATATACCTATATGTATAGGTGAAAAAGGGGGGTGTAATAGGCCTAAAAGCCAAGGTGGGGGGGGGGGGGGGCTGTTTCCTGCAGCAGGTAGCTGCTGCTACTGCTGCAGCAAGCTGCTGTTGCTGCTGCGTTTAATCTTCTTCTTCTTCTCCTCTTCTATCTCCCTATATAATACACTTCATATATATATATATATATATATATATATATATATATATATATATATATATATATATATATATATATATATATATAAAACTAGATATCTATATATAATCTATCTAGATATCTATCCATCCCTCTAAATATATATATAACACACACACAAATACATAAATAAATACACACACATAATACACATGTATATATATATATGTATATATATATATTTATCATTCACAAAATGATTAAATCCTAAATAATCCTTAACCTATTTTTCTAGGGAAAACCTACAAATTTGTGGGCAAATGGAAGAGAATGGTCATATCTCTAATTAATGTGAATGAATTATATGCAAAAGAGAATTAAATTGAAAGATTAATGCATACCTAATTGTAGGTTGGAGAGGAAGAAGAAAGCTTTTGAAAAGAAATTAATTTGGAAGAGAGAGAGAGAGTTGGAGTGTTACTTAGTGAAGAAGGAAGAGAGGGGGGGGGGGGGGGCTGTCATGGCCGGCCAAGCATGGTGGGGGTGTGAGGGGCACTTGTAAATTACAAGTTTGCCCCTCCCTAAGCCTAATATTAAACAATTTCCAAATTAGGTTTAGGAAGTTGCTAAAAATAAATAAAAATTATAATTAAACTAAATTACTCATGGGGAACTAGTCCAAACTCTTAAACCCTAATTTTTAGTGTGGTGGGCCATGGTTAGCTAACAGGCTAATTACAGCTCAAGTCGAAATTCACCGGGGTCCCGAATTAACTCGGAATGCGATGAAATTCGAACCCGACTCCTATAATAATTAAATAATATTATTCATGAAATAAAATTCCCAAAAATAATATAAAATGGAAAATTACCATTTTACCCCTAACTGAAAAAAGTGAGGGTGACAGGAGTCTTCATACACATCCATGGTGGCAGATTGTAAGGGGTCAGAATGACCGGCCAGTAGGAGTATTGAGATCCCGACTGCCCGAAAGGGGCGAATCCATCAGAACATAGCCCCATGCGTACATTTCTGGGCTCTGCAGCAAAATTCAGATGGCAAAAATTGAAATATTTCCACGCCTCTCCATCCGAAGGATGTGACAATTCTCCATCGTCCTTTGTGCGTTCTTCGTTGTGCCACGTTATGTGTTCTGCTGTATTCTGAGACATATACATCCTCTGCAAGCGCTTCGTGATCGACACGTAATGTATATACTTGTAAGGACGTCGTTTTCTAGTTAGACTTTCTTTTTCCCCTGACTTCCTTGTAACGATCCGCATTACCGAAGCGACAACTTTCTACATCCTCGTTCTCCTTGTAGTACAACATGCATCCGTTGCGACAACAATCTATCTTGTCGTACCCCAGTCCCAGTTGTCGGACCATCATCTTCGACTTGTAGAAGTTTTTTGGAAGCTCTTTTGATTCCTTCGGTAACACCTCCTTCATTAGTTGTGTAATCCGATCATAGCAAGTTTGTGGCAAGTTAAAATCGGACTTTATGTTCAACAACCGCATCGTCACTGACAGTACGGAATGTGGATCACAACCAGGATATAAAGAAGTTTCAGCATCCTGAAACATATCATAGAACTCCTTCGCCTCGGGATTAGGATCCTCCGGATCAAAATTAGGCCCTGCCGCGTCGTACACCATATCTCGTGCAAGGTTCTGCACGTCTCCATAATCAACGGTGCATTCGTCGTCATCGACGACAAAATCTGCTGCAGCATTATCATCAAAAGCATAAGTAGCAGCATTCGCAACCTGTCTTTCGGCATATAGTTCACCTTGCGATGACCACAGGTCGTAATCACGTACGAAACCCTTACGGGTCAAATGATCTCTTACACTCACCACTTCTTCGTAACGTCTATTGCGACAATTACGACATGGACACTTGATTTTGTTACCGTCCATAAACTGAGCTTTGCTCATGGCATACTTAAGAAACACTTCCACGCCTGCCTGAAAATCGTCACTCACACCTATTCTGCTCTCGTGTTGTCGTTTGTACATCCATGTATGATCAACGAAATAACGATCCATCACAGATTAGATGTAAAAATCTGTATAGTAAGACAAACTAAATAGAATTAGTATATAATCATGTAACTGGTGGATCCGCTAGTATTCTAGCTCGAGAAGAGAAAAATATAAATACAGTTGTTACTAGTAGTTCGATACCGATAGTGCGATACCGATACCGATACCGATAGTGCGATACCGATACCGATACCGATAGTTCGATACCGATAGTTCGATACCGATACTGCGATACCGATACCGATAGTGCGATACCGATACCGATACCGATAGTTCGATACCGATAGCATGGTTTAAAGTATCGGCCGATACCGATCCGATACGGCCGATACCGATACGGTTTGGCATGTTCCGATCCGATACCGACCGATACCAAATATTGACCGATACCGACTATGGGGGTCTTTGTTCCGGTCAATTCGGCAAAACCAATCGGTAAGGGTGACTACTATTTCATATAATTTCAAAACTACTAAGAAATAACGCTGAAATACTTAAAATTATGCCTAAATGTATAAAATATATGTTTTTAAATGTAAATAATTTATTAATAATTATTTGTTTTTCGATACCAAAGTCCGATACTCCGATACGATACCGCCGATACTACCGATATCGCCGATACCAATACTCATAGGAATAGTCCGAAACCGATTCCGATACCGATTGTGAACCTTGACCGATAGTGCGATACCGATACCGATACCGATAGTGCGATACCGATACCAAACTAAATCAATCTATCTATTTCTAAATTGCAAGAGTCCACTTCTAGGATATGGGAGCTATATCCTAAATATCTAGTCTAAATTAACTTGGTTATGATACTAGAGTGTCCTTATTATCTAGCAAGCACTACCTTAGTCTAGTCACACTAGCGTTAATTACCTATAATTCCTACCATGTCTACAATCACACATTACATCCCAAGCCGTCCTGCATGCTAATTATAATAGGCACATATATATATATATGTATATCACAGTTAGATGTATAGACCATGAACCCAAACACTGACTTATGCAGATGAAGAACTCGCACTGTCCTTGACACAGTGAACATATACACCATGAACCCAAACGCCATATTCACATTTACTAATCCAAACCCCACCAAACTAATGGATAACACCCAATATGGATAACACATTATTCAGCCAATATATAAATTAGATGAATTTGATAAGCAAAGCTCCCCGCCGCCCCCGACCAAAGCCCGCCGCCACAAGCCCGCCGCCCAGCCCCCGACGCCCCTGCCCCAAGCCAGCCGCCCAGCCCCCGCCGCCCCCGCCCCAAGCCCACCGCCCAGCCCCCGACGCCCCCGCCCCAAGCCAGCCGCCCAGCCCCCGACGCCCCCGCCCCAAGCCAGCCGCCCAGCCCCCGACGCCCCCGCCCCAAGCCCGAATGTCCCCAAGCCCGCCGCCCCCGCCCCATGCCAGCCGCCCAGCCCCCGACGCCCCCGCCCCAAGCCAGCCGCCTAGCCCCCGACGCCCCCGCCCCAAGCCTGAATGTCCCCAAGCCCGCCGCCCCCGCTGCCCCTACGTCGACACCGCGACACACACACACACAGAGAGAGAGAGAGAGAGAGGAGATTACCTTCGGGAGAGCGAGAGGAGAGGACGCCGTTGCCGTTCACGAAGCCGCGCGAGAGAGAGAGAGACAGAGAGAGAGAGAGAGAGAGAGAGGAGAGAGATTGAATTTGGGGGGAATGCCAAAAGTTCCCCCCGCCTTTTTATTTAAGTCTGGAACGCTCATTTAGCGACGGAAATAGCGACTGTGAATAATCCGTCGCCAGGCAATCGGTATTTATTGATTATCCGACTGAATATCCGTCGCTACGTAGTCGAAGATATGTCCCGCCAATTAAATACACAATTCCCGCCAAATAAACGACTACGTGGCGACGACCGAAGATCTGTCGCTATAACACCGACACACTAGCGACGGATGTGTGACCTTTCCTGCCCCTAAAATTAAAATAAAATGGCAAATATTTTTGGTCGATAATCAGTCGCTGAGCGGCCACGATACCGTCGCTAATATCGACGGAATAATTCCGTCGCTAAACCTCCGTCGCTAAATGAGCGTATTTTGGTAGTGAAATAACAATAATAATAATAATAATAATAATAATAATATATAATAATAATAATATATAATAATAATAATAATAATAAATAATAATAACTAAACTAATTATCATCAACTGGCAAAAATCTATTAAATTAAAAATTAGGATTTTACACTATGTCAGGCCTAGTGGTAGTTAGTAGCGTACATCAAACTCCCGATGACGCTAGCGTACTCCAATTGTCTGACGCTTTCCTTCGAGTTTGGCTCCAGCTTCTGATCACTTCGATACGGCGTATCAATTATAGGAAGATCATGACACCCGTATCGAGTGAGCATCTTCTCAATGTAATAAGATTGTGATAGTGCCAATCCAGTGTCTGTCTGGATGATCTTGTGTCCCAAGATAACATCAGCATCCCCCAAGTCCTTCATACTGAACTTTATCGAGAGGAACTTCTTTGTCTCAGTGACACAGCTTATATCTGTACCTAGGATTAGCATGTCATCCACGTACAGTCAAACGATGACTCCTCTTCCGTCAACAAATTTAGTATAGACATACTTGTCTGTTTTGCTGACCCTGTAGCCGTTTGATCTTACAACTTTGTCAAACTTCTCATGCCATATTTTGGGAGCTTACTTTAAACCGTATAGAGATTTTACCAACTTGCAGACTTTGTCTTATAGACCTCTGACGACAAATCCTTCTGGATGTTGCATATAAATCTCCTCGATCAGCTCGCCATTCAGGAATGTTGTTTTCACATCCATCTGATGTATTACCAGCTTGTGTATTGCCGCAACGACAATCAATAATCTGATGGTTGTCATCTGTGCTACTTGAGCATATGTGTCAAAGTAGTCGATCTTCTGCTTTTGAGTAAACCCCTTGGCCACTAGCCTGGCCTTGAACTTGTCAATGGTTCCATCAGCTTTCATCTTCTTCTTGAAGATCCACTTGCATCCGATGGATTTTGCTCCTTCGGGTAAATCAACTAACACCTATGTGTTATTGGAGGTAATTGAGTCAATTCCATTGTCTATTGCCTCCTTTCAGAAGACATCATCTCTGGTCTTCATCGCCTCATCATAGGTAAGCGGATCTGCTTCCACATGATAGGTGACGAAGTCATCTTCGAAGCTCTTCGACCTCCTTGCTCGCTTCGTCGACGGCTCAGCGAGTTCTGGTTCAATTATTGTTTCTCCACCAACAACTTCATTTTGGACTACTGGCTCATATGAGACCTCAGTCTCATTTGCACCTACATCATTCTCTGAAATGTCTGGAAGAACAATGTTTTTGTGTCTTGCAAACTTGTCTTCAAAGTATTCAGCATCGCGAGATTCGATGATATGATTTGACTCAATGTCAAAAAATCTCCGAGCATCACTCTTCTCGGCATATCCCAAGAAGATCGCCTTCGTAGTCCTTGTCCCCAGCTTCTGAATCTTCAGATCTGGGAGCTTCACATAAGCCAGACACCGCACACTCGAATGACATTCAAGTTATGTCTGACTTTGAACCAGAGTTCATGAGGAGTTATGTCAGAAGTTGCATATGGCACTCTATTCAGAATGAAAGTGGCCGTTAATGCAGCTTCTTCCCATTAGCATTTTGGAAGACCTGTAGTTAGCAGTATAAAGTTCATCATTTCTGTTAACGTTCGGTTCTTTCTCTCTACTACTCCGTTAGATTGAGGAGAATAAGGAGAAGTAGTCTCGCAGATAATTCTATGTTCTTTGCAGAACGATGCGAATTCATGAGACCGATATTCTCCGCCTCGATCACTTCTCAACCTCTTGAGTTGTTGTCCACTTTGCCGTTCATCTTCGGCCTTGAACTCCTTGAACTTCTCGAACGCTTCGTCTTTAGATTTGAGCAAGTAAACGAATGCATACTTAGAGAAGTCATCGATGAAGGTTATGAAATACTTCATTCCGACTTTTGTAGAGAATTGTTTGAAGTCACAGATATCGGAGTGTACCAACTCCAGAAGATCTGTGCTTCGATTGACCCGATGAAAGGATTTTCTAGTGATCTTTGTCTGAGCACATACTTTATACTTCTCTACCTTACCCCCATATTTGGAGATAAGTCCTAGATTAGACATTTCGTTTATTCTTTTACAATGAACATGTCCTAGCCTATTATGCCACAACTGAAGAGAATAATCAGAAAGAGTGATTGCATTGATTTTATTAGACTGGTTTACAAGCTGAATTTTAAACATCCCTTCGGTTTGATAAGCCTTTTCGAAGTATATTTCCTTCTTGGACATCACCATCTGACCAGTATTAATGTCCATCCTCAAGCCTGTATTGCTAAGCAGGCTTCCAGAGATCAGGTTCTTGGCAATCATCGGAACATGCTTCACTCCTTGGAGCGTCAGAGTGTTCCCGGAAGTGAGTTTCAGCTCCACAGTCCCGATCCCAAGAACTTCAGCTTGGGCCTGGTTTTCCATGACAATTTTTTCAGACGTTGGCTGGTACGTGACAAACCATTCCTTGCCAGAACAGACATGGCACGTCGCACCGGTGTCTATCCACCAGTCAGATTCAGCCCCCACAGTTGTGACCTAAGCAATCATAGCAACAATGTTAGAAACCAAGTAAACCTTACTTGGCTCACCTTTCTCTGATTGTTTGGACTTGGATCTGCATTCACTCTTGTAGTGGCCTTTTTTGCCACAATTGAAGCAAGTCACGTGGGACTTGGACTTCTGTTGCTTGAATGAAGGATCCTTCACTTTCAGATTAGTGGAATTATTTTTTTTGTGATGAGAAGCCGCCTGCTTCCCCTTGGGCTCTCTCGTCTGCACCAGATTAGCCTTAGCCAACTGTTTGGACAGAGTGTCCATCTTCTGGTGAGAACACATCTCGTCCTCAATATGGATCTCTTGAAGTAGATCTTCCAAGCTAATGTCCAGCTTTGTTCGATGCATTCTTGCATAGAAAGTACTCCATCTAGCAGGAAGTTTTGAGACGATCTCTTCAACGACAAATTTGTCGACGAGGGGCATTTTTTCGTCTTCTAGCTTCTGGCGCAACTTCAAGAACTCTTTTACCTGATGCAGCATTGTCTTCTCATCTTCGAAGAGCCACTTATGGTACTTCTTGACGATGAAGATTTTTGATCTATTATCGTCGTCTTCATACAGCTTTTCCAAGGACTCCTATATATCCCTGGCAGAAGTATTCTTAGAGTATGACTCTGCCAGGGAGTCCTCCATTGCATTCAGAATCAATAGCCTACAAAGACTATTATCCTTTCTCCATTTGGTCAGTTTGACTTGTGCAGCAGTAATGGCATCTGCTGTACCACCTTCTGGAGTTGTCGGTCCTTCTGGAATCGTTGGTTCAGTCTCAATCAACACATGATCGACGTCGACTAGTTGAAGATTGAGGGTGATTTTCATCTTCCAGATTTGAAAATCAACACATGATCGACGTAGACTAGTTGAAGATTGAGGGTGACTTTCCTCTTCCAGATTTGAAAGTGTTCTCCGTCGAACTTTTCTAGTTTGTTAAAGCTGGTATCGAGGAGAGAGGCACGAGAGTTTTCCATCTTTTTGGGTCTAACTTTGAGATTGTTAGAACCGGGGCACAAAGAATGAAACAATTGTAAAAAATAACGTTTCAACGTAATGCTTCAAGGAAAGTGCGCAACAGAGATCCTAGGAGAATTCTGGAATACGAAAATCTAAAAAAAATTCGTAAATATAGCAAACGATAGTAGTACTTCTAAACAGAAGGTACTAATCGAAATGCTAAAGGAAGCAGCGAAGATGACAGGCGATAGATGGAAGGCGGTGGCCTGCTGGGGTGTCAAGAACACCAGTGCTCAAAGCTAGATCCGCCCACGCGGTCAGTTTTCAGGAACCAGCAAGTTCGAGTGAACTCTGGAACGCTCTGGTAGTCTGCTTTAAGACGGACTGCTTGTCACGACCCGTACCCTAGAGTAAGGGTACGAGACGTGGGTACGTCCAGCCTACGCCGCAGTGGCGACGGTAGAACGCTGTCCTAGGTCACATCATCTAACAATATAATGCTAAGCAGTTTATACTCTCCGAATGGGGGTGACATAGCAGAATGTAAACTCAATCACAACTAAGGAAGAAGAAGCACGATATGATATAGAACTCAAATGAAATACAGATGATCAGAAAAGTCTAAGTGTCTAAGATAACATCTCAGCAAACATCCAGAAATACAAAGTCTCAACTATAGAGTATGAAAGAATATATACAATCCAGATCTCAAATGACAAAAATAGTAAAACCTAGACTAGCCCCAAGACAACATAAGTAAGATAAAGCCTAACTAAACTAGTCTAGACAGCAGGGGTAATGTCATCAGCTAGAGCTGGGTCCTCCTGAGAGTCCAGCTCACAAGTGTCGTCTAGGGCTGTCCCATAGAAGGTATCCACACAGGCCTCCTCCTCGTCCTCTGTAATATTTTCAACGGGTCCAGTCAGGACAAGAACGAGCACAATACATCTCAACAAATCATAGCAGGTTAGAAATATAAGCAAGCAGTAGAGTAAGATACAGGAAATTGAAAGAAAGTACAGAATGTAAACAGAGAAAGAACTGTAATAGAAATATCTACTATAAATAGAGAACTAACAGTGGCTAGTGAGTCAGAGTACAATATAGACATGTGAATGGCATAGGAGATTCTGGGAACTATACTATAGAGTGATTCTGGGAACTACACTACTTGGATATTATTTACATGTCCACTTCTACTCCTCCGTACCCCCAATTAATACACAAAGATCCAGCCAGGTTATGTTATGATCCATGCAATGGCCCACAAGGGGTGATACATGGTGGTCCCATAAATGGAGATTCTAGGAAATACCCATAAATGGGGGATTCAAGGAAGACTATGTGATCATGAGAGTACATGTCACAAGTGATCAATGAACCATGAAGCATAGTGATACACAATGTAAGTGAAACGTACAGAACATGTAGTATCCGATGCTCCCTGAGGGGATAACATCTCAAGAAAGGATCCATATAGTACTAATCCGTGTGACCAACGTGACAGCATCAAGTAAAGTAATCTAAAGCAGGAAAATAATTCTAACAGGATATGAAATGATCAGAGAATGTACTCGCCTGTATCCTGAGTATCTGAAGAATATCTACTGTCCGAGGAGTGGTGTCTGTCTCCTATAGAAAAGTACAAGTCACTATAAGTCTAAAATGATAATAAGATGCAATTCAATGCATTCTATATCAATCTAGGTCAATCTAGACCAAAGTCAACTCTTGGTCAACCCTAACTAAGTCAAACCTAAGTCAAACAAGTCTATACTAGTCTAACTAGTCTATTCTATCAAGCCCACATCAATTCTAGACTATACAAGTCTAACTAGACTCTATACTGGCATTCAAGCCACACCCATAGGCTAACTACATAGGCAATGAGCCATATCACATATAGGCCAATGCAATCTCTATTTCACATTACACATAGGCAATTGTAATATTTATATTACAATACCACCTTACATATTCACACTAGGCTATATATATATATATATATATATATATATATATATATATATATATATATATATATATATATATATATATATATATATATATAGCCTAGTGTGAATATGTAAGGTGGTATATATATATATATATATTTTATATTACAATACCACCTTACATATTCCACTAGGCTATATATATATATATATATATATATATATATATATATATATATATATATCTATATATATATATATATATATATATATATATATATATATATATATATATATATATATATCACACTCACATTACATATTCACATTCATAGATATTATATATATATATATATATATATATATATATATATATATATATTTATATATATATATATATATATATATATATATATGTAATGTGAATATGTATATATAATATATGTATATATATGTAATGTGAATATGTAATGTGAATATGTATATATATATGTAATGTGAATATGTAATGTGAATGTGATATATATATATATATATATATATATATATATATATATATATATATATATATATATATATATATATATATATAATATATATATATATATATAGGGAAATAGGGAATCAAGGCAAAAAATGTGTGTGTCTCATATGGAAAAACAGTGTGTGTGTGAGGGTTTTAAAGTAGTGTGTAAATGAGGAATAGGAAAAGTTAGTGTAATACATGTGAGTTTGTGTAGAGTGTTTAGGCATGGTGTGTAACTATGACTGCAATGTGTATGTGTGTATCACAATAGAAAATAGTGCATTGCAAATCAGTGAATGAGCATGACAGTTAGCTAACTTGACAGTACAATTAATAGGTTAACAGTTAACACAAAGTCTCAAACACTCATGGAAATACATTATTTCCAACACAACCCAAATACTTCATGACAGTTTATATGAACACAACCCACAGTTAAACCAACGACAGATTACTACAATCCCAAACCAATTTCGAATCCCCTTTACTAAACATCAAACCCCATTGCATAATCCATTAACAGTGAACTCACAAAATTCCTGAGAATTTAGTCATGGCAATAACATTTCAACATTTGGTTTGAAAACTGGAATTTAAATGTCAGTTCAAAACAGTGAACCATTGACAGTTCACTAACATACCAAAATTCGAATTTCCTTAGCAGTGAACTAACAATGCTCAAGAAATTAACATGGAATGTAACCTTCAAAAATCATTTTAAAACAGAAACTGAATCTCTGGGTTTAAACTAGGATCAACAATAAAATCAAATTTAGTTTAAAAGGAAGAAAACTCAGGATTCTTCACCAGGACTGTATCAGTCCAACCCATATGTTCAAAATTCTACTTTAGCAATTCGAATCCAAAGCCTCAATGAAATCCTAACCACAATAGCTAATACACATGTGTAAGGATTTAAACCTGGAAATAAATCATAAAAAATCAATTTTAGGGAATCAACTTGGTTTTCAGAAACTAAAAGCAAGTTTCAGTCAAAACAGTCCATGCCATGGTTCGAATTCCATTTCATTTACATAAAACCTGATCTAATGTGTAAAACCAATCTAACATGAACTAATACACATGTTGGTGAACTTAAACATGCAACTTAACATCAGAAATTTATTTTAAAACTGGAATAAAATCAGAGTATCATCAAACATAAATATGTATCTGTAACGCCCCAGAACCAGAATACTGGAGAGCGGAGGCATACATAGCCAGCTACGTATAATGAAATGGGATCCACCCCACTATACGGTCATGACTGTCTAGATATATGAGGGTTAACTACAATCCATCAGTCTCCTATGGTTAATAACAAGCCTAAATGTCTTAATCTCAAGCAAGCAAGTAAAGTTACAAGATGTAAGATCGCCAAATATACAATAGTAAGGCGTCCCAAACATTACATATCCAGCTGATCATGAAGCTAGTCGTTACAAAATATGAGGACTAACAAGAGTTTAGTCATACATGATCAACCCTAGGATCTGTCAATCATGTTACAGCCCATAGGCAGACAATAATAAGGTATGCAATACGATCTAACAGGTGCTCGCCGGCTAAATGCCTCAAAATAAAATTTTTACAATAGAGTGGAAGAGCAAAAATAAACCCACTCATTGCCCTGGTTATGCCTGGTGGTCACCATCGGGCTGGAAGGTCGGTAGATCCTCTGAAGCTGCTCCGAAATCTGGCCACACAAAACCAGCTGGGTCAGATCCCAGAAGAACAAGTACCACAAAGGAGGCTTCACTTAAGAACTAAAACCAGCACATCAGAAATAAATATTAAAAGCAGTTACAAAAGAGCTTGGTAATAAGGATTAACAACAGTCATAGTGGAGTACGAGGGAACCATTCAAGTAGCTAGATCACAACCCTTACGCCAAACAAGAACCGGGATTGTAACCCTTCACCTGAATAGAACTCCGTCTCCAATTCCTATTGGTAAGGTAAAATATTACAAACATGACGTGGGGTGCAATAAGACAATAAACGAAGAGGGGACTCAGAACTGCTCCGGGAGCATGGTTACAACCCTTAAACTAAACAAGGACCGAGGTTGTAACCCTTCGCCTGAACAGAACTAAGCCCCTGATCTTTATTGTAAAATATGACAATCATGCGATCAAGCTTGCAATAATCGAGCATTGAAACTACACCATACAATCGTTCCCGGCCAATCAGTGACTACGGCTTTCTACATTAGCTAACTCGAGTTATCACAACATGCAGTGAGATGTTCCTCCAGCCACAAGCCCTGTAGCTAATCCAGGTTATCCAGGCGACTTGGGTTCATTAAGCAGTGCATCATTCTTTTCTATATATTATTGAATTTAGACTTGTGCCCTACTCGTCGGCAGGCTACAAGTCCAACAATGGTGGCCGGGATAACGGAATCGCCTGTAGCTGGGGAAATCTCTCATGACTACTGAATTATTCTAGTTATTAGCCTTAGCCATTTACAGTAGGTATACCTGACCGTGGTACTCAGGGATCCCTGTCCTAGACATGATACAAATATTATCGGTTCAATTGTACAAACACAATCACCCACGGTGTCCAGGCCATCCAATATTGTCATGTCATGTTCACTGTCAGGAGTGCGCCGCGTCGGGCCACTATCATATCATGTCAAAAGTGTACCACAACGGATCACCATCGTGTCAGAAAATAATTAATTTAGTACAAGTACACATTTAGTAATTAAATATTAGAAGGGGCAAGGGCTGTGGGGGACTCATGCGGCTCGAGAAATTTTCATGCGGCCAGCAGTCACTTGGCCATATGCGGTTGAGCAAAATATATAAGCATGCTAAATATAAGCATACATGCTTGCAGGCAATTGCATTTAATATATTAATATACAAAATATATTAATATACATTATATTAATATACACTATATAATATTTTTATATATATTAAATGTATGCTTTGCATGCATTAGCATAACGTATTAATATGCATGCGGCTGATTTGTTTCCATGTTCCATATGTGGCTCACTATTGGCGTTCGCATGCAAGCAATGCCCTAAGCATGCATTAATATATTACAAGCAAAGCCACGTGGATTCAAAGCAAGCATGCATTAATATGCATGCAAGGCCACGTGGGTTCAATATAATGCAAGCAAAGCTTGCACTAGCATGCGGCTGATGGAAGCCATATGCGGCTGGTGTATTAAAGAATGTAATAAAAATGCATTAAAGTAATGCATTAATAATGCATTAAAGTAATGCATTAATAATGCATTAAAGTAATGCATTAACCATGCATTAAAGAATGTGATAAAGTAATGCATTAATCATGCATTACAGAATGTGATAAAGTAATGCATTAACCATGCATTAAAGTAATGTGATAACAATTGCATTAAAGTAATGCATTAACCATGCTACATGCGGCTGGCTTTCAAGAAATGCATAATGCATTAATAAAGCCATATGCGGCTGGCTTTCAAGAAATGCATTAAATATAACATGTATGCTTACCTGCGGCTCACTTTTAAATTCTCATGCGGCCAAGTTAGCTTGGCAATGTAAGCAAGATGCTAAATGCATTAAATATTGCACGCAGGCTCTTATGCGGCCAACAATTTATTTTAAGCAGGCAACTAATACATTATTTAATACATGCAATTGCTTAAGAATCTAATGCAAATAATCCATGCGGCTCTAACCAAGTACCATATACGGCCAACTAAAATTTCCATGCGGCCAGCTTTAGCTAAATGCATGCAGTGAGATGCTAATGCATTCAAAATATTAAAAGGCCATGTAGCCAAGAGTGCAATTAATGGCTCCCACATAGAGCATGTCCATGGAAGATACCATGACCTCCATGCTTCTCCACACAACATTAGGAACCCAAACCCAGACTCCCGTAGGTCAAATTTGGATAAAATGGAATTCTTTACAACATGGAACCATCAACTAGCAAAAACATGCAAGTTTGATAGATCAAAACTCCTGAAACCAAAAATACCACAAAGCTAGATTTACAAGAATTTAACCATGGAAATGAAAAATGCTAAGTACTAAAGTGGGTTAGAAACACATGAGGAAAACAATAGAACAATAAAAAATGGACTTCCTCCATGAAGCAAGATGCACTTGTCTAAACCTTCCACTCTCAGGTTGGTGGAGAAGTAATGGTGGGAAAGAAGAAGAGTTAATGAGGAGAGAGAATTGTGTGGTGGGATATTTAATGAAGGTGGTGGTAGGTGGGAGTGGTTTGGTTCACATAAAATCTAGCAAAACCGAACCATGCCAAACAAACCGAAGCGAACCAAGATAAACCAAACAATGAAATTCCAAGTAAATCGAGCAGGGAGACATGCTATACGAGTCTAAATACGTACACGTATACCGAGATACGTAATACGAACAATGGTCATTACAACTCTATCCACCTTAAAAGAATTCCGTCCTCGGAATTTAATCAAGTGGCTAGAGATGCAAGGACAAGCTATACTACTCACAGGCCAGCTATACTAGTTAAGCAATCAAACAATTATTCACGCAAGCAAGGAATCAAAGGCATGAGGCATAAGAAAGATATTATACCTCACGAGTCAAACAGGTCGGGATATCGCGATCGAATATCATCCTCACGCTCCCACGTTGACTCTCCCAAAGAGTGATGACCCCAAGCAACACGGATTAACTTGATAGTCTTTCTTGAGTATCTTCTCTCTTTGGTCCACTATGGATACGGGCCTCTCCTCATACGAAAGGTTGGTACCAACAACCAATTCCGAAAGATCCAGGATATGACTCGGGTCCGGGATATACCGTCGTAGTTGGGATACATGGAACACATCATGCACCTCACTCATAGACGCGGAAGAGCGAGACGATAGGACACATCTCCTACTCGCTCCAGAATATCGAACGGCCTTATATACCTAGGACTAAGCTTTTCCCGTACACCAAAACGAATGACGCTACTATTAGGCGAGATCCTCAGAAATACATGGTCGCCGACAGAAAATTCAAGAGGACGCCGATGAGAATCGGCCCAATGGCGCTGACGATCTTGTACAACGTGAAGATAATCTCTGACTCTCCTGATGTAATGCCCGTACTTCGGAATACGTATTTTAGGCATATATGTATTTTGGACCTATATTTTATTTTCTCAGATTATGGCCTGTAATTATGTTTTGGCTTAACTTGCAGATTTTGGTTTTCTCGAAAAACGGATTTTGGACCTAGCTTGGTTTTATTTTGTGGAGAAAGAATTGGTTTGGTTTGGTTTAGTATGCATTGGAACACCCTTAGCTAAACCTCCACCCTCAATACAACACACCATCCCCTCATTAAAATCCCACCTAACTTTCTCTCTTCTCATAACTTCCATTAATTTTTCTTCATCTTCATCTTCCTTCCTCCACCAACATCATAGGCAAGTGCACCTTGCCACCACATAAGGACCCAATTTTATTTGTCCATTAGCTAGATTAGGCCATGGTGAACAACATTAGAACTTGGCATTTTGTGATTTGGAGCTTCTATTTTTCTAGATCTAAGTTTTAACCATTTTCAAATTTTCTTGGTTTTGATCTATTAAACTTAGATTTTTTCTTGTTTTGAGGCTTCCATGTGGAAGAGAATTCAATTTTACACAAGTTAGAACTTTGAAAATCCAAATTTGGTTTTGTTTTGGCAAAGATATGAAGATTTGAAGTTTAGGGTTCTTGGAGTCTTCCTCTCGGCCTGGTGGAGAAGAAGACCTCGGTCTGCGCTCTTTAGCGCATGGCCGGACTGTGCAACCCTTCGGCCAGCGCTTTGCGCTGGGCTGACTTGCGCTGGCGCTTCTTAGCTCCAGCGCCTTTCTCCCACTGGCGCGCTTGACTGCTGCACAGTTCATCCCCTGCGCAGCTCGGCTCCAGCGCAACCCGACCCTAGCGCAGCTCACTCCTGCGCGCTTGACCTCAGCGCAACCTGCTCTTAGCGCAACCTGCTCCCAGCGCAACCCGACCTCGCGTAGTCCATCCCCTGCGCAGTTTATCTCCTGCGCAGTCCATCCCCCCTGCGCAATCTGATCCCCTGCACAACCCACTTGCCCATGATGGTTTGATTTTATTTCTTGGACTTGGCTTCTCTTTTGTGGATTAGAGTTTGAGATCATGTTCCATACAATACGACTGTTGTCACGACCCGATCCCAATTTCTTGGGTCGACTCGGATCATGCCCAGCCTGCACCGTTGTTGAGACGGCGGCAGTAAGCTGTATTCCATATGCAGGTACAATCAACAACATTTGAAACTATAATTGCCACAACATTTAATTAAACGATAATATAAACTTGTCCATTACAAAGCTTGTCCACAACTTAAACATAACATATATTTTATTTAAAAGATAAACTGAAACTTCAACTAAGCAGAAGTGTCATCATCATCTCCATGAACTTCGTCTGGGAGCACAGCAGGGTACAGCTCCGGGTCGTAGTAACTACTAATCAGTAGTTCTGAGTCATCAATAGAACCTATTGGGTGTGGGGGATCCAGTCAGGAAAGGAGCAAGTACAATTATGAAAAATAACAATTTGCATAATGAATAGAAACTTGCAATATTAAATAATTTTGAAACAATGATTTCCAACTATAAAACAATTGTGATTTGAGTAAGCAGTATCTATGACCGGTTTAGGATGATTCAATTGTATCATATTGATACGGTCCGGCCTAACCCCGTGTGAAGAGGGGTAAGCTCGCACATTCATTAACTATTTGGCTTTGATCATAGATAACTACGCTACTCCCCATTATCCCGATGCAATGATTCAATATTACTCTAGGAGAGAGTACGTGTAACAGTTGTGTATTTAACAAGCAAAATTCTAATATTAATTAAACTGCAATTAAACACAACCGTACTTGCCTTAAATTCCAATTGGACGAGATTTGTACTTCAAGTTGACGATCAAGAGCTTCCTCGAAATCCTACATTTCGGGAATTTGTCTCAGAAACAAACTCTAAAAATATCTAGTTACCATCTCTATTTGTCTTTCCTAGTCAATTTTAGTTGTTAGTTAACAAACACAACATCACAGCGTTTACTAGTTTGTTGAAGTTAAGAAATTCAATTTACTTTGGTTTTTGGGTAAATCTTGCTTTTATCAAATTACGTAAAAACTTGGTATATATTCATTTGAAAACTTTGACTTAAAAATATAAAGAATAAATTTTCTTTTCCTTAAAAAATGAGAAAATCAAGAGTTTATAATGTCTTTGATTTTTCCTACGCTTTCCACAAACCCAGAACATAAAATGAAAATTACTTCCTACTTATTACAGGCCTGGGCTTATGCCCTTACAATTACAATAAATTGAAATAAGAAAAGAAACTGGTTAGTCCGAAAATTATCTACAATTTAACAAAAACTAATAAATTTCTAAAATATTATTTTAAGAAAATTATAAGTCTCAGACTCTGGTCCAAACTTCATTTTCAACTATTTTGCCTCAACGTCCGGTCGAACCGGTGCGTTTGCATTTCGTTGGGGCCCAGTAACCAATTATGGTTGTCGCCCAAAAATACCAAAATCATTTTAAAACCATTTTATTAATTTTCCCGAAAATTTCGGCAGCATTCCCTCTGTTTTCGGTCAACCCAAGAACTGGGAAACGCTCCGATTTTCTGTAAAATAACTCCCAAAATCCGAAATATATATATATATATATATATCCATAGAATATATTTTTTTCCAAAGCCAACACAACATTTCTGATATAATAACGGAATTCCCTAAAACTCGAAACCATTCCGAATCAAAATTTCCCAAGAGAAACATCTCCAGCATTGTCATAAAATTCCAACAGAACTCAAAGAGCCCAATATGAACCAAACAAAACCAAATCAGGAATTTAATTTTAATCTCCAAAACTGTTTCCGAAAATTATTGGAAACCCGAAGATTTCACAGAATATTGTTCTGTCCAAATTATTTCTCAGAAACAAACCAGCAACCCAAAATAATTTTCCCGAAGAACTCGGAAAAGCCGAGATAGTAACGTAGTCATTACATTACCGAAACCAAATTCCAGAAGGAATCTGTAAGACCAGTGTTTCATCATAGACTACAGAATTTTAAATACAGGATTAGAGGTTACCCAATCGACAACGTGAACCAAAAATAGAACTCGGAACGGGAACGGGCACGGATCGAAGGGAAGCTTCGGGATCGGGCGACGGAATACACACGGAACGAACGGGGGTCGGCGCCGGCTGTCAGCGCCCAAACGGACGGCGGAGGGGCCGTGCGACTGGCCGGGGGTGTCACGAAAGGGTCCGGCCGGGGAGCGGCGGCGGATGGCCGGCCTAGGGTGCGCCGGTCGGGTGGCTCGGTGGGGGATCGGCCTAGGGGTCGGCCGACGGTGGGCTCGACCTCGAGCTCGGAGTTGGGGGTTAGGGATTTGGAGTAGAAGTTTGGGGAAGATGGAGAATGGAATGGTGGTGAAGGATTTGGAAGTGGAGTTTATATATAGGAAGGGGAAGAAGGGGTTACCGGATCCTAAGGGGCGCGACTGTTCGGGGGAGGCCGACGGTCGGCGACAGGTTGCGACCGTTCGGGATGGGAAGGGTCTGCTCTCCAGAAGGAAACAAGAGAGAGAGAGAGAGAGAGAGAGTTAAAGTGATGAGTTATTTAAAGAAAGGTTTTATTAAAATATCTTTTCTTAACTAGGAAAAATGAAATGCTAATGGTTTTTTAATAATTAATTTCAGAAAAACGATTATGGTTTCGAGTCAGGTTTAAGTCAGGCTCGGAACTGGTCAAGACCAACTTCGAAAATCTAGGATTAAAATATTTTATAAAATATGATTTTTAATAATAATTTATGAAATAAAATCTTACAAGTTTTGACTTAAACTCTAAAAATTAATTTGATACTATTTTTGGGTTCGGGTTTAGGCCCTGACAATCGTAAGTCTAGTAATTATATAATAATTTTAATCTAACACAATATTAATTTATTTAGAAAAAATCTACGGGTTTTGACAAAATTTCCAGATTATTAATTTTTTTAAAAAAATAATAATACATTTTCCTAAATTAACAACTAATACTGATTTAATAATTAACTAATTAAAATAATGAATTAAAATTACGGGTTTCACAACTGTCTTGGCCCAACACGACCTGGCATGATTTTCGGTGTTTGCTTATGACTAGTACGGTTTTCGTGAATTTTGTGATTTATGATTCTAGTGCCTTCTGGTCTTCTTGATAGTAACCCGATGGGGTGCGCTCTAAATTGTAACCTGTGATTCATAATTCACTTTTGCAACTGGATAACTTGATAGTAGCCCGTGGCGGTGCACTCCTGACTTGTAACCTGTAACTTGTAACTTGACTTGACTTGATGTTGTTGCGATGGCTAACTTGACTCGTATAATAAACTCTGACTCCGTGGGTGTTCATTCTTGCTGCTTGTGCAATCCACTTGTCTTGTCTTGCATTATGTCTAGGATGTGACTCCCTAGTTACCACGGTCAGAGATTCACACTGAATATGGATTAGGCTAATGACTAGATCAAACTATAGTTCATAGAGAATTTACAGTCACAGACAATCTCGTTATCTGGGTGCCTTAAACGGACTTGTAGCCTGCCGACGAGTAGGACACATTTCCAGCACACTGTTACGTGTTGTACCCTCTAAGTCACCTAAGGGTATATCATCTTCTGGGCGATGTACCCAACCATACTCTCAACCCGCGGAAGGATAACTGGATAGTCTGCAGGGCTTGGGACTGGGAATTTTTCATTTGCATCTTGTTAGTAATTAGGCTTGTGATAACCCTAGTTAGTTAAGTAGTAAGCCGTAGTAATTGCTTGGCCATTTGTGAATGGATGGCGTCTAGTCTTGTCTAGGTCTCGTCTAGTCCCTGTACCTGGTAACCCTGATCATGATTGTTTTTACTTATCTTTAACAATAAATGGGTAGAGACAAAGTGCTATTCAGACGAAGGGTTACAACCCCGGTCCTTGTTTGGTTTACGGGTTGTAATCTGGCTCCCGAAATGGTTCCATGTCCCTAGTCGTTTATTGTCCTGTTGTACTCTTTATTACTTGTACTTTTCTTTTATTTTCTTATGTTCTGATATGCTGGCTTTTGTTCTTATTTCGTGGCCTCCTTTGTGGCACTTGCTCTTTCTGGAATTTGACCCAGCTGGTTTTGTGTGGCCAGATTTCGGAACAGCACCCGAGGATCTACCGAACTTCCAGCCCGATGGTGGCGACTAGAAGGAACCCGGGCTACGAGTGGGTTTTCTATTTTGTTTCACCTACTACATTGTAAATTTATTATTTTGAGACGTTTAGCCGACGAGCACCTGTTAGCTCGATGCATCTTTACTTACTGTCTGCCTACGGACTGTAACATGATTAACAAATCCTAGGATTGATCATGTATGACTTAACTCTTGCTAGTCCTCGCATTTTGTATGACTAGCTTCATGATCAACTGAATATGTAATATTTGGGACGCCTTTTATTGTATATTTGGTGATCTAACATCTTGTAACTATATTACGTATTTGAGATTGAGACACTAGGCTGGACCTTAAGAGACCGTTGGCTTGTAGTAAACCCTCATATCTAGACAGCCGTGACCGTATAGCGAGATGGATTTTATTTCAATATATGTAGCTGGCTATGTACGCCCCCGCTCTCCAGTATTCTGGTTCTGGGGCGTCACATGGTTTAAGTGGTGGCCCATGCAGGTCTTGGCATTCAAGATATGTGAGGGTTTACCGGATAGATATCTCAATCAGTACTCATCTTTGATCTCCATTCATATCCTCTGAATCTCTGAATTCTTGCCCTGATCATGTGCTTGTATAGTTGATCTGTCCTGGTCCTTCCTTATTGTTTTCCTGTGTCGTCTTCTTCAGCGATACTGTACCTGACCCCACCGATCAGCAAGGTGGAGCACTTCCCGTGGACCAGTAACCCGGAGATCAAGCCCAGCATTTCGGAGTATCCTCCAGAGTTGTACCTCCCGGAGGAGAGCCCCCAGTTCGGCCCGTCCAGCCTGCAGAGCCTGACGATGGCACCTTGGTAGGTCTCATCAGGACCTCGATAGCTTCCCAGGATCGTAGAGGAGACGCCTTGTACCAGGCAGTGGCAGATGCCTTGAACAGAGGCGGTCACCCAGGGAACAGCGCGGCCAACAGCTTCAAGCGCGTGAACCGTCCATTCTTCGACGGCAGCGAGGATGCGATTGCCGCGGATGCTTAGCTTCAGGATACCGAGGTCATTCTAGAAGCAGCCAGGACACCTGAGAATGAGATGGTGGCAGTGGTACGCCTGCAGTTGTTAGACTTGGCTCGCAGTTGGTGGGCAGCGCAAGCCATGGGATTAGTGGCACCCATTGCTTGGGCGGTGTTTAGAGAAAGATTCCAGACAAAGTATTTTGATGTTGTAGCTCGGTACGACCTACAGACGAGATTTACCAACTTGAAGTAAGGAGGCAGAACGGTCGACGGTTATGCATCTTAGTTTTCTAGACTCAGTAGGTTTGCCCCCACCTTGGTGGAGACCAAGTTTGATAGGGCCCAGCGGTTCCAGCAGGGACTGTATTTGGAGATCTTGTTGGCAGTTGAGCAGTTCGAGCACCAGACATTCGATGCAGTATTGAAAGCAGCTAGGAGGCATGAGTACACCTCCCAGAGGATCGTGGATAGGACCGGAGGTAGGAAGCGATCCCACAATCAAATGCACCAATCATCAGCTCCAGTCCCGGCAGCTAGGAGTTTGACCATTGGAACTCCGAAGCGGGCGGCCTCAGTAATGTCGGTTCAGCATTCGACCCCGACGTACCCGCTGCAGCAGAAGCAGACTTCCACGATGGGATGTTCTCATTGCGGGAAGCCAGGCCATGTAGTGGCGGATTGTCGTAGGGCGCAGGGATTGTGCCTGGCTTGCGGAGCGGCAGATCACAAGATAGGAGCCTGCCCGAATAGGGGTAGTTCATCCTCTTCCAACCTAACCAGTCCATCGGTTAGGGGACCAGCACCTATGCAGCAGCAGCAGTACCCGAGGCCCTTGTTGCCTCAGGCCCAGGCATTTTATCAGCAGAACCAGCAGCAGTACACCCAAGCCCAAGTGCAGAGCAGGCAGAGAGGTTTCCAGCAGAGGGAACCCGCAGCCAGAGGACAAGGTCAGGCAATGATGATGGCTATGGAAGAAGAAGTTACACCAGGTGAGGTAGTGGTATGTACTATTCTCGTCATCTCCTCTCCAGCAACGGTATTATTTGATTCTGGTGCATCTCATTCATTCATGTCTGCACGATTCGCGACACGGATAGGATTGGAGCACAAGTCATTAGCAGTGAGGCTCAATATACTTACTGGTAATGGTCTTGTGGGAGTAGATCGAGTGTTTTCCTCGTGTCGGATCGTAGTTAGCGGTAGAGAGTTCCCCGCTAGATTCATAGAATTTTCTATGGCAGACTATGATGTAGTCTTAGGCATGGATTGGTTGAGGAACCAGTATGCTAGGATAGACTGCCATGTTGGCAGGGTTATCTTTAGTATTCCAGGCGAGCCAGAGTTTTCATTTTCCAGAGGCGCAGTGGAACCATCTTCCCCAGTATTACGGATGGCAGTAGCAGCAGTACAGTTACTCCGGATAGTTGTAGAGTTTCCAGATGTCTTCCCAGAGGAACTTCCAGGGATGCCGCCAGAGCGGGAGATAGAGTTCACTATAGACTTGATCCCCGGGACAGCACCAGTATCAGAGTGAGTCTACAGGATGGTGCCTTCAGAGTTGGAGATTTTGTACAAGATGATTGAAGAACTCAGGACCAAGGGATTCATTCGTGCAAGTGGATCGCCTTGGGGAGCCCCGATGCTTCTTGTGAAAAAGAAGGATGGTACGTACAGGTTATGTGTAGATTATCGTACCTTGAACTCAGTGACAATCAAGAACAGATACCCTCTCCCGAGGATAGATGACTTGTTTGATCAACTCAAGGGGGCTTCAGTGTTCTCGAAGATAGACTTACGGTCAGGATACCACCAGATCAGAGTCAGAGTGCAGGACATCCCGAAGACAGCGTTTAGATCGAGGTATGGGCATTGAGAGTTCCTTGTTATGCCATTCGGAGCAACCAATGTGCCAGCCGTATTCATAGACCTCATGAATCATATTTTCATGCCTTACTTGGATCAGTTCGTGATCGTGTTCCTAGATGATATCCTGGTCTACAGCAAGAGCGAAGCTGAGCATGAGCAGCATCTCAGAATCGTCCTTCAGACGCTTAGAGAGCATCAGTTGTACGCCAAGTTCAGTAAATGCGAGTTCTGGCTCGATCGTATTTCGTACTTGGGTCACATCATTACTCGAGGAGGAGTAGAAGTGGATCCCCAGAAGATTGTGGCTATCGAGTCATGGCCAGTACCTAGCTCAGTGGCAGAGGTTCGTAGCTTCCTTGGATTAGCCGGCTACTACCGGCGATTCGTTTCAGATTTTGCAAGGATTTCGACGCCGATGACCCAATTGACCCGCAAGGATGTGCAGTTTGCTTGGACAGCAGAGTGTCAAGAATCATTTAAGAAGTTGAAGCGAGGTTTGGTAACGGCACCCATTCTCACACTTTCAGATGGGACCGGAGGATTCACAGTTTATTGCGATGCTTCTGGCAGAGGATTGGGATATGTCTTGATACAGCATGGAAAGGTAATATCTTATGCATCACGTCAACTTCGTGATCATAAGAAGAATTACCCGACCCACGACTTGGAACTGGCAGCAGTAGTGTTTGCACTTAAGCTTTGGCGGCACTACTTGTACGGAGACAGAGTGGAGATATTTACTGATCACAAGAGCCTGAAGTATGTTTTCACCCAGAAGGACCTTAATATGCGACATAGGAGATGGCTCGAGCTACTGGTGGACTACGATGTGGATTTGCAGTATCACCCAGAGAAGGCCAACGTTGTAGCAGATGCATTGAACAGGAGAGCCGGAGTTTACTTCCTGACAGCGCAATCAGAATTATTGGCAGATCTTCAGAAGATAGGAGTTGAAGTGGTTCTTCCTACCAATATGGCGTTGATGGCCAGTCTACAGGTTCAGTCCAGCATAGTTGAGAGCATCCGGATGGCACAGTCTACAGATTCCAAGCTTCAGCGACTCAGAACAGAATGTGAGGCAGGAAGAAGGCCAGAGTTATGTATCCATGAAGATGGTATACTTCGGCACGACACTCGTCTTTGTGTACCCAGTGGAGATATCAGACAGGAAGTCATGGCAGAAGCTCACAATTCACAGTATTCTATTCATCCCGGTGGCACGAAGATGTATAGGGATATTCGTCAGTATTTTTGGTGGAATGGCATGAAGAGGAAGATAGCCCGGTTTGTCTCTCGATGTTTGGTTTGCCAGCAGGTTAAAGCTGAACATCAGAGGCCCGCTGGACTTCTTCAGCCCTTGCCGATTCCAGAATGGAAGTGGGAGCATGTGACCATGGATTTTGTGACTGGATTGCCTAGATCCCCAGCTGGTCGAGATGCTATTTAGGTTATAGTTGATAGGCTCATGAAGGTGGCTCATTTTCTCCCATTCAGAGTTAGACAGTCTACGGCTCAGCTAGCAGAGATGTACCTCAGGCAGATTGTCAGGCTTCACGGAGTGCCCGTCAGTATCACCTCGGACAGGGATTCAAGATTCATATCACACTTTTGGCGCATCCTGCAAGAGAGTTTGGGAACTCACCTTCAGTTTAGCTCAGCTTATCATCCGCAGACCGATGCTCAGTCAGAGCGCACAATCCAGACACTTGAAGATATGTTGAGGTCTTGTACCCTTGACTTCGGTGGTTCGTGGGAGGATTACCTGCACCTGGTAGAATTCTCGTATAACAATAGTTTCCAGGCCAGTTTTCATATGGCTCCGTTCGAGGCACTGTATGGTAGGAAGTGCAGATCTCCGCTAGCATGGGATGATGTTGGAGAGAGGCAGATGCTTGGCCCAGAAATGATTGCCCAGACAGTTGAAGTGGTCAGAAGGATCAGAGATCGTCTTCGAGTGGCCCAAGATCGCCAGCGGCATTGGGCCGATGCTCATCGGCGTCCCTTAGAGTTTGTTATCGGCGACCACATATTCCTTAGGATCTCACCTAACCGTGGCGTCATTCGCTTTGGCGTGCGGGGAAAGCTTAGTCCTAGGTATATAGGGTCGTTCGATATCCTGGAGCGAGTAGGAGATGTATCCTATCGTTTCGCTCTTCCGTCGTCGCTAAGTGAGGTGCATGATGTATTCCATGTGTCCCAATTACGACGGTACATCCCAGACCCGAGCTATATCCTGTACCATTCGGAATTGGTTGTTGGTACCAACCTTTCGTATGAGGAGAGGCCCGTGTCTATATTGGACCGGAGAGAGAAGATACTCAAGAATAAGACTATTAGCTTAGTCCGTGTTGCTTGGGGTCATCACTCTCTAGGTGAGTCAACATGGGAGCGTGAGGACGACATCCGATCGCGATATCCCGACTTGTTTGACTCGTAAGGTATAATGTCTTCCTTATGCCTTATGCCTTATGCTTGCCATCTCTTGCTTGCATGTATGATTGTTTGATTGTTTGCTTAGTGTAGCTTAATTGTGGATAGCCTAGCTGGCTCTTACATCTCTAGCATCTTGATTTAATTTCCGAGGACAAAATTCTTTTAAGGTGGGTAGAGTTGTAATGCCCGTACTTCGGAATACGTATTTTAGGCATATATGTATTTTGGACCTGTATTTTATTTTCTCAGATTATGGCCTGTAATTGTGTTTTGGCTTAACTTGCGAATTTTAGTTTTCTCGTAAAACGGGTTTTGAACCTAGCTTGGTTTTATTTTGTGGAGAAGGAATTGGTTTGGTTTGGTTTAGTATGCATTGGAACACCCTTAGCTAAACCTCCACCCTCAACACAACACACCATCCCCTCATTAAAACCCCACCTAACTTTTTCTCTCCTCATAACTTCTATTAATTTTTCTTCATCTTCTTCTTCCTTCCTCCACCAACACCATAGGCAAGTGCACCTTGCCACCACATAAGGACCTAATTTTATTTGTCCATTAGCTAGATTAGGCCATGGTGAACAACATTAGAACTTGGCATTTTGTGATTTGGAGCTTCCATTTTTCTAGATCTAAGTTTTAACCATTTTCAGATTTTCTTGGTTTTGATCTATTAAACTTAGATTTTTCCTTGTTTTGAGGCTTCCATGTGGAAGAGAATTCAATTTTACACAAGTTAGAACTTTGAAAATCCAAATTTGGTTTTGTTTTGGCAAAGATATGAAGATTTGAAGTTCATGGTTCTTGGGGTCTTCCTCTCGGCCTGGTGGAGAAGAAGACCTCGGCCTGCGCTCTTTAGCGCATGGCCGGACTGCGCAACCCTTCGGCCAGCGCTTTGTGCTGGGCTGACTTGCGCTAGCGCTTCTTAGCTCCAGCGCCTTCCTCCCACTGGCGCGCTTGACTGCTGCGCAGTTCATCCCCTGCGCAGCTCGGCTCCAGCGCAACCCAACCCTAGCACAGCTCACCCCTGCGCGCTTGACCTCAGCGCAACCTGCTCTTAGCGCAACCTGCTCCCAGCGCAACCCGACCTCGCGCAGTCCATCCCCTGCGCAGTTCATCCCCTGCGCAGTCCATCCCCCGTGCGCAATCTGATCCCCTGCGCATCCCACTTGCCCATGATGGTTTGATTTAATTTCTTGGACTTGGCTTCTCTTTTGTGGATTAGAGTTTGAGATCTTGTTCCACACAACAGACTGTCATGGCCCAACACGACCTGGCACGGTTTTCGGTGTTTGCTTATGACTAGTACGGTTGTAAGCCCCCTGAATTTCAGGGTTTATTTTTATTTTTTCTGAATGAATTATTATCGATAAATATTTTATTTATTTAATTGTTTAGATCATTAATGTACCTTTCCATGACTTTGACTTCTGGAGCGTCAGGGATACTAATCTCTGTAAACTCTCTTCACGAGTTTTGAAGTAGACAAGATTATCTTCGTTTTGATATATCGTGTCCCACTTGCACTCGTTCCCTTGTGCTCTTTTTGTATCGCGCAACTTCGGGTCAACTTAGACCAATTAATCGTTGAATAATTATTCCCACTTTTATTTTTGATCTTCGTTTGCACGTCACCGTGACTTTTAATTTAGAAGCACGAGACCCGTCGTTTTCTCAGAACCAACTTCTCATAAATGATCTACTCGAGACGCTCTCCACCCATGACTTTCGTGTCCCACTCAGACACTCCATTTTGTGCTCCATTTTCTTCGCACAACTTCCGGGTCAATTTAGGCCGATTTATTTTCTACCGTGAAACCTGATTTATTTTCCAATTTAATTTCGGGACCCGACATCGACCCAACCTAGTCGACCCGAAGTATGGACGTGGCCCACATGAAGCCTACTACCCACATGAAACTTGTGTCCCATTTATTGGAGTCCCCGTATATTATTTATTTACCCATGATTATAAATCCCTATTTTTAATTTAATTATTGCACCTGGTCCGATTTTGACCCGACCCGGCTCGACCGAACCCGAACCCAAGCTCCATGTTGTCCTTCCATGACTGCCCAAATACCCCACACAATATTTCTCTTTTTTTTATTTAAAAGAATATATCCTCTCTCTACAAATACTTTTCTCTCTTTTTCTAATATGTATATATATATACATATATACTAATATCACACACTCTCTCTCCAAACAAACACTCATACACCCCCTCACACGCCACCTCACCCTCCCCATGCCAGCAAGAACAACCTCCCCCTCTCTCAAATATCTCACTCTCTCTCTCTATTCTCACACTATTTCTATATATATATATTAATATATATATACACACACTATATATACACTCTCTCTCTCTCCTATAACAAATACAAACACCAACTCACCCCACTCCCCTCTCCTTTACAGCTACCCCCCCCAAACCGACTTCTCTCTCTCCCCATTCAAATATCTAAACTCTTTCTCTCTCTCTTTATATTATACTACACACACACATTTAAACACAACACACACATCTCCATCTCTATCTCCCATGCACCACAGCCGAACTCCCCACCCCCATGGCTGCTGACCACCACCACCACTGTGAACACAACCTCCTCCCGAGCACAACCTCCTCCCTATCCATTTTCATCATCATCTTCTTCACCATCATCACCCACCATCATAAACACCATCACCATTAACATCACCACCTTCCTCCACCCCCGCGCGACGGCCGCCGGGCCTCCTCCACCACCGGCGACCGCCGGCGCAGCACGTGCGCCAGGCCAGCGCGGCCCCTCCCCCGCGCTCAGGCGCGCTACAGCAGCGACATGCAGCAGCAGCGGCGCGCACGTGCGCGCGCGCGGGCCGCCGTCGTGCGCCGCCGCGCCGCCGCACGGCCGCCGTGGCCACCCCCTGACGCGCACGAACCTTCGACGAGCCACCCCGTGGCCAACGCCCGCTTCCCCGACGCGTCGAATAGGCTATTCGTGCGTTTTGAACGGAATCCCGTCGGTGCGCGCGAGTTTGGAACTAAGAATTCGCGCTCCGTCGTAGCAAGTTCGTGCGTGTTTTTCGGGAGATCCGACCGTTGGATCGACGATCGTTTTGCTCCGTTGCAATCTCGGTATATCCATCTTCACTCCTGTCAATTTTCGTCCGTTAATTTCGTCGTTTGATACATCAAAACTGGCCACCAACTTGACGTTTTAAATTGAACTGTTTTTGGACAGTTTCGTGACACCAACTTCGCGGGTTCGTATCTTCGTTGTCGCATCTCCGTTTTGCGCACCGTCAGTTCCGGTGCACATCTGGTATAACCCTCTTCCTGTCTCCTTTAGGTTTCGTTTCATTATAAGCACGTTTGGTTGGTCAAATTCGACGCCAAAGTTGGCCGTCCGAATTATTTAAATTGTACTTGTTAAATTCCATTTTTGAACCCGGGACTCCGGATTCAATTTCTGACACCACCAGTAGACTCGTGGCGTCGTTTTGGCATGTTTTCATATAAAATTTGCTTGATTTGGAGAATGTGGGCCCTGGCACGCATTTCGATGCAAAGCGGGTCCCACTTTTCGAGTCAACGGGTCACTTTGAGATCGGCTCATCGGAATCCAATTCCGGATATACCGTTGAGTTCGTATCGTCATTCTGGACTCATTGACATATAATTTGCTGAGTTTGGAAGACATTTGCTCCGGCACGCATTTCCGTGCAAACCGGATACCAAGTGTCGCGTCAACGTATCATTTTGAGATCGGCACATCGGAATCCTATTTCGGATATACCGTTGGGTTCGTATCATCATTCTGGATTCGTAGACATATAATTTGCTAGGTTTTGTAGACTTCTATCCTGACACGTTTTTCGGTGCAAAGTGTGTCCAACGACGGACATCATTTTGATCCGAAATTACCGTTTTGCCCCTGTGTCTAAATTGGACTTATGGGTAGGCTATCCTAGCTAATTTGACCATTCTGGACACGTTGGTGATATTTATTTTATCATCCGACAACATCTGTAGATTTTGATTATCTATCATCCTTAATTTATAATTAATTATTTTTCTAGATATTGTTACTTTCTGGTTTTGAATTTATATATATATTTTAATTGCTATAAAAATCTTGGAAAAATTGTATTTAAATACTATATTAATTTAGATATTTTATTATAATTTTTCCAGTATTTAATAAGTACTTTTGGTATTTTATAAAAATAGGGAAACAGAACTCATTTTCAGGATACATGTGTTTATTGATTTTTAATAAATATTTATGAAGGTTTATAAATTCCAAAAAAATTAGTATAAATTTCTATAATTAACAAGGATCATTTTGGTACTTTATTTTATGTATATTTGAGCTTTTTGTCTATCTCAAAAATTGTTGGAACTTAGTGTACAGTTTGATTTAATTATTGAATAATTATGACTTGCAACTTTTTGAGTTGTTTTGAGTTATTATAGTATTGGACCTCACCCTACACTAGTGTAAAGACCCTAGGAAGTTAGTTTGTGTATAGTGGCACTCTACAATAGACTTTTATGTTAGGTTTCCACTTGGCTAGTATCCAGTTAGGAGTCGTGTCTCACCACTAGTGTAATATTGAACATAGCTTAGAACTGAGTTGTGTATCATTATTGACAGGACACCGGACATCTATATCTTCGTACTAGTATTCTTGCTTTGTTCGAGGCAAGTACATCTACAAACTTATTTACTGTCTTTTAATGCTAGAACATGTATTAACCGAGGTAGCAAGTTAAATCTTCACATGTTACATTAATTTAGTCCCTACCATGCTTAGGACAGTTATCATATCTTCACATGCTTCTTACTGGTTCCCCGTACATGTTTTACTATGCTTATATCTGCCCGAGTATTCACATGTTTTACTGCTCTCAGTACTTTTACATGTTTTACTGCTATTAGTACCTACCGTGCTTTATACCGATCCCAGTATCTCTCACATGTTTTTACTGTTCTCGTATCTCTCACATGTTAGAATATGGGTTATGGGGAAACTGATAGTTGAGTACGTGATCATGGCCCCTCTACAGTACCGAGCAAGGTTTCATTTTATATGTTACTGCGCCGTAGACCTTACTCTCAAAGCTGTATTTGTACGTATGTACATCTATCGCCTTTACACTTGTACGAAAGTACATTTCATTATGTGCCCCAGCACATTGTACATCTATTGACCGATCACGTACCTGCTACAGTTTTTAAATATTACATATACATCTGTTTTTATGACATATGTATCCTTGCCATGATAGATTATGAGATATACCATGATTCCAGATATGTCATGTTCCATGTGTTACTATGATATTGTGACCCCAGTTGTAACATGAGGCCATGTCTCTAGTATTTCCTGTTTTATAGACTTATCACACCATGTTTCTTGTTGTACATCTCTTTCATTATATGTTCAGTACTTTAGTTGTAGAGGTTGTACTTGCTCCCGTCCTGACAGGATAACGTTGTAGGTATACTTTTCGAGAAGGAAACGCTATGTGTTACATATTATGGTACTGCATTGAGGACCTGGCCTTAGCTCCAGAAGAGGCCCCAGCGGGGAACCTTGCTTAGTTATTTTCATGTGTTTTGAGACTTAGACTTCGGTATGTACTTATATTTGGATACTGGACTTTGTCTCCAGTTAGATACTTTGGATGTGTATTATTAAGTCTGTACTTGTTTACCTTCGCTTATAGATGCTGTGTTGTGACGAACTTTAAATATGATTTTAGAACTGTTAGCTGCTTAGATCCTTTATTGTCTATTCTTAGAACAGCTTACTACGCTTTGACCAAGCGTAGGCTGGACATGGCTCGGCCCGGCCCAACAATTTGGGTAACGGGTCGTGACATATTTTTTTTGGCGGCCCATGCAGGTCTCGACTTAAGTTGTTTGGTTACGTTATTGTACCAAGCATGCCTGCAATTAGGATCTAGGACAACTTGTTAACACTAGGGATAAACATTTAGAACACCTAGAGGATTACTAGGATTGCAACATAGGAGAACTCATCACAGCATAGGACCGTTAGCTATAATTAGCCTCTTGTTTGTATTTTAGTGGGTCAATTTAGACCAAGTTTGTACCCTTGGGATGACCCCTGAGGATCTCACTCTAATTTTACCTAGAAATTCGTTTCCACTTATTTTCCATTTACCCTCCTTTAAATTCGTTGTTGAATTTAATTTCTGATTTTCGTTGTTAACTTTGATCTTGCATCGTGATAAATTTTGTGGATTGAATTATGATATATCCTGATAAGGTAAACGTCTGCTTTAGTTATGGAGTTTAGAATTTATCGCAGCCATATTAGCTGGTATGACAAAAACATAGAGCCTGATTTTGGATATATTATCCTATTCATAGAATTTAGACTTTCTCGCAGCCATACCGGTTGGCGTGGCGAGGATTCTAGATAATATGATTTTAGAGAGTATACTTTAGTTATGGACTCCCTCGTTTATTGCATATAAGCTTACTGGTGTGGCGAGAGTTCTGGCAACATAATTTCAGGAAGACGTGTATGGTTATCAGATCATATCTCAACTTGGTTCACTTTGTTATGACCGATTGAGCAAGAATAAATTCTTATCATCATTTTTTTCCCGTCTTGATTAACTCTGTTCTATCTACATCTACAACTAGGATTATAGGTTCTCCAGGATTCTCCAACAGGGTTGCCTTCATGATTTTTTTTTGGACATAATTATTTTTATGTTCCATTTTTCCTATGACTTGACTAAACTCTTCTTTGTTAACCTCTTGGATAATTCTTCTCGTTATGAATCCCGTTGTCTTCGTACCATTCTTGGAGATTTTTCAATAAACTTTCATGTCTTGCTTGACCCTTTAACTTGTTTGGACACTGTTATGGATTGCTTGACCCAGTCTTAGGCCTTGTTACCTTCTACTTGATAGACGACCGAAATAGCCAAACCTTGTTGACTGATCCTGTAGTATAACTATAAATGTACTGTGTGATTGTGATAAATACTTTTCCTAGGGATTAGTTAGATTAAGCTTATGGGACAAGTATAGGTGACTGACTGTAGCAGACTTGGAAACCATTAAGAACGATTGAATTGATAGTATGACTTGATGATAGGGTATCTAAGATGGAGAAATGAGATCGTATATTGTTGTGACTATGGATTGAGGATTAGAATCTTGTGCTTAGAATTTGAGGATTGAGCATTAAATGACTTTGATGACCAAGTGATTATGGGTTATCTATAGCTAATTACATGTGATTAGAGGGTAGATCGATACGTGGATTGATATAGAATAAACTAGAATGAGTTATCGTATTGCGTACGAGATCGGGAAGATATCAGAACGAGACAAAGACATATGTACTTTGGTAATTAATAAATCGGGAGTTTTGAAATCGAGGATTTATATTCGGAGGACTTGTTGAGTAAAAAGAAGAAGGCTCTACGCCAAGGATAAGAATTGAACGTATGATTTCAAGGAGAAATATAGGAAAGGATTGACGATAAATGATGCTAAGGAACTGTGGATTGATAGAATATGGATACTTAGGATACGATAAGGAAGTCCAGTATTTACAATTGAGGTTGGAAATATGATTGATGATTAAGCATTTTTGGCTTATAAACATACCCAAAGAATGACCTATAATTTAGGGTATACATAAAGGTTTCATGTTAGAATGGAAGATTTTAAAGGATATATGACATAGTTTATGATAGAAGGACTTTGTTGAACCTGAACCAAAAAGATTGTAAAGAGAAACAGAAGAAATGATTACAAGAGTAGCAGATTGAGTATTGTAGCCAGTGCAGCTGCTTGTTATAGTTTGACCTATTGGATGATTTTTAATTTCGAGGACGAAATTCTTGTAAGGTGGGTAGGATGTAAGCCCCCTGAATTTCAGGGTTTATTTTTATTTTTTCTGAATGAATTATTATCGATAAATATTTTATTTATTTAATTGTTTAGATCATTAATGTACCTTTCCATGACTTTGACTTCTGGAGCGTCAGGGATACTAATCTCTGTAAACTCTCTTCACGAGTTTTGAAGTAGACAAGATTATCTTCGTTTTGATATATCGTGTCCCACTTGCACTCGTTCCCTTGTGCTCTTTTTGTATCGCGCAACTTCGGGTCAACTTAGACCAATTAATCGTTGAATAATTATTCCCACTTTTATTTTTGATCTTCGTTTGCACGTCACCGTGACTTTTAATTTAGAAGCACGAGATCCATCGTTTTCTCAGAACCAACTTCTCATAAATGATCTACTCGAGACGCTCTCCACCCATGACTTTCGTGTCCCACTCAGACACTCCATTTTGTGCTCCATTTTCTTCGTACAACTTTCAGGTCAAATTAGGCCGATTTATTTTCTACCGTGAAACCTGATTTATTTTCCAATTTAATTTCGGGACCGACATCGACCCAACCTAGTCGACCGAAGTATGGACGTGGCCCACATGAAGCCTACTACCCACATGAAACTTGTGTCCCATTTATTGGAGTCCCCGTATATTATTTATTTACCCATGATTATAAATCCCTATTTTTAATTTAATTATTGCACCTGGTCCGATTTTGACCCGATCCGGCTCGACCGAACCCGAACCCAAGCTCCATGTTGTCCTTCCATGACTGCCCAAATACCCACACAATATTTCTCTTTTTCTTATTTAAAAGAATATATCCTCTCTCTACAAATACTTTTCTCTCTTTTTCTAATATGTATATATATATATATATATATACATATATACTAATATCACACACTCTCTCTCCAAACAAACACTCATACACCCCCTCACACGCCACCTCAACCTCCCCATGCCAGCAAGAACAACCTCCCCCTCTCTCAAATATCTCACTCTCTCTCTCTATTCTCACACTTTTTCTATATATATATATTAATATATATATACACACACTATATATACACTCTCTCTCTCTCCTATAACAAATATAAACACCAACTCACCCCACTCCCCTCTCCTTTAAAGCTACCCCCCCAAACCGACTTCTCTCTCTCCCCATTCAAATATCTAAACTCTTTCTCTATCTCTTTATATTATACTACACACACACATTTAAACACAACACACACATCTCCATCTCTCTCTCCCATGCACCACAGCTGAACACCCCACCCCCATGGCTGCCGAGCACCACCACCACTGTGAACACAACCTCCTCCCGAGCACAACCTCCTCCCTCTCCATTTTCATCATCATCTTCTTCACCATCATCACCCACCATCATAAACACCATCACCATTAACATCACCACCTTCCTCCACCCCCGCGCGACGGCCGCCGGGCCTCCTCCACCACCGGCGCCCGCCGGCGCAGCACGTGCGCCAGGCCAGCGCGGCCCCTCCCCCGCGCTCAGGCGCGCTACAGCAGCGACATGCAGCAGCAGCGGCGCGCACGTGCGCGCGCGCGGGCCGCCGTCGTGTGCCGCCGCGCCGCCGCACCGCCGTACGGCCGCCGTGGCCACCCCCTGACGCGCACGAACCTCCGGCGAGCCACCCCGTGGCCAACGCCCGCTTCCCCGACGCGTCGAATAGGCTATTCGTGCGTTTTGAACGAAATCCCGTCGGCGCGCGCGAGTTTGGAACTCAGAATTCGCGCTCCGTTGCAGCAAGTTCGGGCATGTTTTTCGGGAGATTCGACCGTTGGATCGACGATCTTTTTGCTCCGTCGCAATCTTGGTATATCCATCTTCACTCCTGTCAATTTTTGTCCGTTAATTTCGTCATTTGATACATCAAAACTGGCCACCAAGTTGACGTTTTAAGTTGAACTGTTTTTGGACAGTTTCGTGACACCAACTTCGCGGGTTCGTATCTTCGTCGTCGTAGCTCCGTTTTGCGCACCGTCAGTTCCGATGCACATCTGGTATAACCCTCTTCCTGTCTCCTTTGGGTTTCGTTTCATTATAAGCACGTTTGGTTGGTCGAATTCGACGCCAAAGTTGGCCGTCTGAATTATTTAAATTGTACTTGTTAAATTCCATTTTTGAACCCGGGACTCCGGATTCAATTTCTGACACCACCAGTAGACTCGTGGAGTCGTTCTGGCATGTTTTCATATAAAATTTGCTTGATTTGGAGAATGTGGGCCCTGGCACGCATTTCGGTGCAAAGCGGGTCCCACTTTTCGAATCAACGGGTCACTTTGAGATCGGCTCATCGGAATCCAATTCCGGATATACCGTTGAGTTCGTATCGTCATTCTGGACTCGTTGACATATAATTTGCTGAGTTTGGAAGACATTTGCTCCGGCACGCATTTCCGTGCAAACTGGATACCAAGTGTCACGTCAACGTATCTTTTTGAGATCGGCACATCGGAATCCTATTTCGGATATACCATTGGGTTCGTATCATCATTCTGGATTCGTGGACATATAATTTGCTAGGTTTTGTAGACTTCTATCCTGACACGCTTTTCGGTGCAAAGTGTGTCCAACGGCGGATATCATTTTGATCCGAAATTACCGTTTTGCCCCTGTGTCTAAATTGGACTTATGGGTAGGCTATCCTAGCTAATTTGACCATTTTGGACACGTTGGTGAAATTTATTTTATCATCCGACAACATCTGTAGATTTTGATTATGTATCATCCTTAATTTATAATTAATTATTTTTCTAGATATTATTACTTTCTGGTTTTGAATTTATATATATATTTTAATTGCTATAAAAATCTTGGAAAAATTGTATTTAAATACTATATTAATTTATATATTTTATTATAATTTTTTTAGTATTTAATAAGTACTTTTGGTATTTTATAAAAATAGGGAAACATAACTCATTTTCAGGATACATGTGTTTGTTGATTTTTAATAAATATTTATGAAGGTTTATAAATCCCAGAAAAATTAGTATAAATTTCTATAATTAACAAGGATCATTTTGGTACTTTATTTTATGTATATTTGAGCTTTTTGTCTATCTCAAAAATTGTTGGAACTTAGTGTACAGTTTGATTTAATTATTGAATAATTACGACTTGCAACTTTTTGAGTTGTTTTGAGTTATTATAGTATTGGACCTCACCCTACACTAGTGTAAAGACCCTAGGAAGTTAGTTTGTGTATAGTGGCACTCTACAATAGACTTTTATGCTAGGTTCCCACTTGGCTAGTATCCAGTTAGGAGTCGTGTCTCACCACTAGTGTAATATTGAACATAGCTTAGAACTGAGTTGTGTATCATTATTGACAGGACACCGGACATCTATATCTTCGTACTAGTATTCTTGCTTTGCTCGAGGCAAGTACATCTACAAACTCATTTACTGTCTTTTAATGCTAGAACATGTATTAACCGAGGTAGCAAGTTAAATCTTCACATGTTACATTAATTTAGTCCCTACCATGCTTAGGACAGTTATCATATCTTTACATGCTTCTTACTGGTTCTCCGTACATATTTTACTATGCTTATATCTGCCCGAGTATTCACATGTTTTACTGCTCTCAGTACTTTCACATGTTTTACTGCTATTAGTACCTACCGTGCTTTATACCGATCCCAGTATCTCTCACATGTTTTTACTGTTCTCGTATCTCTCACATGTTAGAATATGGGTTATGGGGAAACTGATAGTTGAGTACGTGATCATGCCCCCTCTACAGTACCGAGCAAGGTTTTATTTTATATGTTACTGCGCCGTAGGCCTTACTCTCAAAGCTGTATTTGTACGTATGTACATCTATCGCCTTTACACTTGTACGGAAGTATATTTCATTATGTGCCCCAGCACATTGTACATCTATTGACCGATCACGTACCTGCTACAGTTTTAAATATTACATATACATCTGTCTTTATGACATTTGTATCCTTGCCATGATAGATTATGAGATATACCATGATTCCAGATATGTCATGTTCCATGTGTTACTATGATATTGTGACCCCAGTTGTAACATGAGGCCATGTCTCTAGTATTTCCTGTTTTATAGACTTATCACACCATGTTTCTTGTTGTACATCTCTTTCATTATATGTTCAGTACTTTAGTTGTAGAGGTTGTACTTGCTCCCGTCCTGACAGGATAACGTTGTAGGTATACTTTTCGAGAAGGAAACGCTATGTGTTACATATTATGGTACTGTATTGAGGACCTGGCCTTAGCTCCAGAAGAGGCCCCAGCGGGGAACCTTGCTTAGTTATTTTTATGTGTTTTGAGACTTAGACTTCAGTATGTACTTATATTTGGATACTGGACTTTGTCTCCAGTTAGATACTTTGGATGTGTATTATTAAGTCTGTACTTGTTTACCTTCGCTTATAGATGCTGTGTTGTGACGAACTTTAAATATGATTTTAGAATTGTTAGCTGCTTAGATCCTTTATTGTCTATTCTTAGAACAGCTTACTACGCTTTGACCAAGCGTAGGCTGGACATGGCTCGGCCCGGCCCAACAATTTGGGTAACGGGTCGTGACAACGGTTTTCGTAAATTTTGTGATTTATGATTCTAGTGCCTTCTGGTCTTCTTGATAGTGACCCGATGGGGTGCGCTCTTAATTGTAACCTGTGATTCATAATTCACTTTTGCAACTGGATAACTTGATAGTGGCCCGTGGCGGCGCACTCCTGACTTGTAACCTGTAACTTGTAACTTTACTTGACTTGATGCTGTTACGATGGCTAACTTGACTCGTATAATCAACTCTGACTCCGTGGGTGTTCATTCTTGCTGCTTGTGCAATCCACTTGTCTTGTCTTGCATCATGTCTAGGATGTGACTCCCTGGTTACCACGGTCAGGGATTTACACTGAATATGGATTAGGCTAATGACTAGATCAAACTATAGTTCATAGAGAATTTCCAGTCACAGGCAATCTCGTTATCTGGGTGCCTTAAACGGACTTGTAGCCTGCCGACGAGTAGGGCACATTTCCAGCACACTGTTACGTGTTGCACCCTCTAAGTCACCTAAGGGTATATCGTCTCCTGGGCGATGTACCCAACCATACTCTCAACCCGCGGAAGGATAACTGGATAGTCTGCAGGGCTTGGGACTGGGAATTTTTCATTTGCATCTTGTTAGTAATTAGGCTTGTGATAACCCTAGTTAGTTAAGTAGTAAGCCGTAGTAATTGCTTGGCCGTTTGTGAATGGATGGCGTCTAGCCTTGTCTAGGTCTCGTCTAGTCCCTGTACCTGGTACCCCTGATCATGATTGTTTTTACTTATCTTTAACAATAAATAGGTAGAGACAAAGTGTTATTCAGGCGAAGGATTACAACCCCGGTCCTTGTTTGGTTTACTGGTTGTAATCTGGCTCCCGGAATGGTTCCATGTCCCTAGTCGTTTATTGTCCTGTTGTACTCTTTATTACTTGTACTTTTCTTCCATTTTCTTATGTTCTGATATGCTGGCTTTTGTTCTTATTTTGTGGCCTCCTTTGTGGCACTTGCTCTTTCTGGGGTTTGATCCAGCTGGTTTGTGTGACCAGATTTCGGAGCAGCACCCGAGGATCTACCGAAATTCCAGCCCGATGGTGGCGACTAGAAGGAACCCGGGCTACGAGTGGGTTTTCCATTTTGTTTCACCCACTACATTGTAAACCCTCATATCTAGACAGCCGTGACCGTATAGAGAGGTGGATTTCATTTCAATATACGTAGCTGGCTATGTACGCCCCCGCTACGTGTGGTATAGAACTCCGTCTCCAATTTCTGTTGGTAAGGTAAAATATTACAAACATGACGTGGGGTGCAATAAGACAATAAACGAAGATGGGACTCAGAACTGCTCCGGGAGCCAGGTTACAACCCTTAAACCAAACAAGGACCGGGGTTGTAACCCTTCGCCTGAACAGAACTTAGCCCCTGATCTTTATTGTTAAATGTGACAATCATGCGATCAAGCTTGCAATAATCGAGTATTGAAACTATACCATACATCGCTCCCGGCCAAACAGTGACTACGGCTTTCTACATTAGCTAACTCGAGTTATCACAACATGCAGTGAGATGTTCCTCCAGCCACAAGCCCTGCAGCTAATCCAGGTTATCCAGGCGACTTGGGTTCATTAAGCAGTGCATCGTTCTTTTTTATATATCTGTGAATTTAGACGTGTGCCCTACTCGTCAGCAGGCTGCAAGTCCAACAATGGTGGCCGGGATAACGGGATCGTCTGTAGCTGGGAAAATCTTTCATGACTACTGAATTATTCTAGTTATTAGCCTTAGCCATTTACAGTTGGTACCCCTGACCGTGGTACTCAGGGTTCCCTGTCCTAGACATGATACAAACATTATCGGTTCAATTGTACAAACACAATCACCCACGGTGTCCAGGCCATCCAATCTTGTCATGTCATGTTCACTGTCAGGAGTGCGCCGCGTCGGGCCACTATCATATCATGTCAAAAGTACACTACAACGGGTCACCATCGTGTCAGGGAACAATTAATTTAGCACAAGTACACATTTAGTAATTAAATATTAGAAGGGACAAGGGCTGTTGGGGACTCATGCGGCTCGGGAAATTTTTATGCGGCCAACAGTCACTTGGCCATATGCGGTTGAGCAAAATATATAAGCATGCTAAATATAAGCATGCATGCTTGTAGGCAATTACATTTAATATATTAATATACAAAATATATTAATATACATTATATTAATATACACTATGTAATATTTTTATATATATTAAATGTATGCTTTGCAGGCATTAGCATAACATATTAATATGCATGCGGCTGATTTGTTCCCATGTTCCATATGCGGCTCACTATTGTCGTTCGCATGCAAGCAATGCCCTAAGCATGCATTAATATATTGCAAGCAAAGCCACGTGGATTCAAAGTAAGCATGCATTAATATGCATGCAAGGCCACGTGGGTTCAATATAATACAAGCAAAGCTTGCACTAACATGTGGCTGATGGAAGCCATATGCGGCTGGTGCATTAAAGAATGTAATAAAAATGCATTAAAGTAATGCATTAACAATGCATTAAAGTAATGCATTAACCATGCATTAAAGAATGTGATAAAGTAATGCATTATTCATGCATTAAGTAATGCATTAACCATGCATTAAAGAATGTGATAAAGTAATACATTAACCATGCATTAAAGTAATGTGATAACAATTGCATTAAAGTAATGCATTAACCAAGCCACATGCGGCTGGCTTTCAAGAAATGCATAATGCATTAATAAAGCCATATGCGGCTGGCCTGCATAATGCATCAATAAAGCCATATGCGACTGGCCTGCATAATGCATTAATAAAGCCATATGCGGCTGGCTTTCAAGAAATGCATTAAATATAACATGTATGCTTACCTGCGGCTCACTTTTAAATTCTCATGGGACCAAGTTAGCTTCGTAATGTAAGCAAGATGCTAAAGGCATTAAATGTTGCACGCAGACTCTTATGCGGCCAACCATTTATTTTAAGCAGGCAACTAATACATTATTTAATGCATGCAATTGCATAAGAATCTAATGCAAATAATCCATGCGGCTCTAACCAAGTACCATATGTGGCCAACTAAAATTCTTATGCGGCCAGCTTTAGCTAAATGCATGCAGTGAGATGCTAATGCATTCAAAATTTTAAAAGGCCATGCGGCCAAGAGTGCAATTAATGGCTCCCACAGAGAGCATGTCCATGGAAGATACCATGACCTCCATGCTTCTCCACACAACATTAGGAACCCAAACCCAGACTCCCGTAGGTCAAATTTGGGTAAAATAGAATTCTCTACAACATGGAACCATCAACTAGCAAAAATATGCAAGTTTGATAAATCAAAACTCCTGGAAATCGAAAATACCACAATTCTAGATTTACAAGAATTTAACCATGGAAATGAAAAATGCTAAGTAATAAAGTGGGTTAGAAACACATGATGAAAACAATGGAACAATAAAAAATGGACTTCCTCCATGAAGCAAGATGCACTTGCCTAAACCTTCCACTCTCAGGTTGGTGGAGAAGTAATGATGGCGAAGAAGAAGAGTTAATGAGGAGAGAGAATTGTATGGTGGGATATTTAATGAAGGTGGTGGTAGGTGGGAGTGGTTTGGTTCACATAAAATCTAGCAAAATCGAACCAAGCCAAACAAACCGAACCGAACCAAGATAAACCAAACAATAAAATTCCAAGTAAATCGAGCAGGGAGACATGCTATACGAGTCTAAATACGTACATGTATACCGAGATACGTAATACGAACAATGGTCATTACAGTATCAGTCCACTTAGGGAATTTTGAATTTGATAAATCAAAACATATTAATATGATAATTGATAGGTTGGTAATTGAAGAACAACAAGTGCTCATGTCTCCTAGATAGATTCGTGTCCAACACAATGCGATACAACGCGTTTCCAAGCCACAGAACATGAATCGAGCACTTACAGTGCACGTTCAAAACACTGTACAGTGCACATGTACACGCGTGTCGCGTACACGACACGACACGAATTAGATCTCATGATCACACATGTGGGTTCGCCTAGTGTAGCTCTAGGTCTGACACAGCTTGACACGGGTCCACGTGTCACGGTGTCGTGTCCAGAAGTGCGTATCAGTGCACGAAAAATCGACTGAACCAGTCAGTATAAAACCCATGTCCGACCTTATGCTCCCTCGACACGACACGAGAGGTCGTGCTACTTGGGGAGTGTCGTATCAGATACTGCCCCAACGTGTCCAGTGAGTGTCACGTGTCCACTGTTTTCCATAAATAAATTCATTTTATTTATTTTGTATCTGAGAAAATTACAACTGTAGGAATCTAATCTAGAAGACGATTACTTTATCCCTTGGACGATGCGATGAAGAAGACTCGAACTTTGAAGAACTTGGACAGCAACTGGGCAATCTCTCTGTTCTCTCTGAAATTGACTGTAGTCTGATGAAGATGAAGAAACTCTCTTTTATAGAGTTCAGGATAACTGTCCTTAAGCATACGCTCAGGTAGTTACTTGATGTGTGCATAACTACAGGGACGCGTGGCAAATTCTGATGGAGACACATTAGCGTGCGGTTGAAAGTAGTGGAGCATGTTCAGGAGAGATTGATGGCATGGATGCCACGTTGGATAACTTCTGAAGAAGTGGATAACTGAGTACAGGACACGTGAGAACGTGTGTTGACTGTAATCCTGGATGTAACTGTTGTGATACGCTGCTTTAGAAGAAGAGTCATACGCTAGCTTGGAAGGCACATGTCTTGCATACGCTTACTTGGACAGCGTAGAACCATATAAAGCTGATACGCTCACATTATTAACAGGGAGTCGTATGGAAACTATACGCTCACTTGTCAAGGAGTCGTATGGAATCCATACGCTCACTTGGTTGAGAAGGAGTCGTATGAGATCCATACGCTCACTTAATTGGAAGAAGTCGTATGAGATCCATACGCTCTCTTAGCTGGAAGAAGTCGTGTGAGATCCATACGCTCACTGAAGAAACGGCCACGTGGCCATCATCTTCTCTGATACGCCATATCTTCTAATAACTGTCAAAAGATTTTCTCGAGCGTCGTGACTACAGATATGACGGCTGACAAACTGTCAGTAATAATAACTTTGCATCAATGATCTGCTGAGCTGTCCTCGTAAAAGACAAAACCAACTCTTCGAAATCCTATACGACGGTTGCTCTTTTCATGACAACTATCTTTACACGAAAGACGAGACGTCAGATTCATTCTTCATTTAATATATGCTGTGCTGCCACTTTAAGAAAAAATAATAAAATATCCACTAAGCGTATGGCTTTTGATAAGCGTATGGCCTTGAGCGTAAAAATGACAGCGTGTCATAATTTTCCACATCCTACAAGACCCCCTTCAAAGTTTTCGAACTTTATGATTTTCAAAAGTTCGAAATTTACTTTGAATAAAAAGTGGGAATGAGTCTTGACACGCTGGCATTAAGTCTGTTTATGCAAAAATGAACTTTATTAAATGTCATGATGACTCTTCATTTTTCGAGACTGATTGAATCTGATTTATGGAGGAATATGAACCGCCAGCAAGCTTTGTTATATAAACTGAGAAAATTCAGTTTTTGACATTCATTTCTTGTAACCATGACTCCAAAGGAAGCGGCTGAAGAAGAAGCACAAAAATTAGGTTTCTGTGCCCATGGTGACCCAACCTTTGGGGGCAAAGAACCGGAGCCCTTCATCATCGAGTTCAAAGATGACCCCACGCAGTTAGCCAAGAATTTCTTGGGCTACTTCGGTCTGGACGGCTCCTCTTCTTCTGATGGGCGGAGCCTCGCAGAGAAGCGTGAAATGTTCGCTGCTCTGTTGCACCGCATGGGGGTCCAAAGCGTAGAAAAGTTAGGCGTCAAACTTAGTCGCTCTGGAAAATAGAGCGTGACTTTGTTGCACCCCTTTCTTTCCTTCTCTCTCTCTTTTTTTTTGTTTTGTAAGGCCATCAGAAAATGAATATTCAAGAATTCTCTGTTTAGTACAAATTTGTGTTGAAAACTAACGTGCACCAATGAATAGCTGTAGATTACGTTGTAAGTTACGTTGTCTTCCAATGTTGTGGAAAGCACCCTTTGAATATTTCCAAGGCTGTGCTGGCTTCCAAAGTGCACGTGACACTCAGTGCATATTTTATGAGCGTTATTTGTAGATCTTTTCCAAGAATAGGCTTGCGCTCCATACTTTAAAATAGACAGAAGAGTTTCACAGAACTCATCCCCATCTTCTTTTTCTTCTTCTCTTCTCTGAGAATGAACGTGAGATTTCACTCTCAAATCGGAAAGCAAATGCTTCTAAATGTTCGAATTCTGAGCAATATGTCAGACATCAGTTTGCCAACTCTTAGCGCCAAACTTGAAGGTAAGTCCGGCATAATACACGTACTGTTTTTGCTGTTGAAAATAAGCTTTCTGTCTCCGAGCGTGCTTGACCAACCAGTGCGTTTCATATGACATTTCTGTTGATTTAATTCTTTTCTTCATGCTGTTTTTCGTAGAAACTTGGCTAAAGATTTTCTTCAGAACTGGCATTGGTGATGTGGATGCTGTGGAGAATGTCCTTCTGACACCAATATCAGGGAGCTCATACGCCTTTGATGCGTAAATCAGACAACTCAGAACTCTTCGTGGGATAGAAGGGTCTTCCTCAGATGGTAGGAAGAGCCTTTATACACGAGAGTTGGATGGTGGAGTCAACTCTACTACCGAGAAATCGGGTAGTAGAGTTCCTTTCACGGGAGAACTAGGAATTGTATCCCAAGGTTGGATACATTCCTGTTTCCTCTGAAAGGTAGCTCCTAATCCACCAGTTGTATTGGCAGCACTACGACTTCGGGCTGCCACACTCTGTGGTTCTCCTCTCGTCTGAGAGAGAAGACCAGAGTTTGATTCCTGCTGATCTGGTCGTAACTGAGATCCAGACAGTCAGGAATTGCAACCAACAACGAACCTGACGGAGAAGGTCCGACGGAGAAGATCCAAAGAAGAAGATAGATCTCTATTAGGTTATTGTTGTGGTGTAGAATGAAAATCCAAGATTTGTAATAGATTTCCATTATGATTTGTAAGAAAGTCTAAGAAAATGTAATAGACTTTTTATGGTGAAATGAGAATGGAAATGACAATTCTTCTATGCTCAATGATTTGTATTTGTGGATGAATTGTGGACATAATAGATAATAAAATCATCTTTTCTGTTTTAGAGTATATGATATTATCAGAGGTATTATGGACGTAATAATATATAGGTGTAGAAGCATAGAATTTCATAAGCAGAAAGCCCATGCGCCAGACACTACATGCGCTAGAACTCAGACGAAGAACTTCACAGCAAAGTCAATAAGTATAGACATTTGAAGAAAGACTTTTTATTTATATAAAAGTCTATTACATGTCTAGAAAAGGTTGTACAAAGGAGAAATGGAAAGATCCTAAGCCTACAGCCAGCGGCCACCGTGCGCCTTCAGATAAGCGCAGCGGCCACCATGCGCCTTCAGATAGGCGCAGCTTCACCATGCGCCACCAGTGAGGCGCAGCAGATACTATACGCCTCCACCCAGGCGCATTCCGCCATCTCTACCAGCAGCTCAGTTATGTGCATTCGGCCCAGCTATGTGCATCCCTTCAGCCAAATTCTTCCAGCCAGGCTCATCTGGCCGAGCAGAGCCCAGTTATGTGCCGCTCTTCCAACTAGGCTCGCCCGATAAATGCTTCGATACACAAAGCATTTAACCCTCTGGCTGGAACCAAGGAAGAGAAGAGCACCGCAAATGCTGTGGCCAGGGGAGGCTTCGAAAGAGCCTCCAAAACCGAAGGAAGACCGTGATCGAAACCGCGGCTAAAGGAGCAGCTTTCAACACAATCAAAGTGGGCGACACCCACTTTGAAGGAAGAGAGAGCCTTGCACCGCCATTCCGATCTACGGCTCTTCCGGAATAACGGAGACGAGGCTCGAGCATCCCTATCTTTGGATGCAACAGGCACCTTTCGCCTGCCTCAGAAGCCCTCAACTCCGTCTTTTGGATGTAACAGTCACCTTCAAGTGCATCGAAGACAACACAGCGTCTCATCTTCACCCTCGGGAGCACTTCGTCAACAGAATGCACCCGCATGTTCAAGTTCATGTTGGAAGAACGTGAGGGAATGAGAAGCAAATCTTCTCTCCATGCCACTATTTATAGGCCGGGCAGATCAAACCCACGTGCCAAGTGGATGGCCCTCCGAATTTCGTGCAATAAATTTACATTAAATGGATGAACCGGACGCCTCGAATTCAGCCAAACGGCTATTTATGGCACTCGAAGAGCGAGACAGCCGCATCATTAAAAGACATGTCCGATGCGCCAGCCAAACAGCGCATCACACGGACGCGCCCTTCGGCATCAGGCGCATCATACAGACGTGCCCTACAGTACTCGGCGCATCATAGAGGGTGCGCCCTCACACATCTCCATACCGAGTGGAACGCCAACCGACGCGCCCACTCAGCTGTCCATCGAACGTCACCAACATTAAATGCTGAACTGACAGAGTTGGCAGCACGTCTCCCAAAGTCTGAACAGTTGACAGCTTTATTCAGAAAACGAAGCGTCGGCAACGTCAGCATCATCATGACTTTATTTCGACGGCTACTGCCACGTGGCCACTCCACCATCCGCATGCGCCTCTACGGCCATGCGTCCAAATCAGCATGCGCCTCAGACTGCTCTCTGATCCCGAAAGACAGAAGGAAAGTCGCCTGCATGCGCCTCAAAAGCCATGCGCCCCAAATGGTTTGTAACTCCTAAAGGTTATGAGCCGCAGCCTCCTCCTGCGCCCAATCCAAGGCGCAGCTCACCAGATCACTCCTCTCCACCAAATCCGAGATCTTCGAACCATGAGTCGACGACACGTGTCCTTTGACTCAACTCATCCGAGATTTCAGCAACGGAAAGATCTTCTCTCTGCTACGTGCCGGCTCACAACAGCAGTATGAAGAGTTCTCCCTCTCGATCAGGGCGCAGCATCCATGCGCCTCCATCAGCAACCTCCACGTGGCGTCCCCACACCGGCGCATCCTACATGCGTGCATAAGCAGCCAGCCTGCAAAACTATAAATAGAAGGATCATCCCCTTCACACACACACAGAGAGACTCAGAACACAAGACTCACATCACCAGAGAGGCAGTCCTAGACACTCAACGTCTTCCTCCTCTCAGCAAGCTCCAGCACCCAGAGCAATCAACACCTTCAGAGAACCGATAACCGCCGTCAGCCGGTCAACGGAGTCAACGCATTACCACTCGCTCCATTGGCACTAAGGACCCAGCTTAAACAAAAGTGTACTCCTAGGACTACATCTAAGTCCTATATTGTATCACTGTTCTGTTTGTATTAAGATTTCAATCAAAACAATTTTAATGGCAAACAATAGGAACTCAAAAGAAAATAGATTGATTTCTATGCAGAAGTAATATAAAAAAAATGACGAATGAATAAGTAGATTCGAAATTGATTCAGAGGTTATGAAAACATGATCACTAACGAATCCCCACTTAATGAATTGATAGAAGATTATGAACGGACGAACCGTTAGATGAATGAACGGATGAACCATCGGATGAACGTAATAAATGAACGGATGAAATGAATCTCGGGAAAGAATACGTCCCTTCGATCTTTATAATCATATGCCTATAAATAGAGCATATATTTTGAGTAGAAGGATCACACATCATCCTCTTTTATCCACAATGTCTTCTGAAAAGAATACAAAGAAGGCTGAAGTCGTCTCCGAAGCTACTGAAGGGGTAGCACTCTCCTCCAACGACTTGTGCAACGTGATCACTCATAAGCGCCGGTCAGGAGAGTTGACCAACAAGCACGATGCGCCTCTCACGGGGCACACTTGTGCGGTGGTCACCATCAACTGCTGTTGCAAGACGGCAGTACCACCAAAGCAGTCGGTCTTCCAACGGCTACAATCATCGACACCCCTCCGACATCGCCTTGGGACGAAGGTGTCAGCAGAAGAGGAACTAAAGGTTGCTTCATGCAACGTGATCTCCAATTCCTCATCTGTCCGGAAGACGACTGCCAATTCCTCGTCTTCATCCAAAAGCCAGCCAAGGAAAACCAAGGCAGCTGTCTCGACCTCTGGAGTGTTCAAAAGCACTCGGTCGAGGAAGAAGTTCTTGGAGGAAGCTGGGGGTAGCCAGACCCTTGTCGAGCCTCCTTCCGAAGACGAAGATGTCCAAAGCACAGCTGCGGCGGATCTTCATCAAGGCGACGATGGCCTCCCTGAAGCCCCTCAAAATGACAATGTCCTCCAGGACACCGCCGGGGGTAGTGCTGGAAACGAAGAGGCCCTTCAAGACAGAGCTGAGGGCAGTCAGGCCCTTGCAGATGCGCCTGTCGAAGACGAATTCCTGAATATGGCTGGGGGTGGCCAAACACCAGGAGAAGTGACTCCCCCACATGAGAGCGAGGCTGAGAGCGAAGCCTCAACTAATCCATCCACATCCGGCCGTGTCATGACAGTATACATGACCGGGGGTGATCTTGAGACTGATGCGCCGCCACAGGACATTGTCCAGCACATAGACTCGCTAGAGGGAGGACTCAAAACCCTCTCTGCCTCAATGCAAGCACTGACTCAAGCAGTGTTTGAGATGCGGTCGGCCTTGATCAGGACACCTTCGAATGGTCTCGACCCAGGAGCCAATGGAGAGTCGAGTGTGCCCCTCCAACGGACACCCTCAGACACAGAAGCACCCCGGACGTCGGAACCCTCAAACGCTCCACTCCAGGTGGTACTTCCTTCTCCGGCTCCTAGCTCCACAGAGGATGTGGTCGAAATGATCAAAGATCTGTGGGGGCGCTTTGAGTCCAAGAACAGGCAGGAGGAGCGCCAGAAGATGGGCATTCCCCAGCCTTATCCCCTTGAGTGGAACAAGGTGGTTTATCCCCCAAAGTATAAACCACAAACACTCACGCCGTATGACGGGAAGGACTCTCCACGACGGTACCTGACGTACTTCCAGTCGCAGACAGGGCATCTTCCGAAGGAGGACGCGCTCCTCACCAGCATCTTTGTTGGGGCCCTGAAAGGGGTGGCGTATGACTGGTACTGCAGCCTCCCCGATAATTCCATATCGTCCTTCGACGACCTGACACGCCTCTTCCTCGACCGCTTCTACGACGGTGGGAAGGACATGACGATGGCGTCTCTCATTGAGATACGCCAGAAGGACAAGGAAACGGTTCGGGTATTCATCGAACGCTTCCGTTAGGCCTGTTTCAGGCTACCTCCAGGCATGCCAGAACATACGCTTATCTCCGCTTGCAGTATGAACATGCTGCCTGCAGTAAAGCTCTGGCTTAACTCTACTCCCCCTCCCGACTGGAGCTCCCTAAACATTGAAGCTGAAGCTGCAGAGAAGAAGGCGGCCAATGCACGTCTTCTGGGTGTTAGCTTCCCCGCCTTTGACGATAAGGGGAAAAAGTCCGCAACCAACAACTCCGGACGAGAAACAAAGGGGAAACAGGCATTGACTGTTAATGCCTCGAAGGGCGCATCTGCGCCTACTCAAAAGCCTCCACTGGCACCGAGACCCAAGGAGGTTTATTCATTCAATGATGACGACACCCTGCAACTCTTTGAGATACTGAAGCAGGGTGACAAGATCAAGCTTCCGGACCCAAAGCGGCCCGATGAAGTCGGGAAGGTGGACAACCCGAGGTACTGTCACTACTATCGGTTTGTCGGACACCCGACTAAGGACTGCTACGTCCTCAAAAATTACATCCAGCACATGATCAATGCGGATGTAATCTCCGTCGACTATGAAGAGAAGACGGTGTCAGCTAATGTGGTGTCACTTCAGTTCGGCACCTTGTCGCCGACTACCACACAAGATGGCGTCGTCCCCATCCCTAAGGCGACAATGGAGGTGGTGAACTTGCCATCCACCCGTGATAATGTGAGTGGACTTGTCCCACTCACCACATCTCGAGGAGAGGTCCTCTGGGTTCACCCCGACCTCGTCTCCGAGGTAACTCAACCGGAGGTACGCCCTACCTCCAAAGCAAAAGGCAGGAAGATCAAGTCTTGCCGCACGGTCTCTTCTTCAACGGAAGAGGCGCTTCCTGTGCAGACGCGTGCACAACAGAACTCCCAGCCCGGTGAAGCTGCCGCCGAAGTGGTGCCTCCTGGCACCATCCCTAAGGAGGGTCCATCCAAGCCCTCAGCAGCCAATAAACAAAAGCAAGTGGAGGCCCGTTTCGACAGACCTCTGCGGAAAGAAAATGCTTCGGGGCTAGCCAAGCCCCACAATTTTGACATTTTGGCGCAACTGGCCAGTACTCCTGCACGCTTGTCTTTGTTCGAGCTCCTGCATCTCTCCAAGGACTCCCGAGAAGCTCTCTGCGAAGCTCTGAAGGATGCCGAATCCTTTCTCAGTCAGGTCAAGCAGCCTGAAGACCTCCCAACTACTTGTGCACACTGTCATTGTGCGGAAGAAGTTATCCCAAATATAACCTTCACCCAACAAGACATGCTGCTCAAGCATCACCGACATAACCGACCGTTGTATTACACAGGGTACATCGGTTCGGTAAAGGTGAGCAGGATTCAGATCGATCCGGGGTCTTCCCTAAGCATCATTCCAAAGGCGCTGCTATCAAAGCTGGGGATCCCAATGTACCGGCTGGCGCCCTCCAATACGACCATCAGTGGCTTCAACGCTAGCAAGAGCGAGCCACTGGGCAAGATCCGGCTGAAGTGTCACATCGGCAGCCTCAAAACTGAGGTGACTTGTTATGTGGTGGATGCCGAGGTCAACTACAACATCCTACTCGGACGACCATGGTTACATGAGTACATGGTGGTGCCCTCCACGCTCCACCAATGCATGAAATATGTATCCACCAACGGCGTCATCCGGACGGAGTTTGCAGATATTGATCCCTTCAAAGGGATTGAGGCCTACTTTACCGATTCCGACTTGTACAAGCCTATTGATGAGGAGGAAGCCAATGACGCTGATGATGAGGCAGAGACGACAACAGAGCCGGACATGGAGCCTGAGACGACTCCTGATGCCCCCTTGAAAATCCGTCTGAAGGGGAAACCACCCCAGAAGGCGCCTCCAATGAGCATCAAGCTATCAGGAAAAGCGCCGGCTCGCGAAGCTCCCCTGAAGATACGCCTCAAGGGAAAGCCACCACAAACAGCGGCTCCCCTGGTGGTAAAATTACAAGGGAAGGCGCCACTCATCGGAGGCGCAACCGAGGCACCCCTCAAGGTGCGTCTTAAAGGCAAGCCGCCGCAGTCATCCAAGATGCCGGAGAGGGCTCACATAACCCTCTCAGACCCCAAAGTCAGAGCGGTGGAGGACTCTCCTGATCCGGCCCCAGTGCTTACAGATGAGGAGCTTGGCGAATATATCTCTGCTGATGTAGACGCACCCTCCTTCGACAATGTAATCCTACGGGATAAAATCTCGTACTTTATCAATAATAGAGTGTCTTTCAATTATTCTTGTCTTCCACACTGGAATGCCATGTATACATTAGACAACGCTCTACGGTCGTTGCAAACACAAGTAACAACCGTCTACCACAATCAAATAGTCCCGTCTCAAGGAGTCTTCATAGTCCCTCCACGAAGCCGAGACGAGGGCACCATCATCTCGGGCAAAATCGAGCGTCGTCGGAACCTCCCGTCAATCGAGCCCGAATCTGATACCGGCAGAGTACAAGTCTATCGGTACACAGATGCGGCTAAGCACATCATCCAAAAGACGGGCTACGACCTGAAAAGCAATAAAGGCCTAAACTACGGCAAGGGTCGACATCTCCCTGTCCGGCTTTCGATGCCCAATGGAAAGCCACAGGATTACTATAATCGGACTCGACGGGGGTTAGGCTATGTCACGCCGCCATCAACTCCAGAGAGTTCAGACGCAGAAGACATAGAACATTCCCACTCGTCGGAAGCATCGACGTGGGATTCCGATACCAGTATCGGATCAGTCTTCAGGAAAGTGCTGTCAGCTAACATGACATCGGCGCAACCTCAGAAAGATGAAGGCGAAGACCAACCGCCGGAACCCTTTGAAGAGGAATCCTGGGCTCAACGCCTAGGAGAACAATGGGAGTCTCGTTTTGAGTTACGAGAACCTCCCACCGAAGACGAAGTCGAGCAAATCGACCTCGGGGATGGGTCTTCTTCTAAACCCATCTTTATCAGCAAAAGCTTGGAAGGAGAAGACCGAGAATCTTTAGTCCAACTGGCTAAAGAATATATTGACGTCTTCGCTTGGAGCTACGAAGACATACCGGGTCTCGATCCACAGATCGCGATGCATAGGTTGAACATCTTACCAGATGCCAAACCTATCAAACAACAACAGCGATGCTTCCGCCCGGACATCATGAACGCCATCGATCAGGAGGTGGACAAGCTCTTGACCAGTGGCTTCATCCGTGAGGAACAACACCCGGACTGGGTAGCCAACATCGTCCCTATCACCAAGAATAACGGGAAAATACGAGTCTGTATCGACTTCAGGGATCTCAACTCTGCTTGCCCGAAGGATGAATTCCTGCTCCCAATCACCGATGTAATGATCGACAAGACATGTGGCTTTGAACGCATGTCCTTCATGGACGGGTATTCAGGCTACAATCAAATCAAGATGTTCCCCGATGACGCAAAACACACATCATTCAGGACTCCAAAGGGTGTTTTCTGCTACACAGTAATGCCCTTCGGCTTGAAGAACGCCGGTGCAACGTACCAGCGAGCTATGAGCACCATCTTCCGTCAACATCTTCGCAAGACAGTTGAGTGCTATGTTGACGACATCGCAGTCAAGAGCCGCCTCAAAAGAGATCACCTACGAGACCTGAAGACGGTCTTCGATCTCATGCGGGCACATCAACTCAAAATGAACCCCGCTAAATCCTTCCTGGGGGTTTCTAGTGGCAAATTCTTGGGCTTTGTCATCACGGCAAAAGGCATTCATGTCGATCCCGAGAAGACTAAAGCCATCCTCAACATGGACCCTCCGAAGAACCTTCGAGAACTTCGGGGCTTACAGGGACGTCTGGCATACATCCGGAGGTTCATAGCAAACCTCTCCGGTAAATGTCAACCCTTTACTCAGCTCATGAAGAAGGGAGCCTCTTACGTCTGGACAGAGGAGTGCCAAAAGGCTTTCGACGACATCAAGGCTTACTTGACAAGCCCGCCAGTCCTAGTGGCACATGTCGCCGGCAAACCATTCCTCCTCTACGTCCGTGCCATGGATCATTCCCTCGGCGCTTTACTCGCTCAAAACAGCGATGCAGGCTACGAGCAAGCAATCTACTACCTCAGTCGAACGCTCATCGGGGCCGAACACCGGTACAACCCCGTTGAAAAGGAGTGCTTGGCTTTGGTGTTTGCCATTCAGAAGACTCGTCATTACGTCTCGGGCCAGATAATTCACGTCATCTCCCGAGTCAATCCGCTCAGAGTTCTCATGACGAAGCCAGGGTCATTAAACTCCCGGCTGGCTACATGGGCGATCCTACTAACGCCATACAACATGGTGTTTGTCCCGCAGAAGGCGGTCAAGGGTCAGGCTCTGGCTGACTTTTTAGCTGCACACCCCATCCCAGAATCTTCGAAACTCTATAAAGACATCCCGGATGAAGTCCATGAATCTAACGTCACCGAAGAAAGCCCCGTTTGGCGGATGTTCTTCGATGGCGCTTCAAGAACGGGCCCCAACGGCCAAACCATCGCAGGAGTGGGGGTAGTCTTGGTCTCCCCCGATCAGCTGGTCATCCAGCGCGCATACTCTCTTTCGAAGCCGTGCTCCAACAATGTTGCTGAGTACACCGCACTCGTCATGGGACTCCAGCTAGCACAACAGCTGGGGGTGGATCATCTGGAAGCTTACGGCGACTCGAAACTCGTCGTAAACCAGATTCGGGGGCAATACGAGGTTCGCCATGAAGATTTAATCCCTTATCATGAAGTCGCGTTGAACATTATTTCAACCTTCACCGGGTTCTTCATCGAACATGTCCCCCGTTTACAAAACTTGGAGGCTGACGCTCTGGCTGGCCTCGTAGCCTCATTGGCCGCACCCCTTGGGACTCAACATTATGTTACGGTGACTGGCCGAGACCTGATTTGTCCTAGAAACAACCTGTGCTTGCAAGTGGCCCACGCCATGCCGACGAACACTGGGGTTAATGTCCGAGACTGGAGGTTCCCGTTCATCGACTTCGCTGTCTACGGAATCCTTCCGGAAGACCCGAAGGAAGCCGTCTCAGTCAGGAGACGCTCTCTTCGATTCTACTACGATACAGCCACTAAAACGCTGTACCGACTCTCCTTCGACGGGCTTCTCCTTCGATGCCTGTCTAACGAAGAAGCGGCCGAAGCTCTTCGAGAAGCTCATGACGGAACTTGCGGAGCTCATCAACCAGGTCCTAAGTTGCAAGATCGACTGCGACGTATGGGCTACTACTGGCCAACCATGGTTGCCGACGCAGTGGAATATGCTAAGAAGTGCCATGCATGCCAACTTCATGCAGACTTCATACATATACCGTCGGAGCCGCTACATCCTACAGTCGCCTCCTGGCCCTTCGAAGCCTGGGGCATGGACATTGTAGGGCCAATCACCCCTCCTTCATCGAGAGGACACCGCTTCATCCTGGCCATCACCGATTACTTCTCCAAATGGGCGGAAGCAGTCCCACTAGCGAAAGTAAAAAGCTCCAGGGTGGTCAGCTTTATCAAACACCATGTCATTTACCGTTTCGGGGTACCCCGGCGGATCATCCATGACAATGGTCCTCAGTTTATCAGCCACATTTTCAGCAGGTTCTGTGACAAGAATCGCATTCAAAACGTGGCCTCAACCGCCTACAATCCGGCAGCAAACGGATTGGCCGAGGCGTTCAACAAAACTATCGTCAGGCTGTTCAAAAAGGTCGTATCATCCAACAAACGCGACTGGGACGAAAAGCTTGGCGAATGCCTTTGGGCCTACCGCACAACGGTACGGACCCCAACAGGCAACACTTCATTCTCCCTGGTCTACGGGAGCGAACCAGTACTGCCTCTCGAGATACAGATACCTTCGCTCCGCGTGGCAATCACAAACGATCTCACAGAAGAAGACAATCAACGTCGTCGTCTGCGGGAACTGGAGGCACTTGACGAAAAGCGCCTCCTAGCTCAACAACGCATCGAACTTTACCAAGCCCGTATATCACAGGCTTTCAACAAGAAGGTCAAGCAAAGAACTTTCCAAGTTGGTGACCTGGTTTTAGCAGTCAGAAGGCCAATGGTGTTAACTCACAAGACACCAGGAAAGTTCGAGCCCAAATGGGAAGGACCCTTCATCATTGAGACGGTATACTCAAACGGTGCTTACCGGCTCGCCAAACCCAATGGGGACTTGTTCATGATGCCCATCAACGGCAAGTTCCTAAAGAAGTACTATTCTTGACATCCTCCAAGACATGTATTTCCCCAAGCAACCTCTTTTCGCAAAATCAAACGCTTCCGGAACCCAGCTGTTCCGTGGCATCCTTCCGTAGAAAGATAACTACGTCCACATTACCTCTGAGTTGTCTCTCTACATCCTACAAAGCGGAACCTTACATTTCGTAAGCTTACGCTATCCTTCATGTTTACCACGTCCACATTACCTCTGAGTAAACATCCCGTACAAACAACTCCTGTGTTGTCGTACATTGATCGCAGAACTTCCACGTCCACATTACCTCTGAGTTGTTCAGCGTATCCCCCAGGATCATTCCTACCACGTCCATAAATACCTCTGAGTAGGAAGATTCTATCATTTGAACCTAATGATTGCCATGTCCACATTACCTCTGAGCAAACATGTTGGTTCCTTCAAACTTATTATCTGTACCTAAAAACCAAGGTGCGCAAAAGATAATAGGTCCACATAAATTATCAAGTTCATGAGATCAAAAAAATGAACACATCGCAAAGAGATAGTGTATTTCTTTATTTTTCAAAAAAAAAGGAGTACAGAAATACGCTATTTCCCCAGCAAGAGTTGCAAAAAACACATAAAAAAGAAGAGAAGCTACAATCCCCGATCCTCCCCAGGGTGGGATGAGAGTTCTCTGACTCGACGTCTCAGGTCGGCAGTGCGAGTTTCCACAATCGCCTGGACTCGCAGCTCGGCTTCTTGACGCATTAACCCGACAGCCTCAGCGGAAGTTTTACTCTCATACTTCTCATCAAGCTGTCGTCGCTGCTGAGCCAAAGCAAGGGTCCGCTGAGTAAGAGTCGCTTCCTCCTGCTTGAATGCCACGTGTTCAGCCAGGACACGATCAGCTTCTAGTTGAAGTTGGGCCCGCTGGTCTTCAAGACGGCGCATCTGAGCATCAACCTCTGCGATGTTAGCATCCACCGCAGCCCGCTTCTTCGTCGTCTTCTTCATAGATTGAGACAACTGCTCCGTCGCAGCCTCAGTCCCAGCCACTTCACGCTCCCAACTGCTCACATCGGCTCGATGGGAAGCCTCGATTTCAGCAATCGACTTCCCTATCTCTGTATCTATCAAGACTGAGAGGTCATTTCGTTGGATGCGCTACAGTTCCGCGAGCCGCTCGTCCAGCTCCATCACCGAAACCTCCAGAATTTCGGCCATATGGACATGGCCCTGGTGAATGCGGATCAGCTCGAAATAAGGCATTGCCAATACTTTTGCCGCTGCAAAGCTCCCCTTGGCATCCATCACTGCAGATACACCTTTCTCCAGCATTTTGTACACTCCCTCGACGAGGAACTTCACATACCCGTCGGCTTCCGCCAGCACCTGCGGCGTCATAGCAGGAGTTGAGGGAGCTACTACAGTTTACGGACCGGAGGAAGATCCGCCAACCTCGATCTGAGAGGTTTGAACCTCGGCAGCAATAGGCTCTTCATCAACAGGGCCCAGACTGCTAGCCCGAGGAGTCGAAGGAACAGAAGGAGCCGGCACATGCGTCGTGATAGTACCCCAAATGGAAGGAGCAACAGAGGGTTCCACACCCTTACCCTTCTCAAGACTGGAGAAATCACCGACGTCAACGGCCACCTCTTCTACCCCCGACGTTCTATCTGCATCAGCTACCTCCCCCGGCAAAACGGGAAGATCGACATTTATCTCCTGGCCAGCCCCAGGAGACAAGACCAGCAGAAGGGTCTCATTCTTCTCAAATCCCTCTCCAGGGACAAAATCTGTCGCTACCGCCTGATCGGTAGCCATCTCTATGTCCATGGTTGAAGCCAAGGAAGGATTCAGCAATGATTCGGCCGACCTCCTTTCATCATGACCAGGAGGGGAATCAACCCTCTCCTCTATCCTCACTGCTTCTGCTGCCCCCGCAACAGACTCCTGCAGCTCCGGAGCGGTGTCATCGGAAGATGATGAACTCCATTCCTCTTCATCACCAGGGAGCTGCACACTTGCTAAACCATGTGAAGCCTCCGCTGTGGCCTTCGTCACCTCGGAAGCTGCTGCACCCTCAGGTTCCCTCCTGACATAACCCGGAGATACCGGAACCTCCACGATGACAGTATCCTCCGGATCTTCCTCCATGAGAGACATCATTGTCGGCGGGATACGCACCCCAGACGAGCTCGCCATCTCTTCTCGCCTACTCCCACCCGACTTTGGGGTACGAGGTTTTCTTTTTAGCGGCTCCTACAAAAGAAGATGGGACCTCGTAAGTGGCAGAACCAAAATCAGATTCAGTAGGATGTCCTTACCTCTTCGGACGCCGAATCCGATGACACCGTCGGTAACGATGCCTTCTTCTGCTTCTTCGACACAAGAGATTCAGCCCCTGTATCCGCACATCGTTTCGATCGATCGCCCGAGGGTTCTGCTTGTGATGCGGAGGGGGCACTCCGTTGACCCACCCCTGACGGACGATGCGGCCGGGCCTTCACTGGCGTATCCCCAGTCGCTGCTAACTGGGTGCCTGCGATAAGGCTGGTCTCCCTGTCATATCCGGAGGGCGGGGCAGCCATAACACAGTAAAACTTGGCGGCCGAATAAAGAATGGGCGGCCGCGGATCGGGGACGGGCAACGTAAAACGAGCTCCGGTACATCCGGCATTATAATAATGCCAAGCTCGTGCACCATCCAACAAACTTCCAACATACCCCAGGGTATTGCTGGGGTTATCCAACATCATCTGAGCATAACCAAATTGTCACGCAAAGTGGCTCGGCAAGTACGGTTCCAGGTAGCACTGATTCCGGTTCCGGTACACCAGACGGGACGGCCGGATACTTTGCAACCAGCGGAATCCCCATTGAGGCAGAGTGGTAGTACCTTCGCCCAGGTCCCGTAAATCCTCGTTGGCCTCAAAACCCAAATAGATGGGACCGACTTTGGTGATCTTCCAACCCTGAAGACGGGATAAAATCTTTCTACAAACCGGGACACCAGTATGCGACCAGCTCCTCCGATGGAAACGACGAAGGAATGCATCTCCAGCCTTATAATCTCCTTCCGAGCCTGGGCTCATCACACTGGGATGATGCAAAATCAGCCATCCCATCAAATAGTGAAACGGCAGTTCAGCGCGCGGGAAGTTATTGTTTCGGCCTCTGTCATGAATCACATTTCCAGCAAACTCTCTCAAACCTCGCTGCAGGTTACATACCATTGCAGGAAGAAGAGCCAAACGCCGGTCGAAAATCAGCTTCACGGCTGGCAGGATTAAGTTTCGGGTCATCCTCTCTACGGCACCGGATCCGCCCGCAAACACGCAATCCCGGAGCCATATCATCAGGTAGGATGCCAACACCGCCTTGGGTGACATCCGATAAGCAAGATGCCAGAAGCAGCTGTAGGAGCGTGCATCTGACTGCTGGTCCTCATTTCCTCGGGGATTTTTCTCCCCTAACCTGCTCATTTCGGACAACACTTCGCTACGAGAGAGCGCCGGTGGGGTGGAAAATTATGAGGGATCCTCCTTGTCTTGTCTAAAGACATGATCTCTCCAAGCGGTCACATGAGGCTGCGTCCCGTTCCTATCCCGTCTCTGCATATAGTAATGATGACTCGCCACTTCATTGAAGACGGCCGTCATCTCCTCAGCCCTGTCCCCCAGGACTTGAAGTTCCTCGTTGGTGGGAAAGTACTCTTCATAGGGTTCCGACCCCCAAGGGAGTTTTGACACCTCGTACATCTCATGAAGTGCGAACCCTAATTCCCCCACCGGAGTAAAGAAGGTCCCGGTATGGATATCAAACATCTCCAGGAGTGTGAGGAACATGTGCCTATTAAGGTCAACACCTGCCTGGGTAGCACGGATCGCGGCAGTCAACCCGATCTCTCGGAGCTCAGTCCGAAATTGCGACAAGATCCAGAGCGTCAGTTTATTCCATTTGGAGACGTAATAGCACCAACCCTCCACCCGAAACTCTCCTGTCGGGTAGGAGCGTTCCATCAAAAACATACGATGTGTAAAAGTCAAAGCACTATAAGCAAACGTATCAATGGGTACATCACTGTAGAGGCTCCCAGGACGTAAAGTCCGCCAAGTGTAAGAAGACCCAGACCGTACAACGGTCAAAGCATCCCTTTGGTCGGAAGTAGAATCAATTTGGATGACACCAGTTACCGCTCCCCCCTGAGAAGGGGTAAGCTCCCAGGACATCCTCCTCTGGGAAATAAGGCGACAGAAGGACGTCAAAGGCCACTGACGTTCAAGTTGCTTAACAGTCATATGCACCCCATTCGCAGTAAAGAACCAGTCCTCCTTAACCTTCAGTACTGACGAGTCAGTAGAAGTGAGACGGTCTCCAAACAGGAACTCAGGCTTCAGGAAGGTCACTTTATCAGATGTGGAAGGTTTAATGACTCCACGTTCCATCATCCGTTTGAGGAACCAATACTGCTGTTCACGGATTAGGGTCATTCTCTCAGGAGGCTGATCCAGCATAAGAGCATCTTGAGTAGGGTTTATCACTTCCTCGTTATGCTCTACTCCCATTTGGTTGAAGGCAGCCTCCAAGAAAACTTCACTCAAAAGCGGGATTGCCATCGACACTAGTAAAAGATCAGAAAAAGTCAGAAGAGAACACACAATGTGTCTAAAGGAGAAAACTGTGGCGCATCATCAGGGTTTGAACCCATGCGCGTCAGCAGCATAGCCTCGGCGCATCATCAGGGTTTGAACCCATGCGCGTCAGCAGTATAGCCTCGGCGCATCATCAGGGTTTGAACCCATGCGCGTCAGCAGTATAGCCTCGGCGCATCATCAGGGTTTGAACCCATGCGCGTCAGCGGCATAGCCTCGGCGCATCCAGGGTTTAAACCCATGCGCGTCGGCGGGCAAAGACCGCGGCACATCATTAAAGACTCAAGGCCTATGTGCGTTGGCGTACGGACAATGAGACTTACCAACCACCTCCGGCCGAACTTCGACAGGCCGACGGAGAACGACAGCCGCCGCAACTTCCACAGACTCCTTCGCTTTCTCCTTTCCCTTGCCGACAGCACCGCGAGGAGTCTTGGGAGCCATTCTCTAGAAGAAGGAGAAGTTAGGGTTTTGAAAAAAAAACTCTAAAGAAGCAGAGGCACAGAGAAGAAGAACCCTTTCTCTCTCCAACTCTTACCTATTTATAGGGCTTGGTCGCACGCATGAACAGATGACGTGTGATCTCAGCCGTCGCCTCGGGTTCTGTGCAAGGATAGCAGCAAATAAAACCAAAAGATCATCATTAATCTTTTCGGTTACCGAGGCACCATCATCATTAACTGAGAAGAGCATGCGCCCGAACAGGCATGCGCCCAGAAATCATGCGCCCTGACCTCCATGCTTCTTATTCAAAGTATTCCAAAACTTATTCAAAAGTTTTGAAAACTTTGAAGGGGGTCTTGTAGAAGCATAGAATTTCACAACCAGAAAGCCCATGCGCCAGACACTACATGCGCTAGAACTCAGACGAAGAACTTCACAGCAAAGTCAATAAGTATAGACATTTGAAGAAAGACTTTTTATTTATATAAAAGTCTATTACATGTCTAGAAAAGGTTGTACAAAGGAGAAATGGAAAGATCCTAAGCCTACAGCCAGCGGCCACCGTGCGCCTTCAGATAAGCGCAGCGGCCACCATGCGCCTTCAGATAGGCGCAGCTTCACCATGCGCCACCAGTGAGGCGCAGCAGATACTATGTGCCTCCACCCAGGCGCATCCCGCCATCTCTACCAGCAGCTCAGTTATGTGCATTCGGCCCAGCTATGTGCATCCCTTCAGCCAAATTCTTCCAGCCAGGCTCACCTGGCCGAGCAGAGCCCAGTTATGTGCCGCTCTTCCAACTAGGCTCGCCCGATAAATGCTTCGATATACAAAGCATTTAACCCTCTGGCTGGAACCAAGGAAGAGAAGAGCACCGTAAATGTTGTGGCCAGGGGAGACTTCGAAAGAGCCTCCAAAACCGAAGGAAGACCGTGATCGAAACCGCGGCTAAAGGAGCAGCTTTCAACACAATCAAAGTGGGCGACACCCACTTTGAAGGAAGAGAGAGCCTTGCACCGCCATTCCGATCTACGGCACTTCCGGAATAACGGAGACGAGGCTCGAGCATCCCTATCTTTGGATGCAACAGGCACCTTCCGCCTGCCTCAGAAGCCCTCGACTCCGTCTTTTGGATGTAACAGTCACCTTCAAGTGCATCGAAGACAACACAGCGTCTCATCTTCACCCTCGGGAGCACTTCGTCAACAGAATGCACCCGCATGTTCAAGTTCATGTTAGAAGAACGTGAGGGAATGAGAAGCAAATCTTCTCTCCATGCCACTATTTATAGGCCGGGCAGATCAAACCCACGCGCCAAGTGGATGGCCCTCCGAATTCCGTACAATGAATTTACAATAAATGGATGAACCGGACGCCTCGAATTCAGCCAAACGGCTATTTATGGCACTCGAAGAGCGAGACAGCCGCATCATTAAAAGACATGTCCGATGCGCCAGCCAAACAGCGCATCACACGGACGCGCCCTTCGGCATCAGGCACATCATACAGACGCGCCCTACAGTACTCGGCGCATCATAGAGGGTACGCCCTCACACATCTCCATACCGAGTGGAACGCCAACCGACGCGCCCACTCAGCTGTCCATCGAACGTCACCAACATTAAATGCTGAACTGACAGAGTTGGCAGCACGCCTCCCAAAGTCTGAACAGTTGACAGCTTTATTCAGAAAATGAAGCGTCGGCAACGTCAGCATCATCATGACTTTATTTCGACGGCTACTGCCACGTGGCCACTCCACCATCCGCATGCGCCTCTACGGCCATGCGTCCAAATCAGCATGCGCCTCAGACTGCTCTCTGATCCCGAAAGACAGAAGGAAAGTCGTCTGCATGCGCCTCAAAAGCCATGCGCCCCAAATGGTTTGTAACTCCTAAAGGTTATGAGCCGCAGCCTCCTCCTGCGCCCAATCCAAGGCGCAGCTCACCAGATCACTCCTCTCCACCAAATCCGAGATCTTCGAACCATGAGTCGACGACACGTGTCCTTTGACTCAACTCATCCGAGATTTCAGCAACGGAAAGATCTTCTCTCTGCTACGTGCCGGCTCACAACAGCAGTATGAAGAGTTCTCCCTCTCGATCAGGGCGCAGCATCCATGCGCCTCCATCAGCAACCTCCACATAGCGTCCCCACACCGGCGCATCCTACATGCGTGCATAAGCAGCCAGCCTGCAAAACTATAAATAGAAGGATCATCCCCTTCACACACACACACAGAGACTCAGAACACAAGACTCACATCACCAGAGAGGCAGTCCTAGACACTCAACGTCTTCCTCCTCTCAGCAAGCTCCAGCACCCAGAGCAATCAACACCTTCAGAGAACCGATAACCGCCGTCAGCCGGTCAACGGAGTCAACGCATTACCACTCGCTCCATTGGCACTAAGGACCCAGCTTAAACAAAAGTGTACTCCTAGGACTACATCTAAGTCCTATATTGTATCACTGTTCTGTTTGTATTAAGATTTCAATCAAAACAATTTTAATGGCAAACAATAGGAACTCAAAAGAAAATAGATTGATTTCTATGCAGAAGTAATATAAAAAAAATGACGAATGAATAAGTAGATTCGGAATTGATTCAGAGGTTATGAAAACATGATCACTAACGAATCCCCACTTAATGAATTGATAGAAGATTATGAACGGACGAACCGTTAGATGAATGAACGGATGAACCATCGGATGAACGTAATAAATGAACGGATGAAATGAATCTCGGGAAAGAATACGTCCCTTCGATCTTTATAACCATATGCCTATAAATAGAGCATATATTTTGAGTAGAAGGATCACACATCATCCTCTTTTATCCATAATGTCTTCTGAAAAGAATACAAAGAAGGCTGAAGTCGTCTCCGAAGCTACTGAAGGTGCTAAAGAACATCTACCTCCACAGAAGAAGGAAATGGGCGAAAGCTCGTCTACTCCCAAGCCGCCGAAAGATATCCTGGACTTCCTGGTCGAACCAGGAGAAACCGAAGAAGAAGAAACAATAAGGCTGGCTGCCTGTCAGTTCTTGGTGCGGTCAGGAAAAGATGTATTCAATTCTTTTGCTGATTATGTATGTGGCCCTCGTCCCAAGTATGAGAGGGATGACAGTGATCTTCCATGATGATGTACTCTTTTTCTTGAAGAATTTGTCTCAAAATAAACTCTGTTTAAGGAAACTTTGTTTATGATGTATCCTTCCCATTTTACATCAATTTTGCCTTTATTCACTGATCTTTAGCTGGAAAGATGATACATGGTGGAATATCAGTTTCCTCTGGGGATAACGATATCGAAATAACTTTTGTAAAGAAGAATTTTATATTTGCTGGGGAATGATGAAAATATTATACATAATATTTCTTTAAGAATTTGCCATTGATAGGCATCATCATGACTTTCCCATCCATAGAGGCAAGCTGGTATGCTCCGTTAGAGAAGACTTTGTTTACTACGAATGGGCCTTCCCATTTCGCATCAAATTTACCTTTGCTCATATGTCATGGTCATAGGACGTCTGACAGGAAGGACCAGTTCTCCCTTCTGATATGCTCTGACTTTGACTTTCCGGTTAAAAGCTTTTGAGATTCGGGCCTGATACAGCTCGATATTTTGTTGAGCATACAATCGTTTTTCATCTAGAGCTTCCAACTCTTGAAGTCGAAGACGATCATTATTTTCTGTTGTCAGTTCATTGGAGATTGAAATTCTCAGAGAAGAAATCTGGATCTCAAGGGGAAGAACAGCTTCACACCCATATACTAAAGAGAAAGGTGTACATCCGGTCGCATTGCGAACTGTGGTACGGTAGGCCCATAAACATTCACCAAGCTTCTCGCTCCAGTTGCGTTTGTTGGAAGAAACAAACTTTTTCAAGAGTTTGATGATTGTTTTATTGAAAGCTTCTGCCAATCCATTAGCTGCTGGATTATATGCTGTAGAAGCTAAATTATTAATCCGATGATCGTCGCAGAATCGAGTAAACTTTTGACTGACGAACTGCGGTCCGTTATCATGGTTAATACGCCGAGGAACACCAAATCGATAGTTAACATGATGCTTGACGAAGTTGATAACACTAGAAGTTTTAACTTCAGATAACGGGATTGCTTCAGCCCATTTGGAAAAGTAATCGGTTATTGCTAAAATAAACCGATGTCCTCTTGATGATGGTGGGTTGATGGGACCAATGACGTCCATGTCCCAAGCTTCAAAGGGCCATGATACCGCTGTTGGGTGTAAGAACTCTGACGGTTGATGGATAAAGTCTGCATGAATTTGACAGGCTTTACATTTCCGAGCATATTGAATAGCGTCAGCCACCATCGTGGGCCAATAATAACCCATACGACGGATACGCTCTTGAAGTTTAGGACCTGGTTGATGAGCTCCGCAAACACCATCATGTGCTTCACGGATTATCTGTTGTATTTCTTCACCAGCAATGCATCGGAGGAGAAGACCGTCGTAAGACCGACGATATAATGTTTTCATCGTATGATTATAATAGAATCTGAGAGATCGACGTCGAATAGAGGCTGCTTCATTCGGATTATCAGGAAATATATCATACAAAACAAAATCTATAAACGGGCGTCTCCAATCTTCAATTATGGCTTCTGTTTCATTAGAAAAGACATATTCCATAGTAGAATCGGAAGAAGACGAGGATATTTTGTCAAACTTTAATCCAGCATCAAGGTTGAAAGAATCTTCGTCTGGTTTATAAGGAAAAGCCAAAGCCAAATTATTCTCAACACAGAATAGTTCTCGGTTATAAACCACTATCACTTGCTGACGTCTGATTGGTATAGCTAATACAGCAGCAAGATTAGCTAAAGCATCAGCTTCTGTATTATAGGCTCGTCGAACATGTTCAATAAAGAAACCTTCAAAAGATGAGGCTATAGAGAGTGCTGCTCGATGATAAGGTATTAAATCCTGGTGCCGAACTTCATACGTTCCTCTGATCTGATTGACAATAAGCTTGGAGTCTCCAAAAACTTCCAAATATTGAATATCTAGATGTTTAGCAAGTTGAAGACCAATGAGTAATGCATTGTATTTGGCTACATTGTTTGAACATGATTGATCTAGAGAATAAGTCCTCTGAATAGTTAGTCCTTCTGGGGATACAAGAACAATCCCAACTCCAGCGACAATATCGCCGTTAGGACCTATTCTAGATGCTCCATCAAAGAATAGACGCCAGGTAGGAACTTCTTCAGAAATCAGATTTGAATCCAAGACTTCATCAGGAATCTCATCATATAATTTAGAATCTTCTGGAATTGCATGAGCAGCCAGAAAATCAGCAAGAGCCTGTCCTTTAACTGACTTCTGAGGAATATAATGTATATCGTATTGAGCTAATAAGATTCCCCAATTAGCTAGTCTGGAGTTGAGAATACCAGGTTTCTTCATCATAATCCTGATGGGATTCACTCTGGAAATGACGTGAATCGTTTGACCGATAATATAATGTCGCGTTTTCTGAACAGCAAACATTAATGCTAAGCATTCTTTCTCGATTGGAGAATAACGCGGTTCAGCGCCCGTCATTGTGCGACTGAGATAATAAATAGCCTGTTCATGGCCATCTTTATTTTTCTGGGCAAGTAATGCACCAAGAGAATGATCCATGGCTCGAACATATAGAAGGAATGGTATCCCCGAGACGGGAGGTACCAAAACTGGAGGGTTCATGAGATACTGTTTAATATCGTCAAATGCTTTTTGACATTCTTCGTTCCAGATGAAAGATACACCCTTCTTCAGAAGTTTGTTGAATGGTCTGCAGCGTCCTGATAAGTTAGAAATGAATCTCCTAATATAAGTAATTCTTCTTTGAAATCCTCGTAGCTCTTTTAAGGTGCGTGGAGGACGCATCTCTTGAATGGCTTTGATCTTCTCGGGATCCACGTGTATACCTTTAGCGGTAATGACGAAGCCGAGAAATTTACCACTAGAGACGCCCAGGAAGGACTTAGTAGGGTTCATTTTAAGTTGATGCTGACGCATTAAATCAAAGATAGTCTTCAAATCTTGGATATGATCCTCCTTTCGTCGACTTTTGACCGCAATATCATCAACATAGCATTCGACTATTTTTCGGAGATGTTCGCGAAATATAGTGCTCATTGCTCGCTGATATGTTGCTCCTGCATTCTTGAGACCAAACGGCATCACTGTATAACAGTATGTACCAATTGGCGTTCTGAAGGAAGTGTGTTTTTCATCATCTGGAAACATTTTGATCTGGTTGTATCCCGAATACCCATCCATAAATGACATTCGTTCAAAACCACATGTGTTGTCGATCATGACATCAGTAATTGGAAGAGGAAACTCGTCTTTAGGACAAGCCGCATTGAGATCACGAAAGTCTATACAGACCCGAATCTTGCCAGTCTTTTTAAGGACAGGAACGATGTTAGCCACCCATTCAGGATGTTGTTCCTCTCGAATAAATCCAGAAGCCATAAGCTTGTTGACTTCAGCTTCAATTGCATCCATGATGTCTGGACGAAATCGTCGCTGTTGTTGTTTGACCGGTTTAGCATTTGGCATGATATTGAGTTTGTGCATTGCAATCTTCGGATCTAGTCCTGGCATATCTTCGTAACTCCAGGCAAAGACATCGATATAATCACGAATAAGCTTGACCATGTCTTGCTTATCCGTTTCTGAAAGACTTTCACTGATGAATATTGGTTTAGGAGAACCTTCTTCACCAACATCAATTTGGATCAGTTTATCTTCGGTAGGAGGTTCCCTCTGCTCGAACCTGAATTCCCATTGATTATCTAATCTTTGAGCCCATTGTTCCGATTCGGGTGATATTTCAAAATCATCCTCATCATTTTCCTGCGGGCCATCAACGGAGACCATATTGATGGATAGAATAGAACGATGGATATCGCCAATACTCGTGTCAGAATCCCAAGAGAGGGAATCAGAAGACTCAGATCGTTCGTCTTCATCGGATTTTGAATCTTCATGGACTATGTTGATAAAGGAAGTAGGAGTAATGTAACTTAAACCACATTTTGTCCTTCCGTATTTTAATGGAGGAATTCAAACAGGCATTCTTCTTCCTTTTCCATTATTAAGACTGGTTCTAAAGTCATAACCCATATTCTTGATGATATTTTTGGATTGTTGACTGTAGCGACGCAGTTGTAACCTTCCAGTATCATCGTTTATGTCATCTTCTTCCAAGTTAGGAGGATTCTGGGGTCCTTTTTAAAAGAAGATTGGATTTTCTCCCTTTTTTCTAGCAGGGACCACGAAGTATGATTTTTGTATGGATTCCAATGATACGTCTGTATGAAGAGTTTGAACAACCCCTATAGTTAGTGACTCTAAGTTATCTAACAATTATAAATAACTTTGTACATGATTACAGACATTAATATACTGCAAAGGAGATGCTTCATTAATATTAAATATTGTATTTACAACAGAAGGCTGAGCCTTATCAGACTTAGTCAAATTAATGACAAAAGGGGGAGAGGAAGAGCGATCAGAAGTTTTGTTTCGATTAAGATCGATAACAAAAGGCTCAGAAGAGGTGAGCTCCCTTGAAGAAGATCGTGGATAAGTAATACGTCCACTGACTGGAATGACTAGAGTATCTAATCTAGCCTGAGAAGATGGAGGGGGAGTGGTACGTCCACTGACAGGAATTATCAGTGAGCCTTGTGGAGCCTGAGCAGGTGATGGAGTATTACGTCCACTGACAGGAATTATCAGTGAGCCTTGTGGAGCCTGGGCAGGTGATGGAGTAGTACGTCCACTGACAGAAATTATCAGTGAGCCTTCTTCAGATGATTTAACAGACTGCGGAGGCGTGATACGCCCTTTTACAGGAATAACAAAAGTGCCAACTTTTGCTATCTCATCATCATTATCCATAGCTTGCAAGACTTTTGAGTATTCATCTTTGTACATGCGAGCGTCATTGAAGTAAGCTTCAACTCCTTTGAATGGATAGAGATCTGCAACCTCCTTTTGAACTTCTCCATTATCATCAACGTATTTGAAACACTGATGAAGAGTCGAAGGAACGACATTATGTTCATGCAAGAATGGTCTCCCCAACAGAGCATTGTATGAGCAACCATGATTGTCGATGATGTAAAAAGTAACTTTAGTGCGAAGATCGCCTATTTGAAATTTGAGGCGAATCTTGTCCAAAGGCTCACTTTTTCCTTGATTAAATCCCAAGATGGTAGTGATAGTGCTGGAAAGGCTATGTACAGGTATCTTCAGTACGTCTAGCATAGCTTTTGGCATAATACTGAGAGCAGATCCTGGATCAATCAGGAGACGATCAACCTTCATAGAATCAATGTATCCTGTATGATATAAAGGACGGTCATGTCGATTATCCTCTAGCAGCATATCGTCCTGCGTAAAGGTAATGTTTGGAATAAATTCCAATACATTATGGCAATGAGAAATAGATTCTGTTTCCAGCTTCTTGAGAAGAGTTAGGCAGGTTTCTGCTTGCAGCAGTGCTTCACTTAGAGTTTCTCGAGTCTCTTTAGAGAGGCGTAAGAGCTCGAAGATTGATAATTTAGCTGGGGTATTGGCTAGTTGAGCCAATATATCAAAATTATAAGGCTTTTCAAGTCCTGTAGGAGATGACTTCTTCAATGGTTTGTCGAAGCGGACTTGTTGTTTGCCTTTGTCAGCTGCTGTTGGTTTAGAAGGAACTGTCTCAACAGGAACATTTAAAGGCTCTTCAGTAGAGACTGGAGTTGGAGCTAGAACCGGAAGGACATCAGAAGTTTCTTCAGGAATCTCAGCATAATCTTTCAGATATATTTTTCCTGACCGAGTTCCAGCATGAACTTCAACTTCAGATTCTGGTTCAGGGTCTATGGAAACCATGTTACAATTCTTTATCTTGCTCTTGGTTCTTTTATGTTTGATGAGAGCTTCAGTCCAGAAACCAAGGCCAACACGAGATTGATTATGTCTCATAGTGATGGCCAAAGGTACTCGGAGTCCTTTGCCTGAGTTCAAACCAGGAGCAGTGGCTAGATCATAACCCATCTTCGCCATCAATTTACGAGATTGTGAACTGTATAGATGAAAAGCAGGCTTGTATCTATCTTCAAATTGAGGTACAGATTTTGTCTCCATAGGGAGTGAATTTCCTGCCGAGATGAAAGTAGAAGTTAGATAAAAATCGGGTGTAAAACTAGAAGTCACATTGCATAACTTAATCTTCCCGAGCTTCTTTTTAGATGAGGGAGTCTTCCGAAGAGAAGAGAAAGATGTCTCAAACTCCGTCATTAAATCTGGGTGAATCCACATGATCTCTCCCTTCTTAGTTGTGACAGGAACAAGTCCGTCATTCTGTGCTGGTGGGATGTTTACAACTTTGAGAGTTGCTTTGGGGATAGGAACAATCCCACTTTCTACCATTAAGGGAGGGAAGTCACCGAACTGCATTGAAATTACATTTACTGTGACTGTTTTGTCTTTGGGTGTTAATGTCACAGCTCCTGATTTAATCATCTCTTGAATCTTCCCTTTTAATACATAGCAAGACCGGATTGTATGACCCAGCATTCTATGATATGGACAGTATTTTGGATGATCTGTCTTATTGGCTTCATCAGGCTTTTTAATTTCTGGCAATTGAATCTTATTACCTTTGAGCAAGCATTCAAAGATACCCTGAACATCATCATCGTCGAAAGAATATTCTTCCTTCGGCCGAGGAGGTCTCTGTTGTTGATTTGTTGGAGCTGGAGTAGCTTGGGTAGTCTTTACCTCTTGACTACTGCTTTGAAGATTGACTTCAAGAGCTTCTTTCCCTTTGCGATTGTTGGGTCGAGTACTATTGCTAGCACTCTGATTTGATTCCTTGGGAGCCATTTGTACCCCCAGACCCTTGAAGGTCTCAGCACTGACCTCGGCAGCCTTGGCACTCACAATGAAAGAAGACCAATCTTGGAACTGAGTGGATCCTGTCCACATGCTGATAATTGGTAAGAGATTCGACTTACAAGTGTCGATGGTAACAGCATCGGGAGTTTCGAGAGGCATTTTGAGGGCTTCTCTTCTGAATCTTTCAATGAAGTCCTCGGTGGTTTCATTATTTTTCTGTTTAATTCTTATGAGGGCTGACATGGTCATGTCGTTGAGCCCTTCATAGAATCGTTCAAGAAACATTTGCTTAAAACCGGCAAATGAGGTAATGCACCCATCAGGGGGACTTCTATACCATTCATAAGCCGTTCCTTTGAGACATCCAACGAACACCCGAGTAAGGAGGGCGTCACTTGGTTGTAATTGATCAGTCATTACTTCAAAATGATTAATGAACTGACTTGGGGAGGTTGTCCCATCAAAGAAAGAGATGGTCGAAGGTTTGTATTTTGGTGGATACGATACCTGCTTCTATTCTATCGGGTAAGGTTGCTTGATACCTAACCTTTGCAAACCATCCTTCTGTTTGAATGCCTCGAATTGAGTTCGGAGATTCTTTAACTCTTCAGAAACAATTCCAGAAGATTGGGGAGTTGTAACTTGTTGAGTGTAATTAGGAGGAGGGACTGGAGCATATGTACCACCCCCAGCTCCAGACTGACTTGGAGTGGGTTGTACAGGAACATTAGATTGTACCCCCGGAATAGTAGAGGATTTCGGGTTTGGAACAACAGGAGTATTTAATATAACTGGAGGAGCTGTCTGTTGGACTTGCTGAGTTTGATGCTGAGCTTGCATAAGAGTGTGCATAGCATTCAATGTATCTGCCATAGCTCGCAACTGTTGTTCTAAGGAAGAAATTCTTTGTTCATGAGCTTCGGTGCTAGTCGAAGGTTCATGATCGCCCTCTGCCATGTAAGTGGTAATCATTCGAGGAATAGATGATGAAACAGTCTGTTCTGAATCATCACTGTGTGAATCAGTATCTTTCCCGGGGCTTTTTACGGGAGTCAATACTGGAAAATTGGATTCTCCAAGGAAGTCTTCTGTGATCTCCGGATTACCACTTAGATGAGAAGAAGAGGCTCTGGTCCTGGATCGGGTGCTGAGATAAACACCATCTTCAGAGTCTGATATAGCATCAGACCGTATACTACCCCCAATATTTCTGGAGGTCATGTTGACAGAAGCATAAAGAGGTTCATCTTCATCCAACATTGGTTCATATTGAATCCGTTCGAAAACAGATTGTCTTTTTGGTGAACAACAACATTGAATTACAACTCGAGGTTGGAAGTTGCAACCATGCTTTTCATGACAAATATGAGCAATATCATAACCTGACGGAGTGTCAATTCTCCGTTTATTTTGTAAATACTCCCGGAGATCTGTAGGAACAGATTGGGGAGTATTTGAAGATAGTTTCTGTGTAGAAACTTGTCTTTTGTTCTTCTGTCTTCTTGGTTCCTGAGTGTATAAAGACTGATTAATTTGAGCCACATAGTTCTTGGCATATTCTGCATCAGGGTCTAATATACTTGTCTCAGTGGAACAAAGCCGATTCTGATTAAGCTTGTTACGAAGATCCGTAGGAGATCTGACTTTGATATCCGTCTTGGATACTTGTAATTTGCCTTTCTCAGACCGAGAAATTTTGAGAGAAGGAAGATGAGTATTATTCCGACTAGGAGTCGGTAATAATCCATCTTTGGAGGAATTAGCCAAAAGGCGTTTTTTATTGTTTGATCTAGTAAGAGTACTAGTCAAATTAACTCCAGAGGTAAAGACCTTAGGAGTAGAGGAGTTGACTAAAGAGTCTTTCTCCTTGGTTGGCACAAGATGTGCAAGTTGAGGGGGAATCATTTGTATGTTCTGTGGAAGAGAACCCCCAGCCTGATTTTGAGAAACAGTCAAAGGACTGTATCTGTTAGCATACGCTGACTTCCGTTTGGACTTCTGGTCATACGCTGCCTTTTTATTAGCATACGCTGGCTTTGGCTTAGCGTACGCTGCCTGATGTTGGCTTTTGTACGCTGCCTTTGCCGTACGCTGCCCTTTGAATGCCATACGCTCAGAGTCATCAATGGCTAAAGAGCCGACTGCTGTCGTAAGAGTAGAGGGAGAAGGGACTTTGATATGTCCAGAGATGGTTTTCCTTGTACACGCTGACTTGGTTAAAGAACCAACTTTGTCAGTGTGACTAGGAGAAGCCACTGTTGCCGTGTTCAGAGAAGCCGAATTGTGCTTCATGGAAGTTGAAGACATGTTCTTGTCAACATGAGAAGTGACAGAAGCGTCTCGGACTGCTGCAGAAGACTTAGGGACATAGACGGAGCGTCCCTTCTTCTTGGCAGCAGGAAGAGCGAAGGAAGCAGTGCGGCCCTCCTTCGCCTTGAGCATTTCTTTATAAGCCGATTGGTCGAATTGTACAACCATCGTCTTCTTCGTCAAGCCGATCGACGAAGTATCGCATTGAGTTGTTGCTATCTCGTTGGAGGAGACAGCTTTCCCCAGCAGAGTCGCCAATTTGTTTTCCATAAATAAATTTATTTTATTTATTTTGTATCTGAGAAAATTATAACTGTAGGAATCTAATCTAGAAGACGATTACTTTATCCCTTGGACGATGCGATGAAGAAGACTCGAACTTTGAAGAACTTGGACAGCAACTGGGCAATCTCTCTGTTCTCTCTGAAATTGACTGTAGTCTAATGAAGATGAACAAACTCTCTTTTATAGAGTTCAGGATAACTGTCCTTAAGCATACGCTCAGGTAGTTACTTGACGTGTGCATAACTGCAGGAACGCGTGGCAAATTCTGATGGAGACACATTAGCGTGCGGTTGAAAGTAGTGGAGCATGTTCAGGAGAGATTGATGGCATGGATGCCACGTTGGATAACTTCTGAAGAAGTGGATAACTGAGTACAGGACACGTGAGAACGTGTGTTGACTGTAATCCTGGATGTAACTGCTGTGATACGCTGCTTTAGAAGAAGAGTCATACGCTAGCTTGGAAGGCACATGTCTTGCATACGCTTACTTGGACAGCGTAGAACCATATAAAGCTGATACGCTCACATTATTAACAGGGAGTCGTATGGAAACTATACGCTCACTTGTCAAGGAGTCGTATGGAATCCATACGCTCACTTGGTTGAGAAGGAGTCGTATGAGATCCATACGCTCACTTAATTGGAAGAAGTCGTGTGAGATCCATACGCTCTCTTAGCTGGAAGAAGTCGTGTGAGATCCATACGCTCACTGAAGAAACGGCCATGTGGCCATCATCTTCTCTGATACGCCATATCTTCTAATAACTGTCAAAACATTTTCTCGAGCGTCGTGACTACAGATATGACGGCTGACAGACTGTCAGTAATAATAACTTTGCATCAATGATCTGCTGAGCTGTCCTCGTAAAAGACAAAACCAACTCTTCGAAATCCTATACGACGGTTGCTCTTTTCATGACAACTATCTTTACACGAAAGACGAGACGTCAGATTCATTCTTCATTTAATATATGCTGTGCTGCCACTTTAAGAAGAAATAATAAAATATCCACTAAGCGTATGGCTTTTGATAAGCGTATGGCCTTGAGCGTAAAAATGACAGCGTGTCATAATTTTCCACATCCTACATCCATGTGTCGTATCCAAGGTACAATTGCTCCCGAGTAGCAGGGGAGCACTGCACGCTGCGCGCGCGCGCGTGCACGAGCGCGACACGACACTAAACCGACACGAGACACGCTCAGTCGAGTAAACACATAAGCCACATCAAAACACAGCTTCCTATTCAAAAACATTTCGAAAACAGCAAACTTCTACCCATTGAGACATTAGGTCGAACACCTTAATAGTCTACTGATACGTGTCCGATACGGACACGTATCCGACACAGGTTGGGTTCAGATCCTACCCGAAGCTAGAGGGAACCTAGGTCTATGCATCTATGATGATAAATCACTAGTTTAGATAGGGTTTGAGAGATTACCAATGGGTTCTCCTCAAGCTAAAAAAAACTCAATAAGCAGCCCACTGCTACAGTAGCCTGCGCACTGTGGATCCCCAAATCAGTATTCTACCTCCATGGACAGCAAGAGGGTGATGGTTAGATTACAATGCAAAAAAATTTGTTGAAAAAGGATGAGAAATGGAGAAGTTAATAATAAATGAAGTTGGAGCTCACCTTGTTCTTGAGAAATGAGAATGAATAAATGAGGCAAGGGTTTTTGGGAGGGATTAAATAGAGGGAATCCCAAGATGGCTGTCCTAAAATCTAGGGCTAGGGTTGATCCAAGGGTTCTCCATCAATCTAGACAATCCAATGGCTAGATGAATCCTAGGTAGCCCATCACTAGTCTTAACTAATCAATATGACTAATAACTAACTAAAACACAAATCATGACTAGCCATGACTAACCATGACCAATCCCAATCAAACTTAGTCTAACCATGACTAACTAGGACTAATCTAGGTTAGGTCAATCTAGGTTAGGCTAATCTAAACCACATAAAAATTAATTAATAATATTAAAATCACATTATTCCTAATAATCATATTAAATTCCAAAAAATATATATTAAATTCAAATAATTCAAAAATGAAAAAAATACCCTCAAACTAAAAATGATAAATGAAATACCCTAATCACATGGCTAGGCTCTAGGTCACTATCTCTAGGGTTACACTAGCAAAACATAAAATCACAAGTCATGATTTTAAATAGTTTAAAAATAATTAAAAATCACAAGTGTCACGCCCCGCTCCCGTAGGAGCGATCGTCCTCGCTAAGGCGTGATGCCGCACGAGCCTAGATTGCGCTCGTGCAAGGCGGGTTCCATAACGGCCGATTACAGCGGCTGCGACGGGGTCGTCGCACAGAAGTCCCGTGCAGAGACATTGATTTATAGCAGCGGAATTAAAGAAGAACACATGAACACAAGTCATTCAAAAGAATCTCTTTTATTGATATTGAATACAAGATTACATCTGTGGGCGCAAGGCCAATTTACAATGTCTCTCGTGCTCACTTTTCTCTCATTTACAAGTCACTCTGCTCTCTCTCATCTCTCGATACAATACTTGAATCCAGCGGAAGCTTCGAAAGGCGATGTCCATACATTATGTCCTGTATAAGTCTTCAGATCACGCGACCGCACGCTTCGACTCGCCAAGGAACTCCGTGCCTCGACGCATCCAAGCGAGCTCCGCACCACGAGCTTCTACCTGTGCCTGCACATGAAACACTGTGTGGGTGTCAGTACCACTGTACTGGTGGAGTGAGCTCCTCGCCCACCCATACAAAACCTACACGTTTCATTTACTTTGTGCAACACAAACCCTTTTACGATTGTCTTTCTATTCTTGCCTTAGGATCAGTTTTAGGACCGGCGCCTTAGCGCAACTTATGTATCGGAACCATCCCGTGCTTGCAATGTCAACGTTAACTCATACTTGTCACTAGACCACTCCTCATGCCAACAATGATAACCTATCACGTCGTGTCTGCCTTACGGCCATAATCAGAGACGCAACTACACGAAGGACTCCATTTCCTTGCCTCTAGACCTTTCTCGTGCTTGCATTGTCGACGCACCGACTTATACTTATCTTTCGTGCCAAACTCTGGGACGTAACGACTCGGTTGTGCCATAACTCGATTCGTGCTTCAATATCTCCGAGGCGGTGCCTCCTTGCTTAGTCTCGCCTACACTTGTGTTGTGACAACGCGGCCGTGCCTCATATTTCGAGGCCGTGCCCAATAACTCAACGTAACTTCACACAACTAGCCCTACGGCCCTTCTCGACTTAACTCGCGACAGCTCAAGCCTAACTCATGCAACTCTATGCCAACAACTTAACACTCGACGCCACATCTCGTGCCGAAGCACGTCGCCTTCGCTGTAGCCAAATCTTAGGCTCCGACATTGTGTCTTTTTAACTCATACATATTCAACTCAATCCAAAGGCACGCACGCGGATTGCCGCCCGTGCCGACACATCTATATGAAAGGTCACTGGCATTAACTAGCCATCGTGGACATAGCCTGGTAATACGGGACCCTTGCAACGCAAGTAGCGAGCCCCGATGCAAGTCCCCGTCTTACCGATTGCCTATTACCCAGCTCGGCTATAACCTGTTTCTTCCTAGGCCGAGTCGGTCCCGTGGCCCCGGGTTGCCGCTCGAAGAAACCATCGCCCTTGTCGACAAGTTGTCCATGACCACGCGCCTACGCTAACTTCTAGACTTAACGTAATGCATGGTCTCATCATCATCACTTAGTTCCTTTGCTTTACTCTTTCCTCTTTTCACACTTCTTTTGCAGAGCCCCAAACCAGGGTTGCCTCGGCGACTGAACCACAGTCCCGACATATTTCCTCTCGGCGACTAACCATCGCTTAGACTTAACGTTCTTTGAACTCAGGGAACAGCAACTGCCTAGCCTTCCAACTTAACTTGAACATAACGTGTTTCCTTAAGTATCGACCGACCATGGATAACTTTCCACTGAACCAACCGTGGCTCGTGCCTCCAAACCGACTCGTGTTCTACGCAACGCTGTCGCCCAAGTCATACTTCATATGATGGGCCTTGGGGTCGTGGGACTATTTATCTTGACAACCGCAGAATGAGCGGGACAGCACATAGAATAACTTAGGTCGACCGGCATCAAGCCTACAATATAACCCAAGGGACGAGCAAAGGCTATGCCAAGCCTTGCGGGACAGGACCGTGCATGCTTTAACAAGCATTTGTGCGGGCGACGCCTATGACTTAGGCTAACTCTCAGCTTTTGCACCGAAGACCAACTTTCCTTCTCCCAAGCCACGGGACGAAGGACTGAGTGTCATTTTCAAAGCACGCCGTGCACCAACTCTAAGCCGACAATGGGACGTTTTCTATGTTCTAACTCGATTCAAACCGTCGGGATTATTCCCTTAGCTATGTGGATGCGTAGCTTTTTATTATCAAGCCTAACTTGTGCAAGTTGAAAACACGATTTATTATGTGAAGGCAAAGATGAGGAGAGTTCACCGAAACTACCCCACCTGAGCGATGTCTCCGAGCAAGCCGTTGCAAGGCTAAGGCCGAACGCCGTCGGCGTTTCGATTCCTCCGATTGACTTTGCGGGACGGGGCACTACATCATACACCACTCAGAACAAGTCTCGTCCTCGAGACTTTCCTAAAGGCAAGCTATTCTTCCATTTCTATGGCCAAGACTTAATCGTACACATTTCGCCTACGCGTTCCTTCGATTCTGAGCCACGCTCGCACTATTATCAATCACTCCTTTAACACGATTTCAAGATCTCAACACACTCCCATCTTTCAAGCCTTGCTTGAACTCGTCGTATCACTTGGCTGGATCGTGCATGCATTCCAAGCGTCCCCAGAATACCTGCATTCAGCCAAGCCGCATGATAGAAAATTTGTCATTCTCACTCGAGTCGCATCGTGCACATACCCAGGCGTCCCTGAAATATATGCATGTCAGCCGAGCCTCGTGAGCAGGGTTTCCTATATTCGTGATCCACGCCATCTATCCATTCCAATCCTCAAGATCAATCCTTCCGATTGCTAACACTTGAAACAGGGCGTCTCGCCTAACCGCTAGGCTATTTCTTTTCGAGGCTAAGTCAATGTCAGGATTGGAATCATAGTTCCCCAACAATAATGCCAACACTGACCCCAATCCTAGGGTCAAACCAAAGTCGGTAGTACGGGATTTTCTACCCAAGCTCGCGTCACTCAGATTTCTAAACATCAAGCACCGATCACCTATTCGCCTCAGCGCATTCGAATCCATTCAAATCACCAATTCTAACCAATTCATGTATTCGATCACGAGGTCATCTAGCTCGACAATACGTTATGCCCCAATCTCACGCGAGTCCGATTATCCACGGTGGTTCATGAATCACCATGCAATGCACCCGCAGAATAATCATTCTCATCGGGGCGTAACTCTTGTTTGAGTTTAGACTAACTCATTTTCGATACGCGGATTGGACCTACTCAATCCTCAAGTTGGATTCTTCAAGCACACAAATCCATTCTCGAGTCACCTTCGCGTCAAACCACAAATCGAAGCACAAATTGTCGCACCGTGCAAGTTCGACCACTCCCGCTGTATGAATCACCATACCAGCGCTCACGCAGAGTGATCGCCCTAATCGGCGTGACGCATGTGCGAGGCTGGAGTAGCACTCGCATAAGATAAGAACATCAACGTTGTGGTTGTCGATGAAGCAAATCCAAACATTCCAGTTTTCATCCAAGCCAAGTTCGATAGTTCGATCGTCATTCGTTCAACTTAGAAAATCCTCGAGCCACGTCTATCCTTTCCTCGACACATTTTAATATCTCAAATATAGCGTCCAACGGAACAATGACATTTGCACGACCGTCATTCGTCGAGTCAGAGTGCCCCCGAGTTATCGCATATCGATCTTTGATACGCCTCAATACCATCGACGATATACGTAACCTGACGATCTTCCTTTGCAACCAATTTCGAGTTGTACGACTGATGCCATTGTCCGAGTTGGAAAATCCTTAATTTTCTCGATACTTAAGATCAAGTTCAGTCACTTTTCCTCAAGCTCGTTTCAAGATCGTTATTCAAAACTCAAGTTACAATTCAGTTGCATCAATCTGATATCGCACGCGCGATCCTCTATGTTTCCTCGATCAAGACCATTCATTTTCATTCTTCGTTCCGAATCGTTTTCTAACTCGCGTTGCTCATTCATAAGTTGTCCGAACGAGATGCTCGTTTGGGACATTCGAAGTCACGACCAACTAAGCGTGACGCGTTCTAAGGCTTTGCGCGATCGCATCGCCTCGCCGACATACTCGTAATCCTCAATATTCACTCGAACAATTTCCAAGACGAACCATACACCACTCGGACTCGAGCCACTCGACTAGTCGTCGACACTCATTCTTATTCTTCCTCGAACCTATCACATACACCACTCGGATTTAAGCCATACGATCTAGTCCTCAATCACATTCGCGTCATTCGCTAAGACATCCTTCAGATTCGTTCGACGAATCGCTAGCGTAGTCGCTCGCGTCGTATCGACGCACTAAGTCGTTCGGACTATTTCCTTGAAATCCAGATCAATCTTCCGTGTACGCCTAAGCGTTAGTCCGATAGCGTTCCTATCGATAGACACTCTAAGTATATCTCCGTTTCCGACCGAACGATACTTGATATCGCTCGCAACTCGTTTGCACCAAGGGTCGAGGTGCGCGACGCGAAACACAACTTAGCCAAAAGGCCGTGTGCATAGCCATCCTGTGCGGACTATATCCCGAGTTTGCACGCTCAATTGCTAGGGTCGACGTTGGACTAATTAGGCACGCACGCGACTTGCTAAGGTCGACGTAGGACTATTCGGGCATACGTGCGACTTTGCGAACATTAGCACATGTTTTCTAACGAGTCAAGTTCGACACCGTTCGGCACAAAGGCCTACGATGCATCCGGCGATAGCCTACCGATACGTTCGAATGAACGCTTGTACGAGCTTTCGAAAATATTAGACTTATTGTATGGACATGCCGAGGGACATTTGAGAGAGAGCGCACCAACGATATCACGTTGCGGAAGCACAATTCAGAGTTTGCGGAACAACGGAGTTAAAGAATTCAATCGGTAGTCCAAGGACGTAAAGCCGTGCTCTGATACCACTATGTCACGCCCCGCTCCCGTAGGAGCGATCGTCCTTGCTAAGGTGTGATGCCGCACGAGCCTAGATTGCGCTCGTGCAAGGCGGGTTCCATAACGGCCGATTACAGCGGCTGCGACGGGGTCGTCGCACAGAAGTCCCGTGCAGAGACATTGATTTATAGCAGCGGAATTAAAGAAGAACACATGAACACAAGTCATTCAAAAGAATCTTTTTTATTGATATTGAATACAAGATTACATCTGTGGGCGCAAGGCCAATTTACAATGTCTCTCGTGCTCACTTTTCTCTCATTTACAAGTCACTCTGCTCTCTCTCATCTCTCGATACAATACTTGAATCCAGCGGAAGCTTCGAAAGGCGATGTCCATACATTATGTCCTGTATAAGTCTTCAGATCACGCGACCGCACGCTTCGACTCGCCAAGGAACTCCGTGCCTCGACGCATCCAAGCGAGCTCCGCACCACGAGCTTCTACCTGTGCCTGCACATGAAACACTGTGTGGGTGTCAGTACCACTGTACTGGTGGAGTGAGCTCCTCGCCCACCCATACAAAACCTACACGTTTCATTTACTTTGTGCAACATAAACCCTTTTACGATTGTCTTTCTATTCTTACCTTAGGATCAGTTTTAGGACCGGCGCCTTAGCGCAACTTGTGTATCGGAACCATCCCGTGCTTGCAATGTCAACGTTAACTCATACTTGTCACTAGACCACTCCTCATGCCAACAATGATAACCTATCACGTCGTGTCTGCCTTACGGCCATAATCAGAGACGCAACTACACGAAGGACTCCATTTCCTTGCCTCTAGACCTTTCTCGTGCTTGCATTGTCGACGCACCAACTTATACTTATCTTTCGTGCCAAACTCTGGGACGTAACGACTCGGTCGTGCCATAACTCGATTCGTGCTTCAATATCTCCGAGGCAGTGCCTCCTTGCTTAGTCTCGCCTACACTTGTGTTGTGACAACGCGGCCGTGCCTCATATTTCGAGGCCGTGCCCAATAACTCAACGTAACTTCACACAACTAGCCCTACGGCCCTTCTCGACTTAACTCGCGACAGCTCAAGCCTAACTCATGCAACTCTATGCCAACAACTTAACACTCGACGCCACATCTCGTGCCGAAGCACGTCGCCTTCGCTGTAGCCAAATCTTAGGCTCCGACATTGTGTCTTTTTAACTCAAACATATTCAACTCAATCCAAAGGCATGCACGCGGATTGCCGCCCGTGCCGACACATCTATATGAAAGGTCACTGGCATTAACTAGCCATCGTGGACATAGCCTGGTAATACGGGACCCTTGCAACGCAAGTAGCGAGCCCCGATGCAAGTCCCCGTCTTACCGATTGCCTATTACCCAGCTCGGCTATAACCTGTTTCTTCCTAGGCCGAGTCGGTCCCGTGGCCCCAGGTTGCCGCTCGAAGAAACCATCGCCCTTGTCGACAAGTTGTCCATGACCACGCGCCTACGCTAACTTCTAGACTTAACGTAATGCATGGTCTCATCATCATCACTTAGTTCCTTTGCTTTACTCTTTCCTCTTTTCACACTTCTTTTGCAGAGCCCCAAACCAGGGTTGCCTCGGCGACTGAACCACAGTCCCGACATATTTCCTCTCGGCGACTAACCATCGCTTAGACTTAACGTTCTTTGAACTCAGGGAACAGCAACTGCCTAGCCTTCCAACTTAACTTGAACATAACGTGTTTCCTTAAGTATCGACCGACCATGGATAACTTTCCACTGAACCAACCGTGGCTCGTGCCTCCAAACCGACTCGTGTTCTACGCAACGCTGTCGTCCAAGTCATACTTCATATGATGGGCCTTGGGGTCGTGGGACTATTTATCTTGACAACCGCAGAATGAGCGGGACAGCACATAGAATAACTTAGGTCGACCGGCATCAAGCCTACAACATAACCCAAGGGACGAGCAAAGGCTATGCCAAGCCTTGCGGGACAGGACCGTGCATGCTTTAACAAGCATTTGTGCGGGCGACGCCTATGACTTAGGCTAACTCTCAGCTTTTGCACCGAAGACCAACTTTCCTTCTCCCAAGCCACGGGACGAAGGACCGAGTGTCATTTTCAAAGCACGCCGTGCACCAACTCTAAGCCGACAATAGGACGTTTTCTATGTTCTAACTCGATTCAAACCGTCGGGATTATTCCCTTAGCTATGTGGATGCGTAGCTTTTTATTATCAAGCCTAACTTGTGCAAGTTGAAAACACGATTTATTATGTGAAGGCAAAGATGAGGAGAGTTCACCGAAACTACCACACCTGAGCGATGTCTCCGAGCAAGCCGTTGCAAGGCTAAGGCCGAACGCCGTCGGCGTTTCGATTTCTCCGATTGACTTTGCGGGACGGGGCACTACAACAAGTCACGCCCCGCTCCCGTAGGAGCGATCGTCCTCGCTAAGGCGTGATGCCGCACGAGCCTAGATTGCGCTCGTGCAAGACGGGTTCCATAACGGCCGATTTCAGCGACTGCGACGGGGTCGTCGCACAGAAGTCCCGTGCAGAGACATTGAACATAGCAGCAGAAATTTAGAATAAACATAAGTCATTCAAAAGAAGCTCTTTATTGATATTGAAACCACGGTTACATTGGGGGCACAAGGCCAAGATTACAAGTCTCTCATGCTCACTCAAGCTCACATTACAAGTTCACTCAGCTCTCTCTCTCATCTCTCAATTTTAAATCTTGATCCAGCGGAAGCTTCGGAAGGCGATGTCCATACATTATGTCCCTTATAAGTCTTTTCTCCATGCGGCCGTACGCTTCGAATCGCCAAGGAACTCCTTGCCTCGACGCCTCCAAGCGAGCTCCGCGCCACGAGCTTCTACCTGTGCCTGTACATGAAAACTATGTGGATGTCAGTACTCAACTGTACTGGTGGAATGAGCTCCTCGCCCACCCATACAAAACCCGTACGTTTTATTTACTTTGTGCAACATAGTCCCTTTTTATCAGTTGTCGTTCTAGACTTGCCTTAGGATCAGTTTTATGACCGACGTCTTGCCTATTTTGTGTCTTTAGACCATCGCGTGCTTGTAACGAATGTTAACTCATACCTTGCCTCAAAACCCTTCTCGTGCCAACAACGTTAACCTATCGAGTCGTATTTGCCTTATGGCTTAAAATCAGAGACGCAACTACGCGATTAAGCTTCATTTTCCGTGTGACCGTTCTACAAACCCTTGCTGCGTCCGTGCCTCGTAATTCAGTGAGACTCAACCATATCGCCGCCTCGCGGCCCTTGTCGCCTAGCGGCCCTTGCTACTTTGACCACCAACTGACCAAATCGAGACTTGTGAACTTAGGGTCACTTTGACCGACTTGTCTTGCGGCGTTTCCTGACTTAAAACTTGAAACAACTCAAACCCAACTTTTGTAACTCATATGCCAACACATGAGACTCGACGCCACATCTCGTGCTGAAGCACGACGCCTATGTTGAAACCCAATCTTAGGCCCAAACTTTGTGTTCTAACTGTACACACCTTCAACTCAACTAAATCCAAAGGCATATACGCGGTTAGCCGCTATTTGCCGACATCTATATGAACTTGGTCACTAGCATCACAAGCTATACCTTGACGTATAGTTTTGTTAATCGGGATCCTTTCGACGCAAGTAGCTAGCCCCGTCGCAAGTCCCCGCTTAACCTGTGCCAAAACCTTACGCACGACTATACCCTGTTCCTTCCTAGGCCGAGTCGGCCCCTTGGCCAAGGGTTACCGCTCGAGGGTTCAGCACCCTTATCGACAAGTTGTCAAATGACCATGCAAGACTCGACACAAACTGACGTCTCACACAGTCATTCCTCTACCAAAACCAAGACTTCTATCCTTGAGACCCCTCGACGACCCACGGTCGCGAGCATTTCCTTCCTTGTTACCCCTCGACGACCCACGGTCGCGAGCATTTCCTTTCTTGTTACCCTATCATTTGGTTCAACTCATGAATGCCTATTTGATAGTCCTTTCTCAAAACTCACTTTGAATCAATTTTGATCCTTGCCTTAAACACTAAGCCCTCAGCCAGGCGCATCCCACCATGCGTCCTTAGCAAGGTGCATCCTTTTCAGCAGCTCAGTTATGTGCATCCCAGTTATGTGCATCCCTTCAGCAGCCCAGTTATGTGCCGCTCTTCCAGCCAGGCTCACCGCCGTCTAAATGCTTCGACTAATGAAGCATTTATTGAGCAGAACGAGGGTGGCAATCAACCCTCTAGCCAAGGAAGGGAAAAGAACCACAAGCCAACCTGTGGCCAGGGGAGGCTTCGAAAGAGCCTCCAAACACCAAGGAAGACCGTGATCGAAACCGCGGCCAAAGGAGCAGCTTTCAACACAACCAGAATGGGCTACACCCATTTTGAAGGAATAAAGAGCCACCAAAGCCGCAGCACCGCCATTCCGATCTACGGCTCTTCCTGCACAACGAAGACGAGGCTCGAGCATCCCTATCTTTGGATGCAACAGGTACCTTCCGCCTGCCTCAGAAGCCCTCGACTCCGACTTTTGGATGTAACAGTCACCTTCAAGTGCATCAACGAGGACACTGCGTCGCATCTTCACCCTCGGGAGCATCTCGTCAACAGATGCATTCGAGTACACAAGTTCATGTCGAAAAGACGTAAAAGAACGAGAAGCAAACCCTCTCTCCATGCCACTATTTATAGGCCGGGCAAATCAAACCCATGCGCCAAGTGGATGGCTCTCCGAATTCCGTGCAATGAATTTGCATTAAATGGATGAACCGGACGCTTCGAATTCAGCTAAGTCAAAACGGCTATTTAAAGCACTCGAAAAACGTAACAGTCGTACCAAAAGACGTGTCAAAGCGGAGCGGATGCGCCGGCCAGACCGCGCATCACACAGACGCGCCCTTCAATATCAAGCGCATCACACAGACGCGCCTTTCAGCACCAAGCGCATCACAGGGGATGCCCCCTATACGCCTAGTGGAATGCCAACCGACGCGCCCACTCAGCTGTCCATCGAATGTCACAAACATTAAATGTTGAACTGGCAGAGTTAGCAGCACGCCTCCCGAAGTTTGAACAGTCGGCAGCTTTTTCAGAAGACGAAGCATCGCCAACGTCAGCATCATCATTACTTCCCTCCGACGGCTACAGCCACGTGGCCACCCAACCATCTCGCATGCGCCTCCGCAGCCATGCGCCCAAATCTGCATACGCCTCAAAAGCTGTGCGCTTCAGACTTTTCACTGATCCCTAAAGACAGAAGGAAATTTACTGTTAAAACTCTGCATGCGCCTCAAAAGCCATGCACCCCAGACTTCTCCCTGATCCTGAAAGAAAGGAGTAAAGTCACTATTGAAGCCTCGCATGCGCCTCAAAAGCCATGCGCTCAGAATGGTTCATGACTCCTAAAGGTTACGAGCCAAAGTCTCCTCATGCGCCCAATCCTAGGCGCATCTTACCAGATCATTTCCCACAAAATCCGAGATCTCCGAGCCATGGGTCGATGACACGTGTCCTTTGACTCGACTCATCCGAAATCTCAGCAACAGAAAGATCTTCTCCTCTGCTACGTGCCGGCTCACAATAGCAGTACGAAGAATTCAACCCCTTAATCAGGGCGCATCGTCCATTCGCCTCCATCAGCAATCAACACGTGGCGTCCCCACGTACAGGCGCATCCTACATGCGCGCATGAGCAGCCAGCCTGCAGACTATATAAAGAGAGGGACCATTTCCTTCTTCCACACCTAGGTACACACGTACCTACCTACAAGGAACACACAGAGACTTCGCACCACAAAAGAGGCAGATTCAGACACTCAACGTCTTCCTCCTCTCAGCAAGATCTAGCATCCAGAGCAATCCAGATCTTCAGAGAACCGATAACCGTCGTCAGATCGTCAACGGAGTCAACGCATTACCACTCACTCCATCGGCACAAGGAATCCAGATAAACAAAAGTGTACTCCTAGGACTACATCTAAGTCCTATATTGTAACACTGTTCTGTTTGTATTGAAATTTACAATCAAAGAATTTTAATGGCAAACAGGATCGTGCACGCATTCAAGCGTCCTTGATATACATGTATGTCAACCGAGCCTCATGAGTGGTGCCTTCACCATTTATATCGCTCCGCACCGGAACGTCTCCTAACTGCTAGGCTATGTCTTTCCGTCAGTATTGGAATCATAGTTCCCAAACAACGATATCAACACTGACCCCATCCTAAGGTCAAACCAAGTTGATAGTACGGGATTTTTTTCTACCCAAGCTCGTATCACTCCGATTTCTAAACTTCGAGCATAGATTGCCTACACACATCCCAACATTTCGTCGCACGGGGTCCGAGTTATTCAGCAAAGCCATCCTATGACAACTTATGTTTCAACCAATTCCTTAACATATCAATCTCACTCGTTCAACAAGCCCTTTCGCATAGTCTATCTCTTTGAACACGTTCAACACAGATCGCCTATCAATCTTTCTCAATTCGAGCACGCTATGACGCAATTCATTGCTAACCAAATTCCACATTCCATATTTCCTAAGTCATCAATTCCAATTCACGTAATCGATCATGAGGTCGTCTAGCTTAACAATATGTTGTGTCCCGATTTCACGCGAGTCAGATTTTCTACGGTGGGCATGAATCACCATGCACGCTTCCGCGAGATAATCATCCTCATCGGGACGTAACTCTTGTTTTGCGTCTAGACTAGTTCATTCTCGATGCACGGATTGGACCTACTCAATCCTCAAGTTTCTTTCATTCATCAGTCGCAAGTCCAACCATCCTCGAATTCACCTTCGCGTCAAACCGACAAGTCGAGACAATCAACGTTGTCGCGTCCTGATTTTCCGAGTTCGATCATTCCCGCGACATGAATCACCATGTCAGCACTCACGCGGAACAATCGCCCCAAATTCGACGCAACGTATGTGCGAGGCTGGAGTTGCGCTCGCTCAAGACAAGATCGTCGACGTTGTGGCTATCAACGTAACCATCAAGACACGATCATTTTCATCCAACATTCATCTCGATCAAAATCCTAAGTATCGTATCCGACCGAATAATAACACTTGCACGATTGTCATTTGTCGAGTCAGAGTACCCCCGAGTTATCGTATATCGATCTTTGATATGCCTCAATACCATCGACGATATGCGTAACCTGACGATCTTCCTTTGTAACCAATTTCGAGTCATGCGAATGATGCCATCGTCCGACTGGATAATTTCCTCGACATTCAAATTCAAGTTCGATCATTATCCCTCGATTCATTCACAACATCAATTTCCTCAAACCAAACTCACATATCGTTCATCCGTCCATCTTAAGTCATCGACCAACATATTTTCTCAATTCGTATCATTCCTTGCTAACTCAAATCATCGAGCAACATTCAATCAAATCCTTAGAGTCATTCGCGTAACTTCAAAATCAAGCCTTCCATGCACGCTATCTACCTATCGTGCCAACTTTTCGTATACGATCTGTATCAATTTCCTCGATCAAGTTATCCATTTGCTACACCTTAACTTTTCTTCGATTCGATTTCACCAACTCAATCGTTTTCGCGTTTCATACTTGCGTAATCCTCAATCACGTGCACGTTCCGTTCACATCAATTCTAGGTTGTTCAAATCCACTCATCAAACTTCAAGACTAAGACTTATTCATTGATACTTAATCTATGACTTTACATAACGCGACGCTTGCTGATAGACTCATCGATACCCCCGAATCCTCGATCGATCGACATCCCTGAGGCTATCGCATACACCACTCAGGGATGAAGTCATTCAACAAATCCTCAACACTATCGTTCGAGTCAAAATCGACTTCTGAATCCCGTTCGAACCATTCCTCTATTTCCAAGCACGCTCACCTATATCGCATCGACGATACCGTCACTCGATAGCACCCCTATCGACAGTCATCCCACATTTACTCAATCGAGTTCAACTCATTCTAGCTCGAACACTACGAATCCCGTACTCGACTTTGCTAAGGTCGACGCAACTTTGTTGTATATGCCCAGCCCGACTTAGCCAACCGTGCTTACGCGAAACATCCTTTTTGTTTTGTTAAAAACTGTTCACCTACGTTTTACAAAATAGATAGACTTATTGTATGGACATCCCATGGAATATTTGAGAGAGAACGCACCAACGATATCAATATACGGAAGCAACATTCAGAGTTTGCGGAACAGCGGAGTTAAAGAATTCAATCGGTAGTCCAAGGACGTAAAGCCATGCTCTGATACCATTATGTCACGTCCCGCTCCCGTAGGAGCGATCGTCCTCGCTAAGGCGTGATGCCGCACGAGCCTAGATTGCGCTCGTGTAAGGCGGGTTCCATAACGGCCAATTTCAGCGGCTGCGACGGGGTCGTCGCACAGAAGTCCCGTACAGAGACATTGAACATAACAGCGAAAATTTAGAACAAACACAAGTCATTCAAAAGAAGCTCTTTATTGATATTAAAACCACGGTTACATTGGGGGCACAAGGCCAAGATTATAAGTCTCTCATGCTCACTCAAGCTCACATTACAAGTTCACTCAGCTCTCTCTCATCTCTCAATTTCAAATCTTGATCCAGCGGAAGCTTCGGAAGGCGATGTCCATACATTATGTCCTATATAAGTCTTTTCTCCATACGGCCGCACGCTTCGAATCGCCAAGGAACTCCGTGCCTCGATGCCTCCAAGCGAGCTCCGCACCACGAGCTTCTACCTGTGCCTGCACATGAAAACTATGTGGGTGTCAGTACTCAACTGTACTGGTGGAATGAGCTCCTCGTCCACCCATACAAAACCCGCACATTTTATTTAATTGTGCAACATAGTCCCTTTTTATCAATTGTCTTTCTAGTCTTGCCTTAGGATCAGTTTTATGACCGACGCCTTGCCTATTTTGTGTCTTTAGACCATCGCGTGCTTGTAACGAATGTTAACTCATACCTTGCCTCAAGACCCTTCTCGTGCCAATAACGTTAACCTATCGAGTCGTGTTTGCCTTACGACTTAAAATCAGAGACGCAACTACGCGATTAAGCTCCATTTTCTGTATGACCGTGCTACAAACCCTTGCTGAGGCCGTGCCTCGTAATTCAGTGAGACTCAACCATATCGCCGCCTCGCGACCCTTGTCGCCTAGCGGCCCTTGCTACTTTGACCACCAACTGACCAAATCGAGACTTGTGAACTTAGGGTCACTTTGACCGACTTGCCTTGCGGCGTTTTCTGACTTAAAACTTGAAACAACTCAAACCCAACTTTTGTAACTCAAATGCCAACACATGAGACTCGACGCCACATCTCGTGCTGAAGTACGACGCCTATGTTGAAACCCAATCTTAGGCCCAATCTTTGTGTTCTAACTGTACACACCTTTAACTCAACTAAATCCAAAGGCATACACGCGGTTAGCCGCTATTTGCCGACATCTATATGAACTTGGTCACTAGCATCACAAGCTATACCTTGACGTATAGTTTTGTTAATCGGGATCCTTTCGACGCAAGTAGCTAGCCCCGTCGCAAGTCCCCGCTTAACCTGTGCCAAAACCTTACGTATGACTATACCCTGTTCCCTCTTAGGCCGAGTCGGCCCCTTGGCCAAGGGTTACCGCTCGAGGGTTCATCGCCCTTGTCGACAAGTTGTCAAATGACCATGCAAGACTCGACACAAACTGACGTCTCACACAGTCATTCCTCTACCAAAACCAAGACTTCTATCCTTGAGACCCCTCGATGATCCACGGTCGCGAGCATTTCCTTCCTTGTTACCCCTCAACGACCCACGGTCGCGAGCATTTCCTTCCTTGTTACCCTATCATTTGGTTCAACTCATGAATGCCTATTTGATAGTCCTTTCTCAAACCTCACTTTGAATTAATTTTGATCCTTGCCTTAAACACTAAGCCCGTGCATCGTGCCTTAAGCCAATCGTGCTCTGCGTGACACTCCTGCCCAAGTCGACGGGCCTTGAGATCGTGGGACTACTTAACTTGACAACCGCAGAATGAGCGGGACAGCACTTGGAATGACTTAGGTCGACCGGCATAACTTTGCCTAACTTACTCAAGCCTACAACTTAATCCGCGGGACGAGCAAAGGCTATGCCAAGCCTTGCGCAGTGGAAGCGTGCATGCTTTATCAAGCATTTACGCGGGCGACGCCTATGACTTAGGCTAACTCTTAGCTTTTGTACCAAAGACCAACTTTCCTTCTCCCAAGCCACGGGACGAAGGACCGAGTGTCATTTTCAAAGTATGCCGTACACCAACTCTAAGCCGACCGTTGGACCATTTTCCATGTTCTAACTCATTTCGACCCGTCGGGATTATTCTCTTAGCTATGTGGATTCGTCTCTTTTATTATCAAGCCTATTGTGCCAGTTGAAAACATATGATTTATTATGTGAAGGCTAAGATGAGGTAAGTTCACCGAAACTACCCCACCTGAGCGAACGGTCGCCTCGACCGAGCGATGTCTTCCAGCAGCCGTTGCAAGGCTAAGGCCGAACGCCGTCGGCATTTCGATTCCTCCGATTGACTGAGCAGGACGGGGCACTACAACAATGACCTATAGACACCAACCAAACCCATATCCCATATGCCAATACCATCTGTAATCTATATGTTTATAGACCTCTCAGTCTTAGGTGCAGCTACAACTATACTCAAGGACAGGCTCTGGTCATGGGTGTCTCACTGGAAAAAGGTAAGGAAAGTAATAACAATCATCAAGGCTGTAAGGTATACTAACATCCTATATGTAAACCGGTTGGTATTATTAATAACAGAAAAGTCATCTACAATGGGTTACTATTCTAATACCAATGCTAACTATCATCTCTAGGGTACAGACACTCTATAAGTCATCATATCATTACACTATGAAAGAAATACATATGAATAAACTCTACAAAACTAAATATCCCTACTCCTAAGTTATTTGATGAAATATAATTTTAAAACAACAGAAGGGTATGATAATCATATGCGTCTGTCCAAAATCATGTTGTTCAGAGTCTTCGTCATGCTAGTGAGCAAGGCTACGATAATCACAGAGTCCTTGACTAAGGTACATACCTCGAGGTTCATGGTATTTAAAATTTTTGCATTGCCGCATGCGACGGCGAAAACCTTAAATTCCCACACCCGAGAAATACGTCCAAAATCTGACTATATGTCCTCACTATGCCAGCTAACATGACTATCGAAGATTCTAGATCCCATAACTGAGGTGACCTAGCCCATATGATTTTCTCAGAAAAGAACAAACATAACAAAAGAGCAACATGACAAAATTAATCAATCAACAAGGAACAGATGGAAACGGATTTCAAGATAGTTATAAGAGACAATTACGGGAATGGAATCGAGAAGAACGGAACTTGCAGCAAGATCCCCAATGGTCTGTGCATCCTCGACTGTCCTGACGATAGCTCGCCCCTGCTGGTTTTCCTTGGTCTGCTGCTGATGCTGTATGAACCGCTGCTGCTAAGAAAAATCGGGAATAACGGGAAAAGGTCTCTGTACAGACAGAGGTGCACCTCCAATGTAGTAGAAATGCCAACCTGAGTCGGCACAACAGGAGCTGCGGTCTCGAGGCCCTGATGAACAGGACGAGAGGTGGCCAGCATCTCGATAGTATTCTTCGAACCGGAGTGATGAGATCGTGTCTCCATAACCATCATGAAGACAGATCAAAACAAGAAGTAATTTCTGAGAATGAAGCGAAAATTCAAAGGAGGACAGTTTATATTCAAGGGAAATCAATAAGCAACAATTTAGATAAAAGGAATTTGATTAAGAGTTTTGCCTAGTGTGATTGAGTACCTTTAAAAATATCCAAATCCTACTGCAGGCTGTAGTGATACTCTAGTTCGAATACCACTACATAAACTAGACCTGCATGGGCCACCACTAAAAACGTGTCACGACCCGCACCCTAGAGTAAGGGCACGAGATGTGGGTACGTCCAGCCTACGCCGCAGTGTCGGCAGTAGAACGCTGTCCTAGGTCACAACATCTAACAATATAATGCTAAGCAGTTTATACTCCCCGAATGGGGGTGACATAGCAGAATGTAAACTCAATCACAACTAAGGAAGAAGAAGTACGATATGATATAGAACTCAAATGAAATACAGATGATCGGAAAAGTCTAAGTGTCTAAGATAACATCTCAGCAAACATCCAGAAATACAAAGTCTCAACTACAGAGTATGAAAGAATATATACAATCCGGATCTCAAATGACAGAAATAGTAAAACCTAGACTAGTCCCAAGACAACATAAGTAAGATAAAGCATAACTAAACTAGTCTATGCAGTAGGGTAATGTCATCAGCTAGAGCTGGGTCCTCCTGAGAGTCCAGCTCACAAGTGTCGTCTAGGGTTGTCCCATAGAAGGTATCCACACAGGCCTCCTCCTCGTCCTCTGTAATATTTTCAACAGATCCAATCAGGACAGGAACGAGCACAATACATCTCAACAGATCATAGCAGGTTAGAAATATAAGCATGCAGTAGAGTAAGATACAAAAAACTGAAAGAAAGTACAGAATGTAAACGGAGAAAGAACTGTAATAGAAATATCTACTATAAATAGAGAACTAACAGTGGCTAGTGAGTCAGAGTACAATATAGACATGTGAATGACATAGAAGATTCTGGGAACTATACTATGGAGTGATTCTGGGAACTACACTACTTGGATATTATTCACATGTCCACTTCTACTCCCCCGTACCCCTAATCAATACACAAGGATCCAGCCAGGTTATGTTATGATCCATACAATGGCCCACAAGGGGTGATACATGATGGTCCCATAAATGGAGATTCTAGGAAATACCCATAAATGGAGGATTCAAGGAAGACTCTGTGATCATAAGAGTACATGTCACAAGTGATCAATGAACCATGAAGCATAGTGATACACAATGTAAGTGAAATACACATAACATGTAGTATCCGATGCTCCCTGAGGGGATAACATCTCAAGAAAGGATCCATATAATACTAATCCTTGTGACCAACGTGACAGCATCAAGTAAAGTAATCTAAAGCAGAAAAATAATTCTAACATGATATGAAATAATCAGAGAATGTACTCGCCTGTATCCTGAGTATCTGAAGAATATCTACTGTCCGAGGAGTGGTGTCTGTCTCCTATAGAACAGTACAAGTCACTATAAGTCTAAAATGATAATAAGATGCAATTCAATACATTCTATATGAATCTAGGTCAATTTAGACCAAAGTCAACTCTTAGTCAACCTTGGTCAACCCTAGAAGTCAACTAGGTCAACTAAGTCAAACCTAAGTCAAACAAGTCTATACTAGTCTAACTAGTCTATTCTATCAAGCCCACATCAATTCTAGACTATACAAGTCTAACTAGACTCTATACTGGCATTCAAGCCACACCCATAGGCTAACTACATAGGCAATGAGCCATATCACATATAGGCCAATGCAATCTCTATTTCACATTACAGATAGGCAATTGTAATATTTACATTACAATACCACCTTACATATTCACACTATATATATATATATATATATATATATATATATATATATATATATATATATATATATATATATATAATATATATATATATATATATATATATATATATATATATATATATATATATATATATATATCACACTCACATTACATATTCACATTCACATGTGAATATGTAATGTGAGTGTGATATATATATATATATATATATATATATATATATATATATATATATATATATATATATATATATATATATATATATATATATATATATATATATATATAATATCTATGAATGTGAATATGTAATGTGAGTGTGATATATATATATATATATATATATATATATATATATATATATATATATATATATATATATATATATATATATATATATATAGATATATATCACACTCACATTACATATTCACATTCATAGATATTATATATATATATATATATATATATATATATATATATATATATATATATATATATATATATATATATATATATATATATATATATATAGGGAAATAGGGAATCAAGGCAAAAAAATGTGTGTCTCATATGGAAAAACAGTGTGTGTGTGAGGGTTTTAAAGTAGTGTGTAAATGAGGAATAGGAAAAGTTAGTGTAATACATGTGAGTTTGTGTAGAGTGTTCAGGCATGGTGTGTAACTAGGACTGCAATGTGTATGTGTGTATCACAATAGAAAACAGTGCATTGCAAATCAGTGAATGAGCATGACAGTTAGCTAACTTGACAGTACAATTAATAGGTTAACAGTTAACACAAGTCTCAAACACTCATGGAAATACATTATTTCCAACACAACCTAAATCCTTCATGACAGTTTATATGAACACAACCCACAGTTAAACCAACGACAGATTACTACAATCCCAAACCAATTTCGAATCCCCTTTACTAAACATCAAACCCCATTGCATAATCCATTAACAGTGAACTCACAAAATACCTGAGAATTTAGTCATGGCAATAACATTTCAACATTTTGTTTGAAAACTGGAATTTAAATGTCAGTTCAAAATAGTGAATCAATTGACAGTTCACTAACATACCAAAATTCGAATTTCCTTAGCAGTAAACTAACAATGCTCAAGAAATTAACATGGAATGTAACCTTCAAAAATCAGTTTAAAACATGAACTGAATCTCTGGGTTTAAACTGGGATCAACAATAAAATCAAATTTAGTTTAAAAGGAAGAAAACTCAGGACTCTTCACCAGGACTGTATCAGTCCAACCCATATGTTCAAAATTCTATTTCAGCAATTCGAATCCAAAGCCTTAATGAAATCCTAACCACAATAGCTAATACACATGTGTAAGGATTTAAACCTGGAAATAAATCATAAAAATCAGTTTTAGGGAATCAACTTGGTTTTCAGAAACTAAAAGCAAGTATCAGTCAAAACAGTCCATGCCATGGTTCGAATTCCATTTTATTTACATAAAACCTGATCTAATGTGTAAAACCAATCTAACATGAACTAATACACATGTTGGTGAACTTAAACATGCAACTTAACATCAGAAATTTATTTTAAAACTGGAATGAAATCAGAGTATCATCAAACATAAACATGTATCAGTCCACTTAGGGAATTTCGAATTTGATAAATCAAAACATATTAATATGATAATTGATAGGTTGGTAATTGAAGAACAACAAGTGCTCGTGTCTCCTAGGTAGATTCATGCCCAACACAATGCAACACAGCGAGTGTCCAAGCCACAGAACATGAATCGAGCACTTACAGTGCACGTTCAAAACACTGTGCAATGCACATGTACACGCGTGTCGTGTACACGACACGAATTAGATCTCGTGATCACACATGTGGGTTCGCCTAGTGTAGCTCTAGGTCTGACACAGCCTGACACGGGTCCATGTGTCACGGTGTCGTGTCCAGAAGTGCGTATCAGTGCACGAAAAATTGACTGAACCAGTCAGTGTAAAACCCGTGTCCGACCTCGTGCTCCCTCGACACGACACGAGAGGTCATGCCACTTGGGGAGTGTCGTGTCAGACACTGCCCCCAACGTGTCCAGTGAGTGTCACGTGTCCACGTGCCGTGTCCAAGGTGCAATTGCTCCCGAGTAGCAGGGGAGCACTGTACACTGCGCGCGCACGCGTGCACGAGTGCGACATGACACTAAACCGACACGAGACACGCTCAGTCGAGCAAAAACACATAAGCCACATCAAAACACAGCTTCCTATTCAAAAACATTTCGAAAACAGCAAACTTCAACCCATTGAGACATTAGGTCGAACACCTTAATAGTCTACTGATACGTGTCCGATACAGACACGTATCCGACACAGGTTGGGTTCAGATCCTACCCGAAGCTAGAGGAAACCTAGGTCTATGCATCTATGATGATAAATCACTAGTTTAGATAGGGTTTGAGAGATTACCAATGGGTTCTCCTCAAGCTCAAAAAAAATCAATAAGCAGCCCACTGCTACAGTAGCCCGAGCACTGTGGATCCCCAAATCAGTATTCTACCTCCATGGACAGCAAGAGGGTGATGGTTAGATTAAAATGCAAGAAATTTGGTTGAAAAAGGATGAGAAATGGAGAAGTTAAGAATAAATGAAGTTGGAGCTCACCTTGTTCTTGAGAAATGAGAATGAATAAAGGAGGCAAGGGTTTTTGGGAGGGATTAAATAGGGGAAATTCCAAGATGGCTGCCCTAAAATCTAGGGCTAGGGTTGATCCAAGGGTTCTCCATCAATCTAGACAATCCAATGGCTAGATGAATCCTAGGTAGCCCATCACTAGTCTTAACTAATCAATATGACTAATAACTAACCAAAACACAAATCATGACTAGCCATGACTAACCATGACCAATCCCAATCTAACTTAGTCTAACCATGACTAACTAGGACTAATTTAGGTTAGGTTGTAAGCCCCTGTTTTTTAAAATTCATTTTTATTTAGTGTTAATTAATTTTTAATGTCGTTTACAGCCTTAAAATAATTATTAGGATTTTTAGAATTTTTTCTAGAATTTTTAAATGATTTTAAATGAGCTTTATATATTAAAAATATCATTTTGCAATTTATTTGAACGTTTTAATATCACTTTGTAATTATTAGAATTGTTTTTATATCATAATGCAATTTATTAAATTGTTATTATAGTAATGTGCAAATTATTAATTACAATTAGAAACTGTTTGGACCTATTCGTAAATCCTAATTTCCTAAGGACCTAAGTGCTAAACCCAAAACTCTACCCACTCCCCCCCACGACCGATCGGCCAACTGGCCCGACGACCCGCCGCATTTTCCGGCCGACCAACCGCCTCGACCGACCTATAAAACCCCCTCGTTGCTCCCCAGACCAAGCCCTAACCCACCACGACCACCACAAACACCCCCGACCACCGTAGACGTTCGTCCCCGACGAAAACCCTAAACCCTAACCCTAGTTCCGGCGAGCCTCGCCCAGCCTCACCGTCGACCCTCACAGCTCCCAACCGCCGTCAAAGAGTTCGCCTCGACGAGACGACTCGAGCGCCACCCGAGCGCCGCCTCGCCGACGTCTCCTCCGCCGTCCAGGGCACTTAAACCCCCCTCCAATCGCCGGACACGTGAGTAACGGGACCCGTATCGTGTCGTGCGTGTCTCGTTTTCAGACACGAGACTCGCCAGGACACGACGAACTTAGTGCTGTGCTCGGACACACGAGACTGAGCTCGTCCGTGTCGTGCATAGCATGGACACGTGGATACCTGTGTCCTTAACTGTCTGGACACAGGACCGATATTTTATTTTATTTATATATAATATAAGACTAAACGAAATAAAATAAACGAGAACCCTAACCCTAACATAACTGATGGGCTGACCCCCTGGCCAGCCCGTCCTAACCTAAAACCCCCCCCCCCCCCCCCCCCCCGCGCAGGCTCTGGTTCGAGCCCCCTTTTCTTTCTGTTTCCTTTCTTTTTTCTTTTCTGTTTCTTTTCTTTTTCTTTTCCTGTTTTATATATATATTTATATATATATGTATATATATATATATATATATATATATATATATATATATATATATATATATATTATATATATTAGTAAAATATATATATATATATATATATATATATATATATATATATATATATATATATATATATATATATATATATATTAGTATATATATATGTATATACTGTATTTTGACAGTATTTTATATATATGTATATATATTTTATAGTTAGTAAATTTTATATATATATATATATATGTATATATTTTCATGTGTATATATATAAAAAAAAGTATTATTATATATACACTTTATTATTAAGTGTTTTCTTATATATATATATATATTTGTATATATATATATATATATATATATACTTTATAAATTAAGTATTTTCCTTATACATAGATATATGTACTTTTTACATGTGTAGGTATATAATTATTTTGTATAATTTTACCATATTAAAATAATAATATTTATTTTGCACTATTACCAAATTGTATTTTAGTGTATTTAAATTACTGCAACCATTTGGTGTCCAAGCCTAGCATGGGTATTTGGGCCCAAATGTGTTTTCACACATTCAAGACCTGTACAAGTCATATTGGACTTGATTCATGGCCTTGGGTCCTATATTTGAACTTTGGTTCAAATTATATACATGGACAAAATACGCAGATAATTAATTATTTAATTTCAATTGTGTGCAATGCTGTTTTTGGATTTCTAAAAATATTTAAAGTATTGTTAAAATTATGGAAAAATAGTATTTAGATACTATGTTACTTTAGCTATTTTAGTATAATTTTTGTAGTATTTAAATTACAGTTTTGCCACTAGTTTGGCTTGTGGAACCAAAACTCATTTTCTGTATACTTAGGAAAACTGATTTTTATAAAATATTTGTACTGGTTAATAAATTCCAGAAAAATTATAATAAATTTCTATGATTAACAAGGATCACTTTGATACTTTATTTAAGTAAAACTAGGCTTTTTGTCTATCTCTAAAAATGTTAAGACACAATGGTCTTTTGATTTATTTATTGATTAATTACGACTTGTAGCTTTTTGTGTTATTTTGAGTTTTAGCCGTGTTGAAACCCACCCCTCACTGGTATAAAGACCCTAGAAAGTTGGGTAAAGTAGTGTGTTATCCCACATTGGTCTCCTATGCCAAAGTCATCATTTTGGCTAGGTGTCCAGTCACAAGTCGTGTTTCACCAATTAGTATCCTAGTGTTTTAGCTTAGTGTAAAAACTAAGTTATTGTATTTATTTCTACAGTGACGAGTTACCGAACATCTATAGCACTGTTATCGCAGCTTGTTTTGTTTTGCTTTGCTAGAGGCAAGTACTTTCTACGAACTTTACATATTGTCACATAAATGAACTGCAAACCCCACCATGTTAAATGCTGATCCTTGGGGTAGCAAGTTAGATCTCTACATGTTGTACTTTCAGTTACTACCATGCTTAGAACAGTCTTGATGTATCTCTCACATGATTAGAATATGGGTTATGGGGAAACTGTTAGTAGCGTACGTGATCATGCCCCCTTACTCGTACGTACGTACCGAGCAAGGTTGACATTCTATGTATACCTTGTCGTAGGCGCACCAGCTGTATTTGTACGTATGTACATCTATCGCTTGTTTTACTTGTACGGAAGTACATTTTATATACTTGTACCACAGTACATTTTATACCTATTGACGATCACGTACCTGCTACAGTTTTAAACATTACATATACATCTGTCTCTATGACATATGTGTCCTTGCCATGATAGACTATGTGATGCCATGCTTTCCAGTTATTCCTCCTATGTTCATTTCTATGTTTCATATGCTAGTTTGTTAGATTCAGTACTTGCTCCCGTCCTGACAGGATAACGTTGTAGGTGTCCTTACTGAGGAGGAGTTACTCTGCGATACATATTATGGAGATACTGCCGAGGACCCGACTTTGCCATACGAGGATGTTCCTGCGGGGAGACTCGTCTAGCTGCTTAGTTGTTTGGGATATTTAGTGTAGTCATGTATTAGGCTACATATTTTGTAACTGGACATGTATCCAGTTTTACATTTCAGTTCACTTGTACTTGGACATTTTACTATATACGACGACTTTTGTGTTTGGAGCATTTATGATTATTCTTCACTTATAGAACTGTTAGCACATTTAGTCTTATCATGTTGTCTATAGAATAGCTTACTACATTTTATCTCAACGTAGGCTGGGCATGACTCGGCCGGGCCCAACAATTTGGGTAGCGGGTCGTGACATAGGTCAATCTAGGTTAGGCTAATCTAAACCACATGGAAATTAATTAATGATATTAAAATCACACCATTCCTAATAATCATATTAAATTCCAAAAAATATATATTAAATTCAAATAATTCAAAAATGACAAAAATAAACTCAAACTAAAATGATAAATGAAATACCCTAATCACATGGCTAGGCTCTAGGTCACTATCTCTAGGGTTACACTAGCAAAACACCAAATCACAAGTCATGATTTTAAATAGTTTAAAAATAATTAAAAATTACCAAAAATCATAATATGAAATAAATATCAATAAATAATAATTATAATTATAAAATTTTAAAATTACCCTAATCTGGAAAAATGGGTGTTACACTGCTCGGAAAGACAAGAACAGAACTCCAGTTGCACGAGGAGGAACAAGGTGCGCAGCAGCTCTCTATTCTCTCTTCGTGAATTTCTGAAGTCTAAGAAGTATTTAGAGAGAGAAGAGAGGCTCTGAATATATAGCCACTGCTGTAACTGTCCAGATCCGAGATGTGCGCAACGATTTGATGTCAAATCCGAATTATCAGGATCAGTTATCGCACGTTACGAATTAGTCAGAACGTGGACAGCCACAAACTGTGCGTGTTGCGCCAATCGAATGGGATACGCACGCGCCATCAGTGCAAACATCGTACACTGTGCACGCGGCACAACCAGGCGCAACTGGCACAACCTGCGCGAGCTGGCACAACTGGCGCAACCAGCGCACCTGCGCACTTGTGCACCTGCGCACCCCATGCAACCCAGCACAACCGCGCACCCTGCACAACCCAACGCAACCTGGACGCAACCTGGGCGCGCACCAGGACAGCGCAACTGGGCCGCATAACGTGGTCGCGCAAATGGCTCGCGTAACTTAAGCGCACTATGCGCCTAGCGACGATGCTGACGTGCTAAGTGCGCCAACAAAATGCCACATTACGCCTCATGAGCCCGAGCCCGAGTCCGAGTCGCTAAGCCCCTACGGGGCTTAGCCCCAATTGAAATTAATTTTCCAAGAGCAAAAAACATGAATGCTTTTCTTGGAGCCTTATCCTTACCTCCTAGTAAAATCACCCACATGGTTCCCTCCTTAGGGTCACCACCCCATGTGCATATCCCAACAACACATACAAGTATATATGTTGAGATAACTCATGGTGCTGTTTCAATGTGGGATTAAACTTTACTAGGCATGTTGAGAGCAAGCTCTCTTCATGTCAAGGAGCAAGAGCACCAACAAGTTTTATTCTTTCCCATTTAATTAGAGCCTTATACAAAGGCAAGGCACGACGTTTGTTAAGCGGGAGAAAAAAATGTTAAAATTTCACTATCCAAATTTATTTAAAATTTATTACAAAAAATTTCGATGTTAGGACTGTCAGCACTCAGCAATCGCTCAGTCTTGATTATTGTTAGAACTGTCATAATCATAACAGACATTTATTGTCCCCAAACGACTATCGAAATATGTAGTTCCAAATCCTAAAATTGTAACGAAGCTTTGGAAAAACACCCAATAATGAATTGTTAACCTAAAATCTCCTATGTGATGTTTCAAAACACACGAAATAGACATAGAAACTATTTTTAAAAAATATCTAGAATTTGAATAGGAAAAAAAAAGTTCAAAAACATATAAGAATAGTATAAATAGAAAGATTTAGATTGCTTGGAAAAGAGCCTCGGTGTGTGACATCTATTAGGAATCGGACACATCCTACAAGCGCTCGATACCGTGTCTGATATGTTGCCGAAGCGAAAACTTAGGCCAACCCACATGAAATAACCAACTTCTGTCTAACGAACACCAAGCACGGATAAAGACAGGTATATGGCGGTGATTACGTCACCTGGACAAATCTCAATCTATATAACTCGGATGAAATTACAAGATGTACAAAAATTAATGTTGAACCCCTTGTCCTCACCACACTCAAGAAGAAACGATAGAGATTACAATGAAAGCACTCACCAACCCAACTCTTTGCAATTTTTCTAACCGAAGTTGACGACTCTTCGATCATATCTCATTTTTCCTTATATCTTGTATGTACGACGAAGTTCTACAAATAAAGTGCGAAATTTTTCTTAGATCTCCTATGGACAAGTACCATGAATCTCAATTTTATGCTATGCATTGTGCCTCCACCCGATAATAGGATTTCATAAATATGAATCCTAAAACAAAAATCCTATTATATCTAAAATAGTATAAGACCATTTATGAACGTCCAATTATAATTAAATCAAATATTTAATTAGATTTGGACTTTTTGTTATCAAATATAGTCTTCAATTAGAATCGGAAGAGGAAAAAAAAAAGGGTTAGAGAGCCGTACAATGTGTTGTCTCCTATCCTTTTGAGGAGTTCCTAACAATTTTTTAACATTCTTGTTCAATTTTGTCTCCTAAGAAAAGAGGATGCGCCTCTATAAAAGGTCTTAATTAGTGGAAGAGGGCAATAAGAACCTTAAAAACTTGGTTAACATCTTACTAACCATATTAGTGAACATAATAATTGTCATGCCCCACTTTAGAGTTGGTGGGTTTTTTTTTTAATAAGTATTATCCTCATGTTGATTTAGACAAATACTTCTTCTTAGCTTAGGACTAAATTAACACCAAAAATGGTATGCGAGTAATTGACATATTAAAGCTAATTGAGTTAATTTGTTGTTGATATGCAACGACTTTTCACAACGCTCAACGTTCCAAAGAATCCAAACCCAACTTGAACATAAAATAAAAATTGGATGGGATAATCTTGCCTTTTGGGAGGATATTTATCTGCACCAGGATATTAATTTTTGAAACATTTTGTACTAGTATATGCACACGTACGTTGCACGTATTTTATACTACTTGAAAAGAACAAATAATAGTAGTATATTATTATTAAGAAGATTAAAAGTCATCAATATTAATTATTCTAAATTTATAATTATATTACTATTATTATATTATTTTATACATGAATATAAGACTATTTAAAAAGACCAAAAAAGACCTCCCGTAATTACCTAGTTATCCCTATTAATTTAAAGTAATCTTTTTAATTAGCAAATATAAATAAGAGTATTTTTTGAAAGAAAACTTTCACGGTGAATCATAACTTTTGTCATTATATAGTAGTATAAATATAAATAAATGTATTTTTGGAAAGAAAACTTCTACGGTGAATCATAACTTTTGGCATTATATAGTAGTATATATAAGGGTACGAGATATAGGATCTAATTAGGCTTTGGGTAGTGGATTTGTCCGTTTTAAATTTTGGGTACTCGAACTTTTTAGTGACACATTCGTCATTAAGACATTCATTTCGTTACTAACGTGTCACAAAAAAAGTTTGAGTACCAAAAGTCTAATTATGTCATAAATCTAGTACCATTATACAAAATAATCCTTAACTTTTTGCGGAATATTATATAGCTGAAAATTCTAAGTTTTTAAGAATAAAGTATAATTCTGTAATTAGATTTATAAAAAAAATATTTTCATGTTTGATGAGTATATAAATATTTCCGAAAATATAAATTTATATACAAGATAATATTTTTCTATTGATGATTAAATATATTTAACAGTTGTTATTTTTTGTTTGCAGTTTCTTGTAGTGTAGTCGGCTAAGATGTCAAATTAGTATTCAATATGACATGGTTCAAAACTTATCGATGTTATAGATTTTTTTACTTATAAATAAATTTTTACATACTCCAACCAAATCCAGCTAAATAGGAACCAAATCCAATAATATCCAGAATTACACTGGACCCAACCCTATTGGTTCCAAACTGATCCTAACTCGACCCATAGTCGAACTGACCCGAACCTAATCCAACCCCAACCAGACCACAACCCTACGCGGGCCCAAATTGACCCTACCCCACCCTGAAATGACCATGATCCCACCGAACCGGTTAGAAATTAGATAACTCGACTTGAAACCGACCCCAACTAGATTTGAATCAGACCGAACTGACCTTTCCAATCTGAACCGGACCCAAAATGATCCGACCAAACCATGACCTGTTTGAACCCGACTCAATATAACTTGGATCCAAATTTTGATCTATACTCGATTTATTCAAATGGAAAATTGGTACATCTATGATTCATGGACAAATTATTTTTTTGGATTTATAAATCTCCAAAAATAAATTTTATAACCCAAACTAAAGATAGTAGTAAGTTTTCCAACCTAAATCTTTTCGAAAATAAAAGAAAATCGAATATTAAACACACCCAAAGACATGGTCTGGCTTGCGGAACAGAGAGGAAAGGAAAGAAAATAAAATAAAAATAATAAATTTTTGTTCTTCATTTCTTTGGAAAATTATAAATTCTATTATTTTTCTTTTAGATGTTTGAAAATGCCAAAAAAATGGAGGAAAAAAAAAGAATAATTAGGATGAAAAAGTGAATCCTTGGGTTGATAGAGGGAACCATTTTCCCCCCTTTGTTTTTGAATTAATTTTCTTTTCTCCTTGTTTTCTTTAGCATAATAAATATTTTAGCATTTGTCCCCATTCAAAAAATAAAAAATAGTACATACCCACACTCTTTTAGAAAACTAGGAAATGCTTCCATTCTTTGTAAATCAGCCAAATTCGGTTCAAAAGTGGACTATATCTTAAAATTTTTTTTTTTCCATACACATAAATGTGGACATTGTTTTTTTTTTTTTTTTAAATTGAGGTATATGTTAGTTTTTATATCTCGAATGAAAATATTTGCTAAAATATCCCAAATAAAATAACTTTTTCTTTAAAAAAGAAGAAGAAGATTTCTTGAACCAAACAAAGCTCGAAAAATTGTAACTCTTATCAATAAACGTTTTCTACTCCCAAATTGAAGAAATATTCGTTCTTCCTCCTGGTAGTGGTAGCTTCTTGAGACATCTTGGACCGAGTCACTGAGGCTCTTGGACTTAAAAAAACAACAACATTAATAGAAGCTTTTGACCATTTGATGTCAAAAGTTATCTCAATTTTAAACTAATTTATGAAGTTATATTTGATAGGTCATTGTTAGAAAACAACTTTTGGAACATTTTTTAAAATAAGCATTAAAAAAACGCAAAAGCAACCGAAATAAGCCATTCTAAACCCAACTTCAACGATCCAAGTTGGGTCACTTTTCGCCCATGGATACTCATTAGGGTAAAGTAGGAATAGTGACGAACTAGTGAGGCAATAATGACGCATTTGGAACAACTTGATATCATTCAAGGCTTCTAATTAAAGTAAACAAACCTTTTTATAGTGTATTCCCAACCAAAACATCCATAAAACAAATAACAGAAAAATAAAGGAAATTATGAAGAATTATTCAACCTTGAAACCCTAAACCTATAGCCCACAAAAGCCACTTGGTAGATTATCGTAAAATTTTGTACAAGTCAGTGAAGACTAAGACTCTTGGATGCAAGTCAAGCTCGGTAGAAGAAATAGAAAGATATTAAAATCGCTAGTAAAGTACAGCAGAAGAATAATTCATTTAAGAAGCTAGCAGTCGAAACTAATTGAAAGCTAGCAACTAAGTTGCTGAAGGTGCTCTGAAGGGATGGAACTACTTCATGGGTGGTCAGAATTATCATTGCTCAAAATGAGATTCATCCGTCTCTGTCGATTCGTTCCCATGAACCATCTTTGAGAACGCTCCTTGTTAGCTACCTCCCTTCGTGGATAAGCATAGGCGTGTAGTGCCAATGACACTCGGAACAAAGGTACTCTGTTGCTGTAAAAAAAGAAATATTGTCTCTTGTGTGCACTAATTGTTGTAACACACAATATACATGAGAGAATCTCCCGAGTAGCGATAGTCGTTACTAACAACGTGGGCAAAAGAAAATAGAGTAACTCCCTATTCAATATGACAGTTACTAGCAATAACTCCATATTAATAAGACAATTATAAAACTAAACATCCTTAAAAAAATTTCTATGTCGGATAGCTATCAGCGGGTTGCCGCTAGCTTCCTAGCAAAAGCACGTGCCCTCATTTTTGTGTCTGATGCGAACTGCAAAGTGCACAAACAAATTATCACTTTGTGCATTTTGTCCATGTCCGAGTTCGAACTAAGTTTTCCTAAGAAATTTATGACAAAATAAATATTTGTTGAACGATTTTAACTTTGTCCACCAAAAAACTCCTACCGTTCAGACCAGTTGAACTAACAGACATCATGTGTACAAAATAATAAATAATATATTAAATATTGTAGCACACACTCAAATTTGACTCTACATGGAATAGTATATTCTAATAGGGACCAAATTTAATATGATAATGCGTTAAAGATCGAGGGGGACTGCACGTTAGTCTAGGATGACATGACGACTTTTTATTGGATCAAACTCTCCTACAAAATCAAATTCTATCCTCTCTAATGGAAGACTGTCACGCCAGTATGAAATAATGGACAAATTTTTCATCAATCTGTAAAGCATTACTCAATTTAATAAACCCTAGAACTTTCTTGCTCCTCCCCCACCCTCCACCACACACCAACCATCACTCACTTCCCATACTTTTTTCCCTACCACCCTCTCCTTCACTCCCATGCTTGTTACACCCCTAGCTAGTAGCCTCATTCAAGAACCAATAAAGATAAAGAGGAGAGAATGGGTGGAAAGTTTTGACATGCAAACATGTAGCTTTTTTTATCATCAATTAATCTAGAAAGAAATGTCAATCGATCCCAAGCACAAGCACAAGCACAAGCACAAGCACAAGAAAACATCCTCAAGTCTCTCTCTCTCTCTCTCTCTCTCTCTCTCTCCTTGTTACTGCAAAGTGTGGTGTGGGTCTCTTCTCCTTCTGCAATGACACCACCACCAACAGCAACAATTAATGTGTCATGATGTGGTTTGCGGGAGAGTCAATGGCCATGGACATGGAGAGCTCGGCTCACGTATGTTCTTCTTTCGTCTACTTGGTGCCATCATTCAATCACCCCCTCATTCTAACTTTAATTTCCCATGCCCCTATGCATAGGCAAAATGTAAATTTGAATGATATTGGAAACGCGGTATGTTCCGAATGGGGGTTGGTCCATGATGTAGGTAATATTGGATTGAGTCCGTATGTCTTTAAAAAAAAAATCATGTAAGACCTGAATTAATTCCAATTATTTACACCTCATGATCTCACCTTATATCCGATATGAGACTAAATTACCAACTCCATTGTCATCCATTTTTGAGGGCTCAACCGAAAAAGAGATATAATTCAACAATCTCCACCTTAGTTCGTTTCCGCTAGCCGAATAACCTTTAGCACCTCTGATACATTTGCTCGTTCTCGCTAGACGAACAACCTTAGCACCCATGTTACCATTGTTCGTTTTCGCTAGCCGAACAATCTTAGCACTCATGCTACCTTCACGCTACCATTGTGTGCCAACCACGACGTCTTGATCCATCTTGGACGCATCTAACCATCTTTATCTGCTCGACCATAGAACCAAACCGACACGTTCATCAACACCACCATTGCGTGTCAATCACAACGTCTTGCTGCACCTTGGACGTGTCAAACCCACATTTGAAGCCAAGCCGCTCCTAACTCCACCTTGAGAAGAGAGCATGTATATCCGTGTATACGCACGAACGTTCAACACCATCTGTCTCGAACCAATTAGAGCCTCCGTCCAAACAAACCATGTAACCATGTGCCATAATACCACTTATTGGAACGTAGTGTGATCCGAACCGGAGTTGGTTCATGATGTGCGATATTGGATTGAGTCTATATATCTTAAAATATAATTCACATGTAAGACCTGAACCAATTACAATTATCTACATCTCGTGATCTCACTTTCTATCTAATGTAAGACTAAATTACCAACTCCATTGTCATCCCTTTTTGAGGATTCAATCGAAAACGAGATACAGTCTACCAAATGATAATGAAGTTTGAAAGAAAGAGAAATTAATATTGCAGCACTAGCATTGCTACAAATTTGATATCCAAATAGCCTAAAATGTAAAACGCTAGACTGCCATAAAGTCCAAATGCATGCAACATACATAATAATGAAAACAAACTAATGAAGTGGTACTTACTGCTGGATCGATCGGCACCTAAGAAGTAGATATGGTCCCGTTGAGTTGAATTGAATTGAATGAATGTACCTACTGTTGGATCATGGATGCGCTTGAAATGATGGTCTAGTCGATCGGATCCAAACTTAGACCAAAACCCTATTGACAGTGCATTAATTGTCTCCATCTCTGTTACAGTCCACAGGCGATCACTTCTTTCTAAGCTCTGCCACCTCTCTATATAGCGCCTCGATTTGTGCACCATCAGAACAACGTTCCTGTGCTGTGCTGTGCCTGTTTGAATTTGGACTAGACCGGTTCTAAAATACCAAATGACCTTGGAAAGTTGTCCTATGGAAGAGGATTGGCCGAGTTGGAAATATTGTCAGACCTATCCTTGGACCGGCCCTATTAGTAGGTCTGGTTTCGGACCAGCTCGGGCCGAATTTGATCGAGTCTAGGTTGAACCGGTCATGGGAAGCGGGTCCGTCTGGATCGGACTCGGGGATAAAACTTCAATACCAGTCCAGTCCAGAACCTGGTCTGCTTTTATCCGAACTTGACCGGACTCGATACGGGTTAATCAGCTCTTTAATAAAAAAATGTATACTTAATATATAAATATTCAAAAACTAGCCGGATAGTTTCGTATTATATATATATTTGGTGTTGTTGTCTACTTGTCTACTTGTCGAGTTAGAACACCAATAGTAAGGCTTATCCTAATTTCTAGATTCTATATTCAAAACTAGGAGCTAAGAGCATCTCCAACCCTATTGTGAGTTTATAAAAAATGGTTGCTATATAGGAATGACAAGCTTTCATTTCAAAAAAATTTCTCCAGTGCAAATGTAGAATAAATTATGAAGTTGACATGACAATGACATGGCAAGGACAATGTGAAGTTGGTTGTCTAGATCAAGACAATGCATTTAATACTTTGTCTCCACATCATCAATTATGAATAAAAATATTTATAAAAAAATTAAGAAGTGAAGGAGTTGTTTTGGAAGTTGAAAAAAAAAAACTTTTTATTGTCTTCTCAACTTTTGCATTGAAGAACACTTTTTTATCTCATTGTCTTGTGTAAATATCATCTTGCCACACAGGAAAGACATTGTCTTGTGTCTCATGCCATATAGGAATCACAACACAAAACAAGGCAATAGGGTTGGAGACGCTCTAATTTAAAATAAACGCCAATAAGATTTAGATAAATAGGATATTAAAATTCCTGCAACTACATTATAAATTGTGGTGACATTTAGGTCTCGTTTGGTTCGCGGAATCATCGGGTCGGAAAAGGAAAGTAATTACTTTTCTATGTTTGGGTGTCAAAAAAATTAAGAAGGAAAGGAAAAGTGATTCCTAATGGAAGGAAAATCCATCCAAATAAGGAATCACTTTTCCAGTATTCACTTTTCTTTCTAAATTTTTTAGCATTTCCAAACGTCGAAAAGAATAGTCAGTAAAAATTGTAATTTTTCAAAGAAAAAAAAATGATAAGAATTTTTTTTTTTTTTTCCTTCCATTCCGCGAACGAAACGAGGCCTTAAGGAATATATACTTGAACTATTCTAATGACCTTAATTTAGATTAGCAAATATTTGAGAGAGATCTCGATGGTCGTGCAGTTGCTATCATGGTGATAAGTGTGATCCTCAAGCTAGCCACGAGAATATATAAACCAAATTAACCCAAATTAAGTTAGTTGCTTCCATGATGATTATGAGGATTTTGCATTCGATTGCGGTGTGCATGCATGCATGCTTCTCTTCATAATGCTATAGGGAATACTTAACTACTATTTGTATGCATGGCTAATGATTATATGCAACCTAATATGGTGGTGTCTATAAAATTGAACCCAAGTCTTAATCATTCTCTTCGTAAATAATGTGCATTTAATTTAATGATCCAAAGAAAGTTTTGGGTTTGCAGTAACAAACTCTACTTGGGCTTAGGGCTGAAAATCAAATGAAGGAGCTCGACTCGAAGCTCGGACGAATACGAACCGAGTCCGCGTCAAGACAAAATCAAAAGCCACACTAAACTTATTATACGGTTGCTCTCAAATCTTAAAGATTTTTTTGTTAAATTATCTATACTCTTTACATAATAAATTTACCATCATATAAAAACAAAAAAAAAGTAAAAAATTTAAGACAAAATTTATATACATCCATAAAAAAAATCACATACTAGGAAAAATCCTAATACAAGAAATCGAGCCGAGCTCAAGCCCGTTCGCAAACAAGATCGAGTCAAACAACCTATGGTTAAAATCGGTTCGAACACCACTTCGAACAAAAAAATGATCAAGGTCGGTATCGATTTGCTCACGAATGAGTTTTGAACCAATCTTGGCCCGAGCCGAACGCGGGCCGAACACGAACTGTTTGAATCGTTTTACGGTCCAACATGGGCAAGAGCATCAATAGTAAGGCTCATCCCATTGCTATATTCTAGATACAAAATATAGGAACCCATATTGTAGAATAGTAAGATTCAATTGAAGTTCCATGGTAGCCATGGTCTTGTCCGAGCCACATGAGGTATAGCCCAGGCCTAAAAAATTCTACATTCATAATGTAGAACACATTTTGTAGAATAGTAAAGCTAAATTCTTAGTCCAAATTTTTATATTATACATTTTATATTGTTTTTTGATAAGAGAGAGAGAAAGATGACGCATGTGTCTATATCTATTTATCTCATTTGGAACTCAAGGTTTATTTGTTTACTATCCTCATACAAACCTAAACCATTATACATTTTTGAGAAATTTTGAGTGGCACCCCAATTTCTTTATCCATATTCAAGGTGCACCCCACCACTTTACATAAATGTAAGTTATCCCCCACTTTTGACGGATTCCGTCCAAAACCAACGGTCAACGCGTTTGACCGATAATTTTGGACGAAAATACCCTCCCAAACCTAAGCCTAAATCCTGCCCCGGCCCCCTCCCCCGCTTCCGCTCCTCTGCCGTATCACCGTCTCGCCGCTGCCGCACTCACCACCACCACCACCACATTCACCTTCACCATCACCATCACCACCTTCACCAACACCACCATCACAACCACCGCTCCCCCGCTTCCCCTCCGCTGTCGAGCCCCCGCCCCCCCGGCTATCGCGCCCCCTCCCCCGCTCCGCCCCCCTCCCCCGCTCGCGCTCCGCCCCCCTTCCCTGTCTACTTCCTTGCAATAGCAGCAGCAACAGTGACGAGGGTAGCGGTGGGGCGGGTGCGGGCGCGGCAGTGGCGGGACGAGGGAGGGGGGGCAGCGGCGGGACGAAGGAGGGGGGGCAGCGGCGGGGCGGGGGAGGGGGATTAGGATTTGGGTTTAGCTTTGGGGAGGATGAAGAAATGAGTATTTTGGTCAAAAATTGTCAGTAAAATAGTTTGACCGTCAGCTATGGACGGATTCCGTGTGAAGTGGGGGGTGTTATATATTTATGTAAAGTGGTTGGTGCACCTTAAATAAGGATAAAGAAAGTGGGGTGCCACTCAAAATTTCTCTACATTTTTTTATATTACAAATTTGGACCTCAATATTCATTTTTTTAGCTCAATATACTATTGATGTTCTAAGAGCATCAGTAGTAGATGGAGCTCAAAAATGCATATTAAGATCCAATATTTTTTTTAAAAAATAAATGTATAATGGGTTGGGTTTTAATGAGGATAGCAAATAAATATATCTTGATACCCAATTGTAATGAATGAATATAGACCCATGTGTCATTCTTCTTTTTTTTTTCAGAAAATAACATAAAATTAAGAATATAAAAATTATGGCTCCAAATTGAACCTTAATACTACCATACAAAATGAGCTACATTACGAATGCAGAAAATTTGAGGCCGGACTATAGCTCATGTGGTTGGAAAAAGATCATCATGATACACTAATTAAACCTTATTATTCCACAAAATACTCCTACACGATGAATCTATAATCTAGAAACTTGAATGAGCCTTACTATCGATGCTTTAAGAGCAGGGGTGGCATAATTTTTTTTCTCTAGCCGAGTCCATATTTAAAAAAAAACTTTTATTAAAAGCACAACACAAATTGTTAGAGGATATCACGATTTTGACCGTCCTGTACATGTCTATGACTGACAAATTTTGACAATCTTTGTAACATTTAACGACTAAATTTTGACAATCCTATGCACATGACTGACAATCCTAAACGGAAATATGTGAGGGTTCTGTGACTTTGGTTATTTAGTTTTTTTACGATCAATCGAGAACGAGACTTGTGGCATTGTTATTTGCTTTTACCATGATCTCAGTAGTCACACAATCATCCGGAGCTCTTGAGTTACAAGTATTCAACAATGCGACTAGGATGAGAGACATATGACGATACATGATATCCATGAAGTAGTCCCCATCTAAACTGTCACCATGAGAATTTTGTGGCTGCTGAAATCATGATAGAATCAAATAACAATGATGCAAGTATCATTCTCGATCATTCATGAAAAAAAAAAATCCAAACTCATACAATTTCCACTTCACACAACCTCACATATCTACGTTTAGTTTTATGGTCTTGTATAGTATAAAAATTTATGTCTATGTCTCTATTTTGGACGGTCAATCTAAATCAACTGTTACGACGAGACCCAATCATATCCTGGAGTGGATAGTATGGAGACTTAAATACAAGATTTCAATATTATATGAGACTCTAAAACTAAATAGGGGAAATTTATGAAATGCCCAAAAACTAAAAAAGTTTCATGAAAAACCCACCGCTAAAAAAACTTTCATCGCGTGCCCAAAATTAGAGAAACTTATCCAAAGCGGATTCCAAATGACCCTTTTACCCTTCTAATTTATTGAAAACACCCACGAAACTACTCTTAAAAAAAAACGTTTCGATACTTCATCTTCTTCCATACGCTGCTCACTTTCGAATCTAGGTTTTCTCCTCAAAAATCTTCAAAAACTCGTCGAAAAATTTCGGAAAGACCGAGACAAACGGCAAAAGTGCTAAAACGGAGGTCCAAACATTATTTTTTTGCGATTCTAAAATTTCGGAAGGCCGTCTAACAGTGACACTGTTACTTTTAGCCTCCTCAAAGATACGCTCGTTTTGCGACAAACGGGACCTCGTTTCGACCTCCCAGTCAAAAGTTATGGCTCTCCAAAGTTTCAACTGAACATAAAATGCAGGAGAATGGGCATTCTCCGTGTTAGAACACGAAAAATGTTAATTTCGCATGAGGGTGGCCATTCTCCGTGTTAATAACACGGAGAATGGCATTCTCCGTCTTAATTTACACGGAGAATGACCACTCTCTGTGTTAGTAACACGGAGAATGACATTCTCCGTCTTAATTTATACGGAGAATGACCATTCTTCGTGCTAAATTATACGGAGAATGGCCATTCTCCGTCATAATTTACACGGAGAATGGCCACTCTCCATGTAATTTAGCACGGAGAATGGTCATTCCAGTGTTAAAACGCAGGAGAATGGCCATTCTCCGTGTTAGAACACGGAGAATGCCATTCTCCGTGTTAAATAAAACGGAGAATGCCATTCTCCGTGTTAAGTAAAACGGAGAATGTTCATTTTCCGTGTAATTTAGCACGGAGAATGGTCATTCTAGTGTTAAAACGCAGGAGAATGACCATTCTCCGTGTTAGAAACACGGAGAATGCCATTCTCCGTGTTAAATAAAACGGAGAATGCCATTCTCCGTGTTAAATAAAACGGAGAATGGTCATTCTCTGTAATTTAGCACGGAGAATGGTCATTCCAGTATTAAAACGCAGGAGAATGGCCATTATCCGTGTTAGAAACACGGAGAATGTCATTCTCCGTGTTAAATAAAACGGAGAATGCCATTCACCGTCTTAAATAAAACGGAGAATGACATTCTCCGTGTTAATTTATACGGAGAATGACATTCTCCGTTCTAAATTACACGGAGAATGGCCATTCTCCGTGCTAAATTAATTACACGGAGAATGGTCATTCAAATGTTAAAACACGGGAGAATGACCATTCTCCGTGTGGCCATTCTCCGTGTTAAATGGAGATTTTTGCGATGATGATGATGGTGATGATGATGACGAGCGATGATCTGAGTTCGACTGAAGAAAAGCACACCGAACTACGAACGATTTTTGCGATCTCTGCTGAAGATGAGAGCAATGGAATTCAGATTTTTCGTGAAGAAGAAGACGAAAATTGCAATCCAGATCTGAGTTTTTTGAATTCAAATACATATAGATGACCAATTCGCGCGGAGGGGTAGTTTCGGTATTATAAAAATAGCAGTTTCCAGCGGGTGGCATCTAAAAGGGAATCTTGGAATATTTAACGTGAAAAAACATAATTCTGGATATTTCATAAAACTCATCCAGCGGGTGGGCATTTCATAAAAGCCCACCCCGAAATTGGATTTCTCAGCAATTTTCAGAACTAAATAACCCATTTTTTTTTCCAATGGCCGAATAAAAGCCCACATCTGTATTGGACCGGGTCGGGTCCTTACCTAACCCGCTTTGCTGCTTGGGGATCAAGACAGTTCCTTATATTCCACCCCCAATGAGGCCCCTCTCTCTCTCTCTTCTTCGATTTGTGTTGCCGATCCAAACCCCAAACCCTGTAGGTAAGTGTCTCCTTATTTTCACGTAGATTGTTAGGGCTAAAGCTTCGGCCTTTACTTCTTTCAGTATGTTCCAATTTTCACTATTTTTTAGGTATTTTTTTGCTGCTGACATAACCCTAAGTTACGGTGTAATGGTGGATCTTTGGACAATGGGATCCTGCGGATTAAAAATTAGGGTTTTAGGTTTTTTTGTGGTCACTTGACTTTGAGTTATGACGACGTCCGTATCGGGTCGTGTTGGGCACGCATTGGACACGGCACGGACGCTTCAAAATGCACCGGCACACTAAAAAAATGGTACCGTGTCCGTGTCGCCGTGTCTGGTCATATTCATGGTCAGCGCATAGAGAATGGTTTGGGTTGGTCATGTTCTTGCCACCAAAACATGATCAAGATGCGAGGAAGCGTAATTTTTACTGCAGTTGGTTGCATATTGATTTTTTCCCGTAATTTTCTTAAAATGTATATTTAATATATATGTATTAATGTCCATATATGACGGTTACTTCTTGTGCCAGTATTCCTGTCCGAATCTGTCGTGTTGTATTGTTTCTGTGGCCATATATGTGTCTGTGTCCATGCAACCAAGATCCTCACTATGTGGGGCCTTGAGCCTCTAGGAGAGCATTCCTATTCTTGATCTACGGCATTTGATGGTCCAGATTCCATGGATTGCTTGTTTGAGTGATTTGACAACCTACGGGAAAGGGAATAAATACAAGACAAAAATAAAAACCTTTCTTTCTCCCTGTAGATCAATGGGGGTTTCATTCCCATATCTCTGACGTTCTTTCGGATGGGAAAGCAAGCAGGTTTGCAATCTGAATCGTTTAGCCTTAGCCTCCATTGAAGTAGTGTAGGAGAAACTACCCAAGCTATCGCCAGAATCTACCTTACCAGAGGGTTGTTGTAAAGGAGAATGTCTGCTTGGATCCATGTACATAATTCAACATGTAAGATAAGAAACAAATAGGAGAGACCACATATTGCCAAAATGATTTATATATTTATATATTTTTTAACATTATTGGTTGAATGCTCTCCTTCAAACATGTTGCAATACGCATTTAACTTTGGTCATTAGGATGTTTGGTGGACTATCCTGGACCTTAGGATGGATTGGAGTCTTGATACTTTAATTTTGAAAGCTAGATTATAGAAAAAGAATCCTTTTTATCTGATTTTTGAGGTCATTGTCACCATGGCCATGGGTTGAACTGTTGTGTGGAAAAGGAGTTATATTGGTTGCTAGGGCTGCAATGAACAGAGCAGCTTGTGAGTTTGACTCGACTCGGCTCTACAAAATTTTGACTCGGCCCTACTTGGGTTTCTTAACGAGCCGAGTTGGATTCCCATATTGAGCGGAGCTTACTTGGGTTTCTTAACGAGCCGAGTTGGATTCCCTTATTGAGCGGAGCTTGAACATGGGAAGTTTGGCTCAAAAGCTTGTGAACAAGCTCGACTTGAAGAATACTCGTCTCGACTCGACTCTTTTTACTCGATTATGACCCGACTCGTCTTAGTGCAACTCAACTCAATTCAATTACTACTATTTGAGCACGTTGCCATGTTGCCAATGTTCCAAATCCCACAATGTAAGTCTATAATGGTAGAGAGCCGAGCTGTGTCACCGAGCTCGGTACTAATGACTCATTTGTTAATGTTTTGGAGTTGAGGTGTAAAATTGAGCTTGAGAAGCTCGAAGCTCTTATTGAGCCGAGCCAAGCTGCCTGTGTGCTAATTTGAAGAACTTGAATATGATGAAGCTTGAGCTTTAATTTGATCCTAGCTCAATAATTTTCTTTCATACATGAGCCGAACTTGAACATGCAAAGCTCGACTCTGCCCGATTGCAGCTCTATTGGTCGCTTACTTTCAGTTATAGCTTAGAATATCCAGATTTGAGCTGAGATAGACACTCGTTGATGTTATTAGCACTACCAAAATGTACTGATTTTATAACGGAATTTTTGTAACGGCACCCGTCCGTTACAAAGTGTACGGAAATGCAACGGGTTCTTAAGAGAGACATGGTAATGGTTATAGCAACGGTGTGTCCGTTACAAACTTATAGGACGTTACTGTCCGTTACAAATAGTCCGAAATTTTTTGTAAAACAATTCGACTACAGACTACAGAAACTCATTCGGGTTTGTATAGGGGTGAAATGAAAAAAATTCTGAAACGAATTAGCAACATATTTTATATGTGTTACTAACTTAGTAACTAAAACAATTCAACTACAGAAACTCAAATAAGAACTCAAAATAATAACTTGCAATATGGATGTGACGTGGATTTCACTAACATTAAAATGTACTTATTTTACTCTTTAGTCCCAAGGATCAAATGCATAAAATATAACGGTTTGTTCATGGCCGAGTTTTAAAAATTAAGAAGTCATGAGTTCCTCTAGGATTTTTGTAACTAAAACTTTCATGTGATATTTGTTACGAAATTTCCAACGGTAATAACTTTGTTACAATTACCGTTGCGTATTCTGTAACGATTCGTTTGTTAGTTGTAGACATTGCTACCTTTTGTTAGTTGTAAACGTGGCCACAATGGTAACAGAAACATTGTGTTACTGTTGATGTTGATGTTAGTTTATAATTTTTCAAAACCAGTAAAAACATAATGTGGCAACCGAAATATCAGTTACTATATTTGTTGCAATATTGGTAACGGATATTCTTCTGTTCATAAGCGGTTGCTACCATTATTGTAGTTTGTTTTGTTTTTAGAAAATAAATAAATTTTAACTATACTGCCTTTGAACAGGTCGTTCCCTTTGTCAGCATTTAAGGTGTCTTAATTAGGAAATCCTATCAAATCCGGTTTACATACACTTAGCAAATATCAAGTCTATCACATATATTTGAGTTGAAGTATGAATTTCACCTAAACCGTAATCTGAACCCATACTTGAACCCATTAAGCTATTAATGGTAACTGATAACCCGATTATGCGAGTTGATTATTTAGATAGAGTTGAATTCCAAAAGTAAATCTGCGCCGGAAACTGATTTACATATAGCAAATCACCAAGTTTATTACATTCTTTTGTCAGATTTTCATTTCACCCCTACACAAACCCGAGCTAAAATGAATTTCGTCCAAACCTGAATCACATTTCACTTGAACCCTATGCTACAATGGCAATTGATAGCCTTATTGCCTGACCCCAACTTGATTAGCTTACTCCATTGAATCCATTCCAAAGGCGAATATGACGAAATCCTAGAATAGTTAAGGCCCATATAGCTGTAGCCAAATCCGAAGATGATTACTTCAAAAAGTCTCAAATTTTGTCACATATTTGACTAAAATGTATAGATTTCACCAAAACGTTAAGCTGAACCCGGACCAGAATCCGAATGAATTTCATTTGAACCCACTCTAAACTAATAAGCCGTCAATGGTAACCGATCTAGCCCGTTTACCTGATCGATTATTTTGAGAATAATAGGGATAGTATTTCAAAAGTAAACCAAAAAAAATCCTTAATGATTAGAAAGATGTTAATTTGATCTAACCAATCCTAAACCGGAATCTGGATCCAAATCCTACCAGAACTTCCACCTGCACCTGAATCCGGATGCAAAAGCTTATAGGGTTCGGATTTGTATATTATTAAATGGCCATCCCTTTGACCACGCTATTCCATCAAAATCCCCTCTCATTCGAGCCTCTCTCCAATGACCTCTTTCTAATGTTAGTCTCTTTCTTTCTCTTTCTCTCTCTAAAAATTGTTTGTTAGACCTAAAAAACCCATATTTTTCTTTTCTTGAGATCTGGCCTAAAAATTCCTCCATTAGATAGATCTACTTATTCATTTATCACTTATCAGCTATTAATTTTATCTTTTTTCTATGTATTTTGGGAAGCTTTTGAGAAATTAATTCTTTTGTATTTGGGGGTGTGTATGTTGAACAAAGAAACATACTTATTGTTGTTGTTGCCTTGTTGGTTGCATGGACACGTCTCGAGAGGATGCTATCTATGTTAGACATGGTCAATCAGTATCTACGTTCCTTCCTAAGCCCCCAGTACGTGGGCTCGAAATGATTTGGGATCTGGGCAGTCACATGCCAAGCATGATCAGGATATAAGAAAATGAAATGTTTTTGCAGTTTGTCGTTAATAGATTTTTTTGGGAAACCTATTAACTATATGAAAATTACATAGATATTGATATTAGTAAGACCTAATCTGTAGGTATAGATATGTGTTCATGTCTATACATAACTGACCTATGCCATACCCTATCGTAAATTTTCTAAAGGATGTTGTCTGTAGGCTAGTCGTACCCATGTCTGTATCCATGCATATTACTCATTAGTATAACAATTTTGTAAGTTACTTATCAATATAACTTTATTTACACAACTCAAAAATGAAATAACATGTTTCATTTATTCTTAAGGATGGCATAATTTAGAATTTTCATGTAAAAATGTGCTTGATTTTAGATGACTGGCTGGCAATGAATGGATTTAAATTTGGGATCATTAGAGTAGTGGACCAAGATGCGTTAGCATGGAAGGAGATAGCACAATGGAGTGGTAGAGGAGAGTGGAGAGGTTTAGGCTTGTTTAGTATAAGATTGTAGTTTGTTTTCATATTCAGAGGTGTTCACAATTAAAGAGTCAAAACTGAAACTGAAGCTCCTTCTTAAACTTGCTGAAGTGAAATTTTTGAGAGGGACGGAGACCAATAATTAAACAGAATTTTAGATATTGGCATTATTGTCATATGAAAGTCGCTTTCATCGAATCACACAACCTTTTATCCTTGGGTTGTTGAGTTAGGATGACACTGTGAAATAATTGCATCTTACAAGGCTTAGAGCCTAGGAATATCAGCTTAAGTAGTTTGATAAAGTGATCATTGAAGAAAGAATTATCTTGCTATTATCAACTTAATAGAAAAAACTCTGGCTAAGAGGAGCTTGGCTCTTTTCACCATCCTTTGGGATTACTCGTCTCTGTGTTTTTTATGGGACTTTTTCTTGAGCTGATACCATTATGTGCCAAGTTTTGTTGAAATTTCATGCTGACCTTATTTAATAGTTACGAAGAACCTAATATCATTTTTATTATTATTAAGAGTAATTAAGGCTAAAAGTCAATACCCTTCAATTGTTTTGAATGTTTGGCAGCTTTGGTTTAATGCTTCTGGCATCTAGTATGGACATGGTAGTATGATCTAAAACAGAAGCATGGATTTGAATTTTTGGTCCTCTAATAATTTTACCATTCTTTATATTACCCTTGTAAATGCTTATGTCGCCCATGATTTTGAATCTTTGGTTCTGTACCAAAAATCATTGCTCCATGCTTTTGAACCATTGATCCTCTCATACCGTTTCCATTCTTTATATTTCTGTTCAGATTGCTTATTCACTCCCATGCCTATCTTTCATTCAGATACATGCTCTTGAATCTTTACAGCAAATCTTATATCAACAACGACAACGACAATACAAAGTCTTTATCCCAGATCCGTGGTCCTGTCTATCCTTTTGAATGTAATAACCTATCATTTTGTTATCATTCTTTTTCTTCCCCTTATGGACGCTTATGTCACTCCCTTTGCATATTTTTGGTTCAACGAAGGAATTTGTTGAGTTTCGAATCCTCTCATATTATTACTACTTTTTGCATTCCCAGTCCGAAAGCTTGTCACTCCCTTTATCTTTGGTTCAGCAAGGAAATTGGCATGTCCATCTGCAGTAATTTTAAAATCTCATTTTGAACCTTTTGGTCCTCCCCAACAACTATAATGGTACTTATCCCGTTAACAATTATATTTTCAGCCTTCTTGAAGAAGCTAACTTGGAATATGAGAGCATCATATACACGTTCATATCTACATACTACATAGAAACACACACGTATGTGTGTGTCACGCTCCGATTTCCAAATAGAATATCAGAGCACTTGATACATCTCCCGGCTACGCACCCGTACAATACAAGTCTTATTGTACCTGCGATTGTCGCCTGTAAGGTCTAGGATAAAGCATAGGCATAAAGAACAATCTAGAAAAATTCACATTTATTACACAAACTTGCAAACTTGTTCATATATTACATGCTTCCATCTTTCACAAAAGATCCATAATTATACATAGAAAACTACAAAACGACAACTACTAATATCCAACATAATTATTTTCTATATCTCATTTATAGAGTTCTTCTTCAGTGTAAGACTGCATTCCTTCTTGACCTTCATCAAATCCTAGTGAACAAAACTAGGTCGTCAATACGATGAGCAAGCCCTCAATCAAGGAGTAAGGTACGTAAGGTAAGATGATAATTTCAAGATTTAACTGGAGGATAAGATAATAAAAAAAAAAGAATATTAAGAAATTCTTAAAACATTAATAAAATTCCGAGGAAAAAATTTCAAGTGTCAGGAATAACTGTGTAAAACCTCAAACAAAATTCTTTATGCAAATGCAATTTTAGAGAAACGTTCCTTTAAATTTCCTTTAAAGAAATTATTCCATGAATTGTTTTATTATTGTTATTATTTTCACATAAACCTTTCTCCTTAAAATAAAATTTTGCAAACAAGACCCTTCCAATTTTTATAGTTTGTAAAACTTACCATGACACCTTGGTATCCAAGTGTCTTCATGCATGTATACACAAGGGTTAGATTGGTCTTTTCACCCTTATTCCATGTATTGTTCTATGCCCTAATTTCATATTATTTATTAAATATAATTCAAATCAGAATATGATCTCCCAAAAATTGCACAAAATATAATTCTAATAGCAATGGTAAAATTTGGAAAAAGAAATTTGGAGATTTTAGGAGGACTTGCCTTTGGGCTTGGAATTTGGAAGGAGAAGAAATTGGGATTTTAAATGAAGATGTGTTGGAAAGGTTTTCTTGGCCGGAACTGTGACCGATGGTGGGGCTCCCCTGGCCGAATCCGCCGCCAACGACATGGCCTGGCCGGCGAGAGGGAACAGTGGCGACAGCCACGGGAGGTGGTGTTTGCGATAGTGTTAGTATTAATGTTGTGTTTGGTGATGTTGGTGTTGATGGTGGAGTTAGTAATGGTGGAAATTGTGGTGATGGTTGTTGGTGTTATATAATTTAATTGAAGAAGAAGTCCGTGATGGTTGTTGGTGTTATATAATTTAATTGAAGAAGAAGTCCGAAGAGGAAGAGGACATGATGGATTAGGGCTCGGTTGAGGAACTTGTTAGGGAGAGAGAAAAGAGATAAGACTTATCTCCCTAACTCTATATATACAAAGCACATAGGTTTTTAACCCTAAAAAAAAATCTTTAGACATCATGATTGCTAGTTAAGGGTGAAAAGACCAATCTAACCCTTGTGTGTACATGCATGAAGACACTTGGATACCAAGGTGTCATGGTAAGTTTTGCAAACTATAAAAATTGCAAGGGTCTTGTTTGCAAAATTTTATTTTAAGGAAAAGGATTTATGTGAAAATAATAATAATAATAATAATAATAATAATAATAATAATAATAAAATAATACATGGAATAATTTGTTTAAAGGAAATTTATTATTATAATTATTTAAAACAAATAGTAGTAAATCAATACCATATTTATGGGATATGGTTATGACAGTGTGTCTATTATAATATAATGCAAATATAGTATAATAAATAATATGGCAACAAGTATGCAAGCTTTTATCCAAATTTTTGACTTTTCTCAATTTAGCTCCATTAAGGGCTATCTCCTGAGTTACAAAAACAAGGCAATAATTTCCTATAATCTTCAATCCATGTTCTTTTGTCCAACCCTTTCCATCTGGTTTGTACCTTTGCTTGGACTTTTAGAGGACGAGCTTTATCAGAAACTTTTTTTTCTCCTGTAGATAGTATATGCTACTATTTAAGATACCAATCAGGAGATAGTACACATTGTACGCTGTTTTCACGCACAGTGCACAAAGCGTTGACATAAGAAAAATGTTTTTTTTTTGCCTATAATAGGGACTCACTTTATTGATATTTGGTATGCATTTATTGTCACAAGAATTATAGTTCTAGATGTGGAGATCAAGATTTTGTGGCTGTAGGAGACTATCTGCTTCAACAATCCGTTGGATGGATATAAATTATATCTCCTTAAGAAAACAAAAAGGTATTTCGAGTTAAGATTGTAATTTGGATCAGAATCTCTTTGAAGGTTATATGAGTGCGCTCGAGTAGAGTGGAAATCAAAGTGGTGTTAACCGTTCCGTTTTGAGTTTGCTTTATATGGCAAAAACTTTCTATGCTTGAAAGACCAGGGTAGTGAAAGCATTTCCCCAAGGAAAGAATTACAGATATTCTTGAGTTAAGATCATCTGCTTTATTTGGATCATAAGATTCTTGAAGATTTTTAGAGTGAACTTGAAAAGAGTGCAGATTTGGGTGAGTTTGAAAAGAGAGGCATAATATATTCTTCTCGGTAATACATATTTGGGATTCAGTTGTTAATTTGTTATGATATCATACTTCATAAATAAGCTTGAGATCATCTGAAGTTATTACAATGCTTCTTTATATGAATATTTATCTTCGAAGAAGATTTCCAGTAACCCATAGTACAAATAGTTTTAGTGTGTGTGTGTGTAGAGAGAGAGAGAGAGAGAGAGAGAGAGAGAGAGAGAGAGAGAGAGAGAGAGAGAGAGAGCATGCGATGTGGTGTCATCTGGATACATAAATAATCGGGTAAACCTGAAGTTCAATGGTTAAATTCAACTTTTAAGTGGTTTAGATCTTTAATAGCCCGACACTCTTAACTCAGAAACGTACCCGTGTACCCATATAGCACGTCAAAGTATTCTCAAACTTCTTTGTTACATACAACCTTGAGCAAACTCTTTGGGTAGATGTCTTATTTTCGACATTCATTGAATCATTGACTTTGGACATCTTCAAGGACAACCTACTATCTTCGACGATGACTTCTAGTGTCTCTAGGAACTTCAACAATTGAGGCTCGACTATTAAAAATTTTCTTGAAGAAAGGGAACATCCTTTTGTTTGTTTTTTATAAATATTTCTGAATTGTTTTTTTTAACCGTCTCTCAAGGTTCAAAGTGACGATGACTTCTAGCGTCTCTAGGAACTTCAACAATTGAGGTCCGACTATTCAAAATTATCTCGAAGAAAGGGAACATCATTTTGTTTGTTTTTTATAATTATTTCTGAATTGTTTTTTATCCGTCTCTCAAGGTTCAAAGTATCGGTATCGGAATCGGTATCTGTATCATACTATTCCTATGAGTATCGGGGTCGGCGGTATTGGCGGTATCGACAATATCAGAGGTTTCGGATCGGAGTATCGATTTTTTTTTGTATCGGAAAACAAATAATTATTAATAAATTATTTACATTTTAGAAAATATAATTTATTCATTTAGGCATAATTTTAATATTTTCAGTGTTGTTTCTTAGTAGTTTTGAAATTGAATGAAGTAGTACTCACCCTTATCGATTGATTTACATATGATAGATAAGTTTTATTCTTTTACATGCTTTTATAACCTTTCTATACTTTTACACCCTTGCTGATTGATCTTTTTCGTTCAATTTTCTTTGCCAAATTGACCGGAAAAGAGACCCCCAATGTCGATATCGGTCAGTATCGAGTATCGGTCGGTATTGGATCGGGACATGCCAAATCGTATTGGTATCGGCCGTATCGGTATCGGTATTGGCCGATACTGTGAACTATGTCATCTCTATGTTTTGTTTTGAGTTTTTTTTTAAAGGCTTTTGCATCTCTATTTTCTAGAGTTTTTACAAATTAGAATTTACAGCAAAAACAATATTTTTAATGTCAACACACAGGTAGTTAAGAATCGGATACTTAATTTCTTATTAAAACTTTATGGTGAACGATCACTTAATGCTAGTTAATGCTCAATGATGCTTCTTATGGTTGCAATATGTTCAAGTTGTCGATAACTAGATTAAGTAGGTAAATGCATATGCAAATGCATCGAAGTGCGAAAATGATTTCATTGATTATATGATATACATGTATGCATTTACAATTGTAACATGCATGCATGGGTTTGAACTTTAAAATTATTTTCATTTTTTGGCGGACTCAAAGCTGTTTTAGTTATATAGTAGAATAGATGTAGTATTCTATTAGTCGGTACTCGATACAACTTCTAATAGAGTAATGTATCTTATTCTTACAATATAGGTTATGTATCTCGATTTGAATTTTATGTTTGAAGTTATCATCGTGCTGAGGTCCATCTACCGTCGTGATGCGAGGAAGCTGAGAAGTCCTTAAAAAAATTAGAAATGAATTTAAATTTCAAACCATGCATGCTTGCTATAGTTGTAAATGCATGCGTATATGATGTATAATCAAATGATATTTTTCTCATTCCGATGCGCATGAATTTTCACTTGCCTAAATTTTCTAGTGTGTGTGTGTACACACGTCACACTCAACGGAAATACGAGTTGTGTTCCATATCATACCTCCAATAGTAGGTAGGTTAGTTTTATAGGCTAGTTCAGTTCCTGTTCGGAATACTGCTTGCTTCTGTCAGCATTTTGGTAAAAAAAATGGTAAACAAAAGCTCATTTAGTTTCCAAGTAATTCTCAGATATTGTGCTTTCCTCCCCTTTCTTGGCATGTCGTGCTTCGAAGTGATCAATGGAGTCTAAGAATCACATATCATGTTTTATTATTACTTGGAGATCATCCACTTGGATCCAGTAGCATACTATAGGTTTTAAGTCTAGTAGTTTCTGAGTTACTTCTTTCTAGCGAGTATAAAACACAATGTTAGTATTACTTATAATTTTCATAGGTTTGACGATATGTTGTTGGTATAGGTATCTTTTGTAAGACTGTCGAAGTACCTATTAAGTGCGTGATTTCATTCCTACTTGCCAACATGATGAGTAACAGCTTGATAACTCTTCTCATCTTGATAAATATTGCTTATATCAATGTATGTACTTTTACTGGTGGTGTTCAAGGTGCTGATCTGTATTAGTCTAGTCGCAATATTGATTAGGTTAGTTAACTGCAAAGTGGGCCGAGTGGTCCGCAGGATTAACAATATGCCTGAAAGAAAAATAATCAAAGTACATGCCAAATAGATCCAGACAAATTGGGATTTTATATGATATAGAAGTCTGGTTATCATACACGAGCCACGAGATTTTAGTTTTAAAATAGGCTCCAAATAGAGCATATGTCATATTCTTGATATCTCAGTCTATAGGTCGTTAAAAGAACGAGTACGGTTTGGTTTGTGGAAGTTTTACATACACTTTGTTATTAGTGACATGTATTTCTTGTTTATATTGATTGAAATACGTTAGATAATAGTCGACAAAAGGTGTCACATTGGATGGTAGAAGGACCTAGTTAGAAGGGTGATTCAAACTATTGACTTCAACAAAAAAATTCTCATGGATGCATGGGATGACATGCATGAGCTTAAGGGGGCGTTTGGTATGCGAAATACTATATAGCCGGCAATTCTATATTCCAGGGAATGAAATTCGAAGTAATTAAATTTTCTGGAAAATTACATTCCCATATTTGGTGACTATATAAATATTTCCGGAAAAAATGATAAAAAAAGGGAAAAAAAAAAACTAAAAAGGAAATAACGTCAAAAAGGAGAAAAAAAAATGTAGAAACGACAAAAATCGATTAAAAGAAGAAACGACAAAAACAAAAACCAAAAAAACAAAAAATCAAATAAAACGACAAAAAAAAGCCCAAAAAGGGACAAAAACAAAACGGCAAAAAATGACAAAAAAAGACAAAAGCGACAAAAAGAAAAAAATTGACAAAAAACAATAAAAACGATAAAAGACAGAAGGACAACTAAAAAATGACCAAAAACGACAAACTATTAAAAACGACAAAAGGACAAAAAAGACAAAAACGAGAAAAACAAAAAAAACGATAAAAAGATAATGAGTTTTACCAAAAAGCGAAAAAAAACAAAAAAATGACAAAAAACGACAAAAATGACCAAAAGTGACAAAAGACGACAAAAAGTCCGAAAAATGACAAAAAACTACTAAAAACGACAAAAAGTCCAAAAAATTTACAAAAAAACGACAAAAACGACAAAAAATGACCAAGAAGCGGGAAAAACGATAAAAACGCCAAAAAACGACAAAAAGTCCAAAAAATTGACAAAAAACTACTTAAAAAATGACAGAAAGGACAAAAAAGATAAAAAACGACAAAAAAGGCCAAAAGCGACAAGAAACGGTAAAGAACGATAAAAAGGAAAAAAAATGAAAATGAAAATAACGTTAGAAAATGATCAAAAAAGAAGAAAATTGAAGTAATTTTTTTTTTGTCCGGGCAAAAAAATATACCCACCTATTTTTAAGGGATAGGATTTCCATGTTTTATGGGTAAATTGTTTATCCGGGTATTTCTAATTCCCGGAAATAAATTTTTTATAGCCCAAACAAATATGGTAATAGATTCCCACCCTAAATTTTTTCAGGAATAAAAAAAATACCGCATACCAAACGCCCCCTAAGTGAGATCCCGTCACCGCCAATGCTTTGAGTCTTTTATTTCTGACATTGACAGTGTATCTCGGGGTGGAACAGAAGACTGAAGTCACCATCTTGACGGGATCTGCCAAGGTCATGCCTCCCATCCAGAGGGGTGAAGTGGGCCTAGCGGTCCGAAGGCTTGACAGTAAACATGAAAGAAAAATAATCATAGTACAAGCCAAATAGATCCAGACAAATTGGGACCGAATATGATATAGAAAGTCTGGTTATCAACACGAGTCACAAGATTTTAGTTTTAAAATTGGATCCTAGAAGAACTTATGTCATATTCTTGATCTCTCAGTTTATAGGTCGTTAAAAGAACAAGTACAATTTGGTTTGTGGAAGTTTACATCCACCTTGTTATTAGTGACCTGTATTTCTTGTTTATATTGACTGAAATATGTTAGATAATAGTTGAGAAAAAAAGTGTCACATTGGATGGTAGAAGGACCTAGTTAAAAGGGTGGTTCAAACTATGGACATGAACAAAAAGTTCCCATGTATGCACATGATGCATGGGATGGGAGGCATGAGCTTGAGTGAGATCCCGTTACTGCCGGTGCCTTCAGTCTTTTATTTCTTAGATGTCCAGTGTGTGTCAGGGCTGTCATGGCCGGCCCTGGCATATGGGATAGGGCAGCTTGGGCGATCGTACGAGACACCAAAATTTTGGGGGGTACCAACAAAATTAGGTTCCTTTTTTACATATATACGTTTTGGTAGTATTTTAAAGTTTAGTGCTTACCCAATATAATATAATTACTTAGTTAGCAAAGTTGGTTTAAACTTGTGCCTTTTGTGTAAAAGGACACAAATTCGAGACCTATTGGCCCTTTTTTTCCCTCCTTTACAAATAAAGGACACAATTTTGATTTGTGTCTTAGCCATCCAATAAGTGTGATGCTAGAAATACTGATACTGGCACGTGTGACCTGAGCTAGCTTGTCCACGTGACTGAACAAGCTTAAGTAACACACTTTTGCATGAACACCCCTGTTTAGTAAACTTAATTTACTTCCATTATTATTTTTCTGATAGAGAATCAAATTATGTTAGATATCAATTAATTATTCTCATTATTGTTACTACTAGACGGGTTGGTGGTCAAGTTTGATGCATGTCTCGACATGAGTTTTGATTCTTGAGACTCGCCTCGACCGTCTTAGCCATCAAATAAGTGTGATGCTAGAAATACTGATACTGGCACGTGTGACCTGAGCTAGCTTGTCCACGTGACTGAACAAGCTTAAGTAACACACTTTTGCATGAACACCCCTGTTTAGTAAACTTAATTTACTTCCATTATTATTTTTCTGATAGAGAATCAAATTATGTTAGATATCAATTAATTATTCTCATTATTGTTACTACTAGACGGGTTGGTGGTCAAGTTTGATGCATGTCTCGACATGAGTTTTGATTCTTGAGACTCGCCTCGACCATTTAATGGTTCAGATTACTTTCAAACTATCTGATTCGACTTTGGACAGTTAAAACCCAGTTCTTAGAAGCACACGTCCCTCAAACATATGGTCTGAGCACTCATTCTACCGACCGAAACCTAGATCACGTCCCATCCAAAGTTTTAAAACCAAATATTATTAGAAACTATTAGTGTGTTTTGTATAGATCATAGTGTAACAATAACACTCAATCCAGAATCAATTCGGACTGCACTAAATTTTATGGTAAAAGGATAGGGGACGGCTTATAGATTATTCTGACATGAATGAACCCACCCAAGGTTCATAGGATCTGAAATTTTGGACTTTTTCTAGGGCCAGTTTGGGATTGCTACTGTTCTTTCAGAAAATGATAGGAAATGTAACTTTTGGCAGCATCCTTACAACCGTTTTCAAAAGTTTCTATAATATCGAACTTGACTTTTCAAAAACTTATTTAATAAGCAGTTGTTATCAAATAATTTTCGAGACTGCTTTCCAGAAAGATAAGCAGGAGCAGCAAAGATAATCAACCCTATACCCAGCCTATGTAGGAATAGGTTGATCAGTAGTATCCATGTCTGAATTTGCAAAAAAAAAAGAACAATATCCTTGTTAAAGATTCCAAATTTGAGACATTATTTAACAATCCTATTAATATTATTATTACAGAGGATATCAACATCAAATGCACCATAGATCTTTTGTCCCCTCTTTTACTCTTTATATTAATTACACTATTCCCCAGACCAGAGGTGAAAAGAGGGAAGTAAATGTTTGTACTCCCGTTGCTGAACAAATTCATTTATTGCACAAACTTGTGTTTTTTCACTGTGTTTTAGCACTGAGCCAATAAAGGGTTTGTGACTTCTACAGTGCTTTCCCCCATTTGGAACCAAAGAAACTTGACCCAACACAACCACAAGCAGTCTTTAATTTGCTGGGTTGAGATCTGGTGGCTGGGGCTAAGAATCTAAACCCTCCTACCCATTGATTACATGTGATTTATGTGTGTGGTACAAATATCACACTTACTATTGATATTTCATCAATTTTGAAACCCTCCTCATTGATGGACCATGGAAAACGTTTGACCATATTGTGACCAAGCGACGAGGTTCAGCTCGCGTGAGTAGGGTTTTCAATGGATTGGGTTCGATTGGATGCAGAAAGGTATGAATCTTCGGTGATACTTAGGTCATGGTTTTGGCATTGGGCCGGGTCTAAAACAAATTTGAAGCCCGCATAAAAAAGAATTTGTAGCCTGCTGCTGAACACACGATTCGAACCAGCGACCTGAGGAAACAAAGAACTATCCCTCACTGTTATAACAAAATTGTCGAAGTGTTTGTATTTAGCATATACATGCTATTATATGGAACTCAGACAATATATATATATATATATATATATATATATATATATATATATATATATATATATATATATAACGTTCTTTTATAAATGCACTATTCTTGTATGTAATATTTTTTTATTATTGTATGTAACATTTTTTTACAAGTGTAATATTAGCGTAAGCAATGTTTTTATAAGTGTAATATCATTATATATAATATATATTTATTATTGTATGTAACATTTTTTATCACATTTGTAGGATAAATAATGTCGCCAAAAAGTCGTACGTTTGAGAAAATGGATGATGATTATGAATGAAACTAAATTTCATTAAATCTTTTTTTTACAGAAGTAAAAAATATACAGACAAATATAATTATGGGTCTTGTGACTCTTGTCTCATCTTGTCATTTGCATTGCTTCTAATCTCTTGAGTGTATCTTGTGCATTCCTCTATTCGCCTTAATTCGTCAAAATTGAAACCTATATAAAACAATGTAAGATTCAACTAGTAAAAATATAATGAGATAGTAAAATTGTAAAAACATTTAAAGGAAGAACACTTATATACTGCATGTAAACCAATCATCAAAGTTGACTATTGTTTCATTCAATTATAATAAAAAAAAATAACACAAAATACTTAAATAATACATAAATATGTAGACTATTTTTTTTAATTTTTTACTAATTTTTTAATATTGTCGATATTGTCGATACTGTCGATACCAAAAAATTCGATACTTCGATCCGATACCGCCAATACTGCCGATATTGTCGTTACCGATACTAATACAACATGTTCGATACCGATACTTTGGACCTTGGTTAATACATTTTGATATAGGGTTCCATGCCTTATCAAGTCTCTGTTGGGGTTCAAATATTTTGTTTCCTTTGTTGATGACTTTTCACAAGTCACTTTTGTCTACTTAATGAAAAATTTGTTTCGAATTGTTTTATATCCTGTGTACCTTTTATACTGAAATAAAAATTCAATTTGGGGTCTCCATTAAGTGTCTTCGGAGCGACAATGGTCGCGAGTATGTGTCTCGACAAATCACTTCCCATTTTGCCAGACATGAGATTATCCACCAAACTCTCTGTCTCTACACCACAGCAGAATGGTGTGACAAAACGTAAGAACCATCATCTCTTAGAAACAACTCGAGCACTCATGTTTCATGTCCGTACCCCCAGAAAATTTTGGTTTGATACTGTTCTCACAGTTTCTTATCTGATCAATCATATGTTATTTGCCACCTTCAATAGCATTACTCAAATTTTCTAGGTTATATCCCAATCTCTCTCCATTTTATTTACCCCTAGTCGGCATCAATAAATTGGAAGCAACAAGTATGTACTGTGATAACCAGTCAGCTATCCACATTGCTACAAATTTCGTATTTTATGAACAAACGAAACACATTGAGATCGACATCCACTTCGTCCGTGATGAATACCAAAAGGGGGTGATAATATTTCACCACGTGAGAACCGAAGATCAGATAGCAGATTTCTTTACGAAGTCTTTTTTTGGCCCTTGTGTTCGGTTTCTTTGTAACAAGCTGGACATGATTGACATATATGCTCTAGTTTGAGCGAGGGTGTTAAGTATTAGTATTATTACGTAATATCTCAATAAATGTCGACCTATATGTAATATGCCTATTGCTATATATATATATATATATATATATATATGAGTCCAAACCTTCTCTCGAGGGATCATGGTTTTTATTATTTTCTTTACAATTAAACCATCTACAAAATATAACAATATGATATTCTCATAGTGCATCCACAAGTGTCCCGTGTTAGAATAATATCAACACACATATAAACCTCTTAGGGATCTAGAGCTTTGAACTCGTACCCAATTATATGTGCATGTATACATTTTGCTCTAACCAATTGGTCATTTGATGTTCAAAGCATGAATTAACAAAACAATAATCTTGTATATAACAGAAAAACTTCTATGCTCCACCGAACTTTCAAGTTCCCGATTAATATGCCTATTGCTATATATATGAGTCCAAACCTTCTCTTGAGGGATCATGGTTTTTATTATTTTCTTCACAATTAAACCATCTACAAAATATAACAATCTGATATTCTCATAGTGCATCCACAAATGTCCCGCGTTAGAATATCAACACACATATAAACCTCTTAGGGATCTAGAGCTTTGAACTCGTACCCGATTATATGTGCATGTATATATTTTGCTGTAACCTTATATATTTTGCTGTAACCAATTGGTCATTTGATGTTCAAAACATGAATTAACAAAAAATAATAATCTTGTATATAATAGGAAAACTTCTATGCTTCACCGAGCAATAAATAATACACAAAATTATACATGAATATATATCAAATATTTTTCTAGTATGTAAATAATTTTGAATTTGTTTGGCTTTCTGAAACCAAGAACTGCAAGACCGTGGAAAGTACCGAAATCTTGTATTTAAATAATCTTGTATATAATAGGAAAACTTCTATGCTTCACCGAACTTTCAAGTTCCAAAAGTTCCCTTCTCCAACCTTATATATAATATATCAAATATGGGTGAGAGTGAAATTGGGCTCTTTTCCTGATTAATTTAGTAAAAAAACTAGAACAAAGATAAGTATATCAAAATAATACCGACACAAAGATTCGTCAAGCTGATGATCAACATGCTATAGTGTGGATAGAAATTCTTATTGACACAATAATCACTACCATTTGTCTAATTTATAGATTAAAATTCACAAGGTTTATACATCTGATTATTACTCTATTCAAAACTATCTAGTAGGAAGTACTTTGTCTAAAATCCAAGTAAATAAGTAACAATATCTATTGTGTGTGAATAATTCAATAACATTGTATAATATTTCATTAAAAACTAAGGGGAGCAATAAATAATACACAAAATTATACATGAATATATATCAAATATTTTTCTAGTGTGTAAATAATTTTGAATTTGTTTGGCTTTCTGAAACCAAGAACTGCAAGACCGTGGAAAGGACCGAAATCTTGTATTTAAATAATCTTGTATATAATAGGAAAACTTCTATGCTTCACCGAACTTTCAAGTTCCAAAAGTGCCCTTCTCCAACCTTATATATAATCTATCAAATATGGGTGAGAGTGAAATTGGGCTCTTTTCCCGATTAATTTAGTTAAAAAAAAAACTAGAACAAAGATAAGTATATCAAAATAATACCGACACAAAGATTCGTCAAGCTGATGATCAACATGCTATAGTGTGGATAGAAATTCTTATTGACACAATAATCACTACCATTTGTCTAATTTATAGATTAAAATTCACAAGGTTTATACATCTGATTATTACTCTATTCAAAACTATCTAGTAGGAAGTACTTTGTCTAAAATCCAAGTAAATAAGTAACAATATCTATTGTGTGTGAATAATTCAATAACATTGTATAATATTTCATTAAAAACTAAGGGGAGCAATAAATAATACACAAAATTATACATGAATATATATCAAATATTTTTCTAGTATGTAAATAATTTTGAATTTGTTTGGCTTTCTGAAACCAAGAACTGCAAGACCGTGGAAAGTACCGAAATCTTGTATTTAAATAATCTTGTATATAATAGGAAAACTTCTATGCTTCACCGAACTTTCAAGTTCCAAAAGTGCCCTTCTCCAACCTTATATATAATATATCAAATATGGGTGAGAGTGAAATTGGGCTCTTTTCCCGATTAATTTAGTAGAAAAAAAAACTAGAACAAAGATAAGTATATCAAAATAATACCGACACAAAGATTCGTCAAGCTGATGATCAACATGCTATAGTGTGGATAGAAATTCTTAGTGACACAATAATCACTACCATTTGTCTAATTTATAGATTAAAATTCACAAGGTTTATACATCTGATTATTACTCTATTCAAAACTATCTAGTAGGAAATACTTTGTCTAAAAACCAAGTAAATAAGTAACAATATATATTGTGTGTGAATAATTCAATAACATTGTATAATATTTCATTAAAAACTAAGGGGAGCAATAAATAATACACAAAATTATACATGAATATATATCAAATATTTTTCTAGTATGTAAATAATTTTGAATTTGTTTGGCTTTCTGAAACCAAGAGCTGCAAGACCGCGGAAAGTACCGAAATCGTGAATATTGATACTCATATAAGTGTTCGAAACAGATACCGAGAACCTTGATTTGTCTTTTCCATCTTTTATGCGAATACCTTGATAATGGCCTTATGCTTTTTTTTTCTTTGATTTATTTCGTTGTAACATGTTCCTACTCAAATATATAGGAAGGAGGATTATTTGATGCCTAGAAACTTAAGCGGCGACACATATGCATGCTTGTTAATCTTGTTCTTATTTATGGCGACACAGATTCAATATTAGGGTATTCCTAGACTTCTGGTTTAGGCAAAGCTTGAGATCTGGATTTTTTATTACTTTTGTGTATTTGAAGTATTTCTTGTCTTCACTAATTATAATTATATATAACTATCTTCTTTTCTTTTCTTTTCCATCTGTTTCGGTATGCATATAATAACCATATTAATCCTAGCTTAGTAGTATGATGCGAGTTATTTCTTCTTATGCTGATTTCTATTTGTAGATTGGTCCTCTTTGTAAATTAGTGCAAGACTTAATTTTCTGTGCACGTCTCTTGGTTAGTTCAAAGTTCTATCCTTTTCTATTGTCAATTGTTTCTTTTACTTACATGTATATAAGCAACCTGTTCATTATGTTTTCTGCACATATATACTGTTTTTTGGTACTATACTGTAGCTAGAACATCTGGGCGAATCTTGCTATATTTTAATATTTGGTAGCTTTTTATGCACCTTTAATAGTTTAATGTTCGTGTTTGATTGTCTATATGTTTGTATATTTTTAATCAATGTCAATTTAGTGCATGATCCTTCTTTCTTCTTACTGCGGACAGTTGTGTAACTTTCTTCATTCTGCAGTGAAATTCCATTATGTCCCGGCGATATGACAGTAGGACCACAATCTTCTCGCCAGAAGGGCGCCTGTACCAAGTGGAGTATGCAATGGAAGCAATCGGCAATGCTGGTTCCGCCATCGGCATCCTAGCAAAGGACGGCGTAGTCCTTGTTGGCGAGAAAAAGGTCACTTCCAAGCTCCTCCAGACCTCGAAATCCACAGAGAAGATGTACAAGATTGATGACCACCTTGCCTGTGCTGTCGCTGGCATCATGTCCGACGCCAACATCCTGATAAACACCGCCCGCGTCCAAGCCCAACGCTACACCTTCGCGTACCAAGAGCCTATGCCCGTCGAGCAGCTAGTCCAATCCCTTTGCGATACCAAGCAAGGGTACACCCAATTCGGTGGTCTGCGCCCCTTTGGCGTCTCGTTCTTGTTTGCTGGGTGGGACAAGAACTATGGATTCCAGCTATATATGAGTGATCCTAGTGGGAACTATGGAGGATGGAAGGCTGCGGCGATCGGAGCCAACAACCAGGCTGCCCAGTCGATGCTGAAGCAGGACTATAAGGAGGAGATTACGAGGGAGGAGGCGGTCGAGCTCGCGATCAAAGTGTTGAGCAAGACTATGGACAGCACCAGCCTTACTGCGGAGAAGCTGGAACTTGCAGAGGTCTTTGTGCTGCCTTCAGGGAGTGTGAAATACGAGGTTTGTTCGCCAGAAACGCTTGGTAAGTTGTTGGTGAAGTCTGGCGTGACTCAGCCAGTTGCCGAGTCGTCTTAATCAATGGATCTCTTGTAATGTTTCTTTGTTGTTGCCAAATTTGAACATTCAGAATGATATATGGCTGTGGATGGAGTTGATGGATGCTTGAAAAATGTAAGAAATAGTATTTATTTGAACTGATGCTTTTCCTCCTGAGATTTTTCTGTTCGAGTGTTTCTATAAGAGACCATCTGCCATTTGCTCGTTAAGCTGAGTTTTGTAAAGAGAAGCTTTGATGAACTTTACACAGTTGTATTTGATTTGACATTGATGCACTGAAATTATTTTGGGGTCTTGAACATGTTTCCTTTACTAGTTACGCAGTGATGTTTGTTTGGCTATAGGTGTTGTGCTAGTGTTGTCGCTGTGCAGTATTTACATGTTTGTTTTGCTGTGAATGGTGTGTACAGTTATTGTAACAAAAGTTGAAAAACATACTGTGCCAAACAGTGCCAATTGCAATTTTTGTTGCAGACAGACCAAGTAGATGCAATCTCAATTACAGAAGTTTTATTGTATTTTTTTTTTCTTTCCATTTATATAGACAACCAGCCAACCAACCAACGGGTTCCTAACATTACACTGTTATTCAATTCTAAATTTATGAAATCGCTCGAAGAAGTAACTTTCACCATCATGTTACATTGGAGTGTTTCGCAATTAATCTTCTTCTGTTAACCTCTGTTTCCATTAAACAAATGTATTCAAGTGGAAAAGAAATCAAGACAACAAAATGCTAATAAAAATAAAAGTTGGAGTAGTTTAAATTTAAATTAACGCTAAACTTTATTTGGAGCAAGTAGTAGTAGGGACAACCAGGAGTAAAATTCACGTTTCTTCCACCAGTCGTACACATCGCCCTTCGTTGCAAGGACACAACACTCATTTCAAAACTGTGGAGAACTGCAAACTCTCTGCCCCTTTTGTACCATAGTTATTAGTTGCCTCCTTTTCGTAGCAAAAAAAATTATTATGAATTATTGTGATTATTATGACTTTTGCGTGTATAAATCTCTACGATCGTAATGAGACTGAAAAACCATTCAAAAGTAAACCATCTAAGTTGTATATATATCATCGTTTATTAATTTTTAAAAAAAATTATTAAAAAAAAGTTGTTATTGATACTCCTAAAATGTCATCATGCACTCCTCTTTAATTTTCTATCATTCAAATTTTAAATTTGTTCATGCATTCACATTATTGACACTCTAAAATGTCATCATGTATTTCTCCCTCCATGCATGCACAAATTAATCTCAGATTTAATGCACGTGTACATTTAAAATTTGAATGATAGAAAATTTAAAAGTAGTGCATGATAAAATTTTAGGAGCGTCAATAATAACACCCTTAAAAAATTATTGAAAAAAATTAAATTTGTTATATATAAGAACGTAGAATCGAAGTCAAACAACCAAAAAGAATACTTCATATCTTAACCACATGAGTTAGAAGAGATAATTAACTATAATTAGATAATATTATTATTTTATGTGTAACACAAGTGCATTTACTAAATATGAATATATCCTTCCTAATTCTGCTTTATTGTTAGTATTATGAGCGAGGAAGAAATAAGACATACATTGAGAATGGTCCTAATTCTGCATTATTGCAAGTATTTAAGGAGTTTTTTTTTTTTTTTTTTTTTTTTTTTTTTTTTTTTTGAGGAGGTTACTCGAGCCTGCACTTGAAAAATGTCACTTTTTTGTTGTGCCAATCACAAATTAATAGAAAAACAATAAGAAAAAAAATTAGAAAAATATTTATATGTTCCATACAAAGAATTTTGTTTATACATTTTAAAAAGTGGGGGTATAGCTTAAACATTACAAAACAAATTAAACCAATCAAATAAACAAACTAAAACCAAACAAAAAATAAAACAAACCAACCATAAAAAAATATACCCATCAAGAAACCGGCCCACCCAAACCCGCCCAAATTCAGCCATCTTTGTTGGCGGATTTTTTTTTTAAATTTTCGCGCTTTCGTTTTTCTGCCATCTCGGTTGGCGGCAACTTTCGTTATTGCTAATTTCTTCGAAATTGTTTCGTTTGTGCTAATTTATACAAAATTTATTTCGTTACAGTAAATTTTCCGAATTAAAGTCTGGCTAGATAAATTATTCGAAGAAGGCGAAAAAAAAAAAAAAACATGATTTGTTCCATGGGTAGTATAAAAAATTCAGATTGAAGAAATCCTTGATTTTTGCCTAGGCTCCACTAAAGCATTTTGGTCAAGCACGTATCGTCCATGTCGGAGTAATGTGTCGCACTATTGAGTAATTGTGTTGTACTATTCCAACCACTCGCTCCGCTCGCATCGTAATAGCACCATATGCTCCCAATCTATGTGTCGAGCCGTAGCCTCATCCTCTCCAGGTTGGTTCAAACTATTTTATTATGACTTATGCTATATTTACAATCAAATGCTTACAACCCACTTACAATCACTCACCCATTTGCTGACATGTAGGCCATGATCCACATGTCAGCAAATGGATGAGTGGTTGTAAGTGGGTTGTAAGCATTTGGTAGTAGAGTTAACATTATTGTTTTATTATTACGTCTCATCCACTCTTGGCGGCATCCACTCTTGGGATGTGGAATTTGACAAAGGACTGATGGAAGGCTTGGATGAAGGAGGAGACTCTAAGACCATCTCCAACCCTATTGTCTTGTTAAGTATTGTGAGTCTTAGATAACTCCTATGTGGCATGAGCCACAAGACAATGTCTTGTTTATGTGCCAAAACTATATCTCAAAAGACAATGAGGTAGAAAAACTCTCTCCAATGCAAAAGTATTGAGGAAACAATAAAAAATATTTTTTTCAACTTCCAAGGCAACTCCTCCACTTCTTCAACTTTTTTATAAATATTTCTATTCATAATTGATGATGTGGAGACAAAGTCATTGTGAAATGCATTGTCTATATCTAGACAACCAACTTCACATTGTCCTTGCCATGTCATTGCGATGTCAACTTCATGTTTTATTCTACATTTGCATTGGAGAAGAATTTTTGGAATGAAAGTTTGTCATTCCTATGTGTCAACCATTTTTTCTAAAGTCACAATAGGGTTGGAGATGCTCTAAGACCATCTCCAATGGTAATTTCTAAAATTGAGTTCTTATCCTACTTGGCATTGTACTTTAAAGAGATTTCTAATCCTAGTTGGAAGAGTTTCTACATAGAAATTGTAGACATACAAAAATGCTCTCCAATGGGTCTCCATTTCTATCCTATATGTCACATAGTAAAAGAACCAATTTAATGGTGTGGGGCCCAATAATAATTGTTTTGAGAGATACGAGAATTTCTATGAGAGTTTCTACATCTAGAAACCCTCCTAAAAAGTTTTCATCCTACATCATTGTCACCTAGAATAGAAATAGTTATAGAAATTAACATTGGGAGAATTTTTTTTTCTAAAATGGATTTATTCCATAGAAATAGGGAAGATAGAAACCCCCGTTGGAGAGGAATGTGCATGTTGTTTTATTTATCATTTTCCGGTATATGGTGGATGTTATCATTGTTATATTGGTGTTTTTTGATACAACTTGTGTTTTATTCGCAACCCTCTTCTATATTCTTTTGTGATACTTGCTATTAGAGATCGACCTCTATAATTTTGTATGGCTAAATATTGTAACCAAGATCGATGATCCATCGTCATTTTCTTTTGGTTGCGGACTTTGTAGTTACTGCGGTGGTTGTTGTTCATCATCTATGATCTTTAGATTGCGTAGTGAAAAAGTATCTATTTCATAAAAGAGAACACAAAATTGATTGAAAATATTAGAAGAAACTAAAAGGGAAAAAATTGTTGTAGTAAATTTAGATATACTAATCCATGTTTATATAAATTTTCATGTGCAATGACTATAAGTATGTTTGAAATATAGTTGTTATAGGAGATTTGGTCATATTCAGCAAAATAAAAAAATAACCATGATTGACGTTCATAAACAACTAAATTATGAGAGTATTAATATTTAGTAAATATACCCTTCTAAAAGGTCAAATTATTCTTATATTATGGTTGTTGGGGGGTATTTGACTAAATTACTCCCCTAACGGCTAAATAACGGATATAGGAGTAAAATGGTAAAAAAAATCCAACGGTTATATAATCGAACCCGCAAGGGAGGGGGACAATCGGGCCTGGACCAATCTGCTGACCCGAACGGACGAGGATGGGCCTCCTGACCTAGAGGAGGAAACTCGACCTGATTGGGCGATCAAGTCGGGCTGGGTTGGGCCAGACCTGGGTCTGGGACGTGCAAAGTCAGTCCGACCCGAATTTTGATTGAGTCGGGTCGGTCATAGTCTTTGACTAGGCCTGAGCTGGTCCTGCCTGGATTTGACTGGACCAATTTTTGGGCCTCTTGGCCCACTTTGCACATATATACAAAAGTGGTTTGGGAAGGAAAAAGGAAAAAGGAAAAAGGAACCGTAACCTAACCCCAATGCAGCAGGTGCCACACCTAGGACTGAAAATCGGACAAACGAGTTCGAACAAATAGTGTTCAAGCTTGGTTTGACTTAACTATCCAAAAGTTTTATTCGGGCCGAGCTTAAGATCGGACTCTAAAATGGTGTTTGAACTCAGTTTGATTAGAGACTCGAACGAATCAAGCTCGAGCCAAAATCCTATGAACATGTTGTATAGACTATCACACTGTTTCTCTCAAGTTTTAAAGACTTTTTTTTTTATTGAATTACTTATGCTCTTTACATCATAAATTTACCATCATATAAAGAAAAAAAAAATGAGTAAAATTTCTAAGACAAAATGTATTTCTATCTATTAAAAAATGCATAACATATACTAGAAAAAGTCCTAATATGAGAAACCGAGTCGAGCTCGAGCCTGTTTGCGAACAAGATCGAGTCGAACAATCTATGGTAGAACTCAGTACCGATTAGTCCAAAAAATGAGCTTAATCCGAACTTGGACTGAGCCGAACATAAACCGAATGCGAACGGTTTGAATCGTTTTACACCCCTAGACACACCTTGTACATTGTAAGACAATCCTTTGGACTCATGATCTACGATCGAGTCTTATTTGTGAATAGACGAGAGAGCCATTCCCATGCTTCCCTAGAAGTGCTTGTGGTTGTGGAAGCAATGAGAGGCATGACATACTCGAAAAGTAGAAGCACTAATGATATGCAAAAAAATAATTCACCATGATGAAACCAAATGTTCCATGTTGGGTTTGGAGTGATTTGCTCAGAAACATATGTTGTTGGGTGGATGTCCATCATTCCACTAAAATGTTTACATTGTATCAAATTAGTGGTCAAAAATAGTGAGAATGTTCACCAAATCACTCCCAAAATAATTTTAGTTTGGATAAAAATGACACATGATAACAATTGACAATCAATAATGCACTGTCACATCAGTATGGCTATCAAGTGTGTCAAGAAAAATGTGTCTCCATAGTATTACTCTTTTGGTAAATGAAAAAAAAAAAAACTCTTAGGCCATCTCCAATGGAAATTTCTAAAATTGAGTTTATATCCTACTTGGCATTTCATTTTAAGAAGAAAAAAAATTTATCCTAGTTGGTAGAGTTTCTACGTAGAAATCTTCTCTAATGGTTCTCCATTTCTATCATACGCGTTAATAAATGAAATGATCAATTTAATGATGTATGATCCAATATTAATTGCGATGAGAGATGAATTTTTTTTTGTGAGAGTTTATATATGCAGAAATTCTTATAGAAATTCTCCATCTTGCACCACTGCCACAGATGATAGAAATGGAATATAAATTATGGTCTAGAGAATTTTTTTTTCTAAAATAGATTTCTACCATATAAATAGCGGGATAAAAACTTGAGTTACTATTCTACTTGTCATTGTACTTTGAGGAAGTTTCTATACTAGTTGGCAGAGTTTCTATATATAATTTTCACACACAAAAATACTCTCCAATGATTTTTCATTTTTATCATATGTGACAACAAATAAAAAGATCAATTTCATAAAATTGGATCAAATGATAATTGGTATGAAAGATGAAAAAAAATTATGAGAGTTTCTATATGTAGAAATCTTCATAGAAATTTATCATCCAAAATTACCATTACATAGGATAGAAATTGAGATATAATTCATGGTTGTAGAATTTTTTTCTAAAATAATTTTTTACTATACAAATAGAGGAGATAGAAACCGCAATTGACGATGGATGTTTGTGGAGGAGGTTTTAAGGTTCCATCAATGTAGTCTATCAAATCATAACCAACGGTCCCCGTGGCCGTAGTCCGTTGGGAACGGTGGAGCACCCCGACGCAGTGGCGCGGGTTCGAGCCCCCTTGGAGGCATGCCTCCAAGCACCATTAAGAAGTGGACATCCTCAAAAAAAAAAAAAAATCATAACCAACGAGAAGAGCATTAAATTAGGCATACCACATAGGCATAGACGACTCTAGAGGAGGCGGGCTAGACAGTCGCGGCCTCCTCCCCCGAGGGGTCTCCATTTTTTTTTTTAAGCAACAATTTTTTTTTTGTCCAGAAAAAAAAATATGGGCCTAGGAATGTCCATGACTGTCCCTTGAGTGATGTTGTTATTGACAATTATTTTTTATAATTTTTATCCACGTATACGAATAATTTCATGATTCATTGCATCCAAAAAATTTGTATATGATTTCGGATTTCATCTTATGTAAAGTTTCATCCATATTTATCTTAATTCTTGCAATGGAAAACTTTAGGACCCCTGACATAATATTTGTCATCTTCGACTACTTTGCATATGAATTTTTTATCCATATTCTACCATCCAGTTGTTTATAATATAATCTGAATATATCCAGAAATTTTGTTATAAATTTAGAACTTGAAGTTGCTTAGTACTAATTATATTGTATTTTAGATTTGTTGGATTTTGCAAAATAAAAAAATATTATATAAAAGGATGATGGCTTCATTTTTGGGACTTATCTAGGACCTCCAAAATGCTGGAGCCGATCTTGCACATAGGGCATTTTGAGAGAGGCATTGATGGCCAAAAACTTTTTATTTGAAAAAGAAGAGGATCTATGAGGTGGCTGATATCATGCTCTTGTTGCTTTCTTATGCCATTATATCAAAAAGAAGAAAATAAAAGAGTACTAGGTAATAAACTATGATACCATAAAAATTAATAGAGAAGAATATTTTTTTTTATAGCACAAATGTATTCTCTTTTACTTTTGATTTTATAGTATAATGATACAATTATTATGCCAACCCATTCTCAATCAGATACTAAGATATATACAAGTACAATTATACAACATATATGTACGCTATATATTTGAAATTGAATGAGAATGTTGTGGTGTCCGACGCTTGTAGTTCATGTTGAAAACAGCACGGACACCAGATAGAACCGACAAGGTTTGAATTATCCAACGTAAAAACGTGTAGGTGTATATGTGGGTTCTAATTAAAAAAAATATTGTGGGGGTTTTAATATAGTTATTCTTGGTTACATATGAATCAGCCAAGGTGCTCATATGCTTTACTTATATGTGTGAATATTTCAATTTGAATAAATCGATTGAGATGGCTTTTCCAATTCATCGGTTGATGACTTACATAGGACAACAAAAGAAAGAAAAATAAAATAAAAGGTGAAGCCCATTTATAAGTATTGTCAAACATAAACAATAGTTAAGTGCAAAATATATTTTTATATTTTATATTTATTGTTATAAGTATTATCAAACATAGTCTATCATTCTCTCCAAACATTTGTTAGGCACCCTTAATCCTTGATGCTCCAAATTAGCATTGACATCCTTCCAATCTCATCATGAGCTCATTGATCTCTCTATTGTTGGATCTCTTTGTGCCCAATAGAGCTGTCTAACAACATGGTTGTGATAAAGTCTAGAGCCTAAACTCCAATAGGTTAGTTGCACATACATATGACTAGGCTCCAATAGGTTAGTTGCACATACATATGACTAGGCTCCTTCTGTTAATGCCGAGGCACAATTTTCGATGGAAAATTCTGAAACTGAAACAATTGTAAAGACAACGTTTCAAATGCAACACCTTAAAGAAGATGTGCAACAGAGATCCTGGAGGATTCTGAATTACGAGGATCTAAAAAGATTCTACGTAATACACAAAAAATCTAAAGAGACTTTTGTGCAAGCGACTATCAGCAGTAGAGCTTCTAAAAAGAAGTTACTGTGAAAGGCAACAGCAGCGATGACAGGCGAGAATGAGATGCTGGGGTGAATGAACCACCGTTGCTCAAAGCTTTATTCGCCCCACACGAGCACGAACAGCTTCCAGGAACCAGCAAGTTCACGAAGAACTTCTGGAACGCTCGTAAGTCAATATTTGAGACTTGAACGGGCTTCCTGGACTTTACAGACTCCCTTAACTCTCTTCTTGGTGCATCTTTCAAAGGAGGCCAAGGGGCTCTATTTATAGAGTGGAGTTGAGACTTCACCTCTTCTCCTATCCGATGTGGGACTAAAATACCAATACTCAAAAATAGAGTTTGATATTTTAGATCATCCCACAATCAGCATAGAAGTGTGCCAGTCCACGCCTACCCCCCGAACACTCCCGTGCATGCACGAGACATCTTAGAGTCCGTGTCCGAGTCCGAGTCCGCACAACAAAAATTAACTTGCATCCTTGTTGGATTTAATCCTTTTTTCTTCTAGGAAAATACTTCCACATGGCACAAATTTGTGCCCCACTACACCTCATGTGCACACCTCAACACAAGCAATGCATTATATTGAGATACTCACCATTTGGTGTAGCCGATGTGGGACTATCTTTTCTAGTCCAAAGGCAAAAACACCAACAATCCCCCACATATCTCAATATATGGGTTGAGCGTTCCCCACAGTGACTGTCCATCATGCATTAGGAGAGATGTCGCTTCGACTTGAATCTTTCCGCATAGGTTAAATAACAGCATGATACAAGAATGGACTAAGCCTTGAATTCTACACCATAACTGTAATTCTTCCTACTCACATAATGACATCAACTGTGCTTCTGGCTGCACATTGAAGGCCTTGTGCCAGCCTGGTTTCAGTGTATAATTTTTGGACGTCTACAAGTTTACTCTCAAGAGACGGCCTGATATCTCTGTCCATACACTATAGGTGAGTTCTTTATAAAGAGTCATGGCATGAAGCATTGCGCTTCTTTGCGGTGCTACGCCGCTATGACATGGCTTAAAGCCGAGGCTTTACCCCACCTGGGTACCTTATCGTAGTGTCATACTACTGTAGCATGAGGTCACAGGCCTCTTTGTAGTGCCAAACTACCCAGCATGAAGCCTTGCGCTTCCGTGTGGTGTTACGCCGCTATGACATGGCTCGTAAAGCCGAGGCTTTACCCTACCTGGTACCTCTTCGTGGTGTCATGCCACTGTAACATGAGGACATCGTCCTCTTTGTAGTGCTGTCTACCTCTCTTTATTATGATTATCATACAGCATTAGGCTACCTGCCTATTTGCGGTGCTACTCCGCTGTGACTTGGCTTGCAAAGCCGAGGCATTACCCCTACCTGGGAACCTCATGGTGGAGTCACCCCACTGTAGCATGGAGTTACATTCCTTGTAGTACTGCGCTATCGTGCTTCCTGTAAAGTACTCCAGGCATTCACTCTGCCTGAGAACTCATTAAGGCATTTAAGCCAACCTTCCCACAGGATCCGTTTTCCGCAGAAAATAACAGTAGACAACAGTGGTTGTAGGTCCGTAACCTCTCCATGTCACAAAGGACAAGTACCCACCGTTTCTGATATTCTTCTGGTTAATAGTCCTCCCTTGAACCAAAAGCTAGATGCCTAGTATATTTCTCTTTGAACTAATAGCATAAAACTTTATGGTAGGAATGTAATAACACACTATCAGAATGCCTTCAAGCCTATTTTACAAGCTGTGTCATCGATCAGCTGGCGCTTGAGGCCCTTGGTGAACGGATCCGCCAGGTTCTCCTGACTCCGAACATCAATCACTGCAATAACACCTCTCTTGATAAGATCGTGTACTGCTCTGTGCTTCAACCGCACCGTCCTCTTCTTTCCGTTGAAGAGTTCATTTGATGCCACTGCCGCTGCCGCCTGGTTGTCACAGTATATCGGTATTGTCGGTATCTGAACCCTGACCACCGAAAGATCATACATGAGCTCCCGAAGCCACTCTGCTTCATCTGCAGCAGCATCCAATGCAAAGAATTCAGATTCCATGGAGGAGCGAGATAACATAGTCTGCTTCTTCGACTTCCACGATATAGCAGCTCCGCCCATGGCGAATACGAATCCACCTGTGGAATACTCGCTCTCCATATCTGAACACCAGCTAGCATCACTGAAGCCTTCCACTACTGACGGATCTCCGCTGTAGAAAAGTGCATATGTCTGAGTTTTTTTGAGATATCTCATAACACGCTTCACAGCTTTCCAGTGCTCAACGCCTGGATTGTTAGTGAACCGACTCAGCATTCCCACGGCAAAAGCTATGTCAGGCCTTGTGGCAGTAGTAGCGTACATCAAGCTTCCGATGACGCTAGCGTACTCCAACTGCCTGACGCTTTCCCTCGAATTTGGCTCCAGCTTCTGATCACTCCGGTACGGTGTATCAATAATAGGAAGATCTTGATACCCGTAGCGAGTGAGCATCTTCTCAATATAATGAGATTGTGACAGCGCTATTCCAGTGCCTGTCCGGATGATCTTGAGCCCCAAGATTACGTCGGCATCCCCCAAGTAGCTTCATACTGAACTTGGTCGAGAGGAATTTCTTTGTCTCTGTGACGCAGCTTAAATCCGTACCTAGGATTAGCATGTCGTCCACGTAAAGACATACGATTACTCCTCTTCCGTCAGCAAACTTCGTATAGACACACTTGTATGTTTCACTGACCCTGTAGCCATTTGACCTTATCACCTTGTCAAACTTCTCATGCCACATTTGGGAGCTTGTTTCAAACCAAACAGAGACTTCATCAACTTGCAGACTTTGTCTTCCAGACCTCTGACGACAAAACCTTCTGGTTGTTGCATGTAGATCTCTTCGGCCAGCTCGCCATTAAGGAATGCCGTTTTCACATCCATCTGATGTATCACCAGCTTGTGTATTGCTGCTAGAGCAATTAACAATCTAATGGTTATCATCCGAGCTACTGGAGCATAAGTGTCGAAGTAGTCGATCCCCTGCTTCTGAGCAAACCCCTTGGCCACTAGCCTGGCCTTGAACTTGTCAATGGTTCCATCTGCTTTCATCTTCTTCTTGAAGATCCATTTGCATCCGATGGGTCTTGCTCCTTCTGGCAGGTCAACCAATACCCATGTGTTGTTGGAGGTGATTGAGTCAATCTCGTTGTCTATCGCCTCCTTCCAGAATACAGCATCTCTGGTCTTCATCGCCTCATCATAGGTAACCGGATCTGCTTCCACATGATAGGTGACGAAGTCATCTCCGAAGTCTTTCGACCTCCTCGTTCGCTTAGTTGACGGCTCAGCGAGTTCTGGTTCAGCTGGTGTCTCCTTGACGACAGCTTCATCTTGGACTACTGTTCATTAAAGACTTATGTCTGCTTTGTACCATCATCATTCTCCGGAAGATCCGCGAGAACAATATTTTTGTGTTTTGCAAACTTGTCTTCAAAGTATTCAGCATCGCGAGATTCGATGATATGGTTTGACTCGATATCAAGGAATCTCCGAGCATCACTCTTCTCGGCATACCCCAAGAAGATCGCCTTCGTAGTCCTTGTCCCCAGCTTCTGAATCTTCAGATCCGGGAGCTTCACATAAGCCAGACACCCCCACACTCGAATGACATTCAAGTTAGGTCTGACTTTGAACCAGAGTTCATGAGGAGTTATGTCGAAAGTTGCATATGGCACTCTGTTCAGAATGAACGTTGCCGTTAGTGCAGCTTCTCCCCAGTAACACTTTAGAAGACCCGCAGTCAACAGCATGGAGTTCATCATCTCTGTCAACGTTCTGTTCTTCCTTTCTGCTACTTCCGTTGGATTGAGGAGAGTACGGAGCCGTTGTCTCATTGATGATTCCATGTTCTTTGCAGAATGATAAAAATTCATGAGACCGATACTCCCCGCCTCGATCACTCCTTAACCTCTTGAGTTGTTGTCCAGTTTGCCGCTCAGTCTCGGCCCTGAACTCCTTGAACTTCTCGAATGCTTCGTCTTTAGACTTGAGCAAGTAGTCGAAAGCATACTTTGAGAAGTCATCGATGAAAGTAATGAAATACTTCATCCCGGCCTTTGTAGAGAATTGTTTGAAGTCACAGATATCTGAGTGAACCAACTCCAGAAGATCTGTGCTTCGATGGACCCTGTGAAAGGGTTTCCTTGTGATCTTCGTCTGAGCACATACTTTGCATTTCTCTACCTTACCCCCACACTTGGAGATAAGTCCTAGACTAGACATTCTGTTAATCCTTTTACAATGAACATGTCCTAGCCTATTATGCCACAACTCAAGAGAATAATCAGAAAAAGTGATTGCATTTATATTATCATGCTGGGTTACAACAAGCTGAATCTTGTACATTCTTTCAGTTTGGAAAGCTTTCCCGAAGAATGTACCCTTCTTGGACATCACCAACTGGCCAGCATTGATGTCCATCCTCAAGCCTGCGTTGCAGAGCAGACTTCCAGAGATCAGGTTCTTAGCAATTACTGGAACATGCTTCACACCTTGAAGCGTCAGAGTGTTCCCCGATGTGAGTTTCAGCTCCACCGTCCCGATCCCCAGTACTTCAGCTTGTGCCTGGTTTGCCATTATGACCTTCTCTGAAGTTGGCTCATAAGAGACGAACCAGTCTTTGTCTGAACAGACATGGCAGGTCGCACCAGTGTCTATCCACCAGTCCAAGTCAGCCCCCACAGTTGCAACCTGTGCTATCATGGCAACTAGATTAGTAATCATAGAAACCTTACTAGGCTCACCTTGTTCTTTGGGCTTGGACTTGCATTCGGATTTGTAGTGGCCCTTCTTGCCACAATTGAAGCAAGTCACATGGGACTTGGACTTCTGCTGCTTGAAAGCAGGACCCTTCACTTTCAGATTCGTGAAGTCCTTCTTTTTGCGATGAGAAGCAGCCCGCTTCCCCTGGTACTCTCTGGTTTGGACCAGATTTGCCTTCGCCAGTTGTTTGGACAAAGTATCCATCTTCTGTTGAGAGCGCATCTCGTCCTCAACATGAATCTCTTGCAAGAAATCTTCCAAGCTAATTTCCATCTTCTTTCGATGCATCCTTGCATAGAAGTTGCTCCATTCTATAGGAAGTTTCGCGACGATCCCTCCAACGACAAACTTGTCGACGAGGGGCATGTTCTCGTCTTCTAGTTTCTGACGCAACTTCAGAAACTCCTTCACTTGGGGCAGCATCACCTTATCGTCTTCGAAGGTCCACTTGTGGTATTTTTCTACCATGAAGATCTTGGACCGGTTCTCGTCATCTTCATAGAGCTTTCCCAAGGAGTCCCATATCTCTTTGGCAGATGTCTTCTTGGAGTAGGACTCTGCCAGAGAGTCTTCCATGGAACGATCGGTTCTTCTTCTGACAGCACGTGATCAACATTCACGAGTTGAAGATTTAAAGTGACCTTTCGTCTCCATATCTGGAAGTGTTCGCCATCGAATTTCTCCAACTTGTTAAAGCCGGTATCGATGAGCGAAGCACGAGAATTATCCATCTTCTCAATAAAGCTTTGAGATTGTTAGTGCCGAGGCACAATTTTTGATGGAAAATTCTGAAACTGAAACAATTGTAAAGACAACGTTTCAAATGCAACACCTTAAAGAAGATGTGCAACAGAGATCCTGGAGGATTCTGAATTACGAGGATCTAAAAAGATTCTACGTAATACACAAAAAATCTAAAGAGACTTTTGTGCAAGCGACTATCGGCAGTAGAGCTTCTAAAAAGAAGTTACTGTGAAAGGCAACAGCAGCGATGACAGGCGAGAATGAGATGCTGGGGTGAATGAACCACCGTTGCTCAAAGCTTTATTCGCCCCACACGAGCACGAACAGCTTTCAGGAACCAGCAAGTTCACGAAGAACTTCTGGAACGCTCGTAAGTCAATATTTGAGACTTGAACGGGCTTTCTGGACTTTACAGACTCCCTTAACTCTCTTCTTGGTGCATCTTTCAAAGGAGGCCAAGGGGCTCTATTTATAGAGTGGAGTTGAGACTTCACCTCTTCTCCTATCCGATGTGGGACTAAAATACCAATACTCAAAAATAGAGTTTGATATTTTAGATCATCCCACAATCAGCATAGAAGTGTGCCAGTCCACGCCTACCCCCTGAACACTCCCGTGCATGCACGAGACATCCTGGAGTCCGTGTACGAGTCCGAGTCCGCACAACAAAAATTAACTTGCATCCTTGTTGGATTTAATCCTTTTTTCTTCTAGGAAAATACTTCCACATGGCACAAACTTGTGCCCCACTACACCTCATGTGCACACCTCAACACAAGCAATGCATTATATTGAGATACTCACCATTTGGTGTCGCCGATGTGGGACTATCTTTTCTAGTCCAAAGACAAAAACACCAACACCTTCTACTTTTTCTTTTTTCTTTTTTTCGGAAACGTTTCAAGTTTGTTTGATAACAACTTATCAAAAAGGTTTTGAAAATTTTAATTCAATTATGAGACAACTTTTAATATCACGTATCCACGTGTAGTCAATAGTTACTTCTGTTGTCGATTTTTAAAAAATATCAGTAATTCCAGACCAAGTCTTAATAATAGGACTGCTATTGGTATCCGTTTTTGATATTTTAAGGATTATGTACAAATACCGAAAAATGACTTTTTCTAAAAACCACTATAAATTTTGTCCCTTCTAATGGTCATGTTATTGCAGTTTTTAAAACACAAAAAATCTTAAATCTAAAAATTGAGATTTCACATTAGTAATATATAAGAATGTTAAAATTTTTGGTGTTTTTCGATTTTTGGGACCCTTGGGATAGCATATCTTGCACATGTTCAGAAAACGGTTCTGTAAATAGGTAATAGCCCCTGGGAGTAGGTCAAGGTGTCGGTAGGATATGATCTATGCAAATGTAGACTCGACCTATCCGAGATTGGGTCCATTTCGATTCATATAAAAATGGTTCGGTTGTCGATCTAAATAGCACTACTACTTAATTAAAACCTTATAGATACTAATCCTACTATGACCTAACCGTAGTATGAAATTCTGACCTAAGTTAACAAAGATTATGCTTAATTAGATTAAATGATCATTGACTGCAATTTTTTTTTTTATTTATCAAATTTGCACTTTTGTGGAGCCATTCCACTTGCTAAATTATCCTTCCATAAGGACAGCCCACCCAGAAAAGGAAGATAAAAGAGAGTATTCTTGAAGAAGAGACTGAAAAGGAAAAGCATGGATTAGGTGGAATGTTCTAGTCAAAGCCCCATTAGGTGGACATAATTACAAATTCTTTTTTTTAATATTTTTCTCTTTTCCCTTTTTTTTTTCCCTTGTCTTCATTTGGTACAGCTAACTGCCATTAAGGTCCGATTAAATATTGCTAGTATTTAATTATTGAGCAAAATCACAAAAACCCCTCAAATTTTTGGGTGTGATTTCTATGTTCCTTATAATGTTTATTTGGGAATTTTTGACTTCTGTCCCACTTATTAATATAAATTTTGTACTTACATTTCACTTTTTGTTACAAAAAATATTCGTTTTGTATAATGTAAGAATAATAAACATAAAAAATAAAATATAAATACAAATTCATATTAATAAGTGGGACCAAAGTCAAAAAGTTCCTATTTATTTTCCCTCGTAGTTAACATCTTCTTTGGGATGAAACGTTCCAAAATATCATAATTTAATATGTTTAAAACTTGCTTAATTTTTTTTTTAACTATTTCTTTAAAAGAAAAAACTAAAAAGAACTAACTAGTGTTCGTCGGTCTCTCCAACAGGCTGAGCAAGACGAAACAGAAAAGTTATTTGTTTGTAACTATACTCATATGCGATGAATCTTTTGCAGCTTATCAACAAACATCAGTTATAAACACTTAACTCAAACTTTTTGTTATCGGTTAAGTTTTTAAATTTCTGTTATAGGTCTTCTAAATGTAAATAAATAAATTTAATTATAAATATTACATTTAATCGTAAACTATATATATTTTTGATAAACAAGAATGAATGGGGGGTGTCTAAAAGAATAAACATTTGGAACAAATTTATAAAAGATGTTTGGACTTGGAACAAATTTAAGAGAAATGTTTGGGGATTTCATGCAAACATACCCTTGTTTATGCACGATTCTTATTTTTTTTAATTTATTTCTCCAGCAACTCGAAGTATCTGTTTGCCAACTAATTAATCACATCATTATGGATAAGAATATGGTACAATAATGAATGCTATATAGTTAGGGGTTAATACTTGGTTACGGTATCGCATCATTGGGGTAGGGTCTTTCCACAAGTATTACATTCATCATTATTTATAGAAAGGGCAAATTGTGTTAATAACCCATATATTTTACACTTATTACATAAAATACTCATACTTGAAAATTAATTACATGGATCACCCCTATGAATAAGTTTATATTTTTTTTTATAGAAACTTATAACACCGGTCGCCCCTATGTTTTATAAATTTTATAAATGAGGTGATCAGTGTGATTATTTTCAGAATAGGGGTAGTCCATGTAATACTCAAAAAACATGGGGGGTCACTATCACAACCCGTATCCGGTATAGGGGGGGCGAGTGCGTGACAGCGCCCAGCTTACGTCACAGCATCGACGGTAGAACGTTGTTTAGGTCTAACTAACTGACTAACAATTTTAAATATCATAACCTGTCGATATGGTCATCTCCAATGGAGAATAAGTAAATGACAATATGACCATACTCAATCACAATGCTAAAAGAAAGATAAATGATACAAAAGATAAAGACAACAAGATAAGAAATATCCAGAAAAGTCTAACGTAAAATAAGAAAAGTCCAGATAGACTAAGAGTTGACACATCTCAAAACAATAAACATGCCAAGTGTCATCAACTGGAGACAATGTCCAATAAAAATCTAGCCTAATGAGTCGCTAAATAGGGCCCTCTGCTGGAACTAGACCCTCCTGAATCAGAGTCTCCCATCTATCCCGACTACACCTGGAGGGCCGTAATAAGTAGGGCACTCATCCTCTGCGCCGTCTGAAAAATATATCCAGTCAGAATTTGAGCGAAGTACATCTCTAATAACATTTCCCAATAAATGATAGAGTCTATATAACATTAAATAAAGAGAATATACAAGGTGAAATAACATGTACATGAATATAACAGGGCATGAGTGAATTGTAAGTAAATATAAGAGCAGGTGAACAGGATATATCATGCACAAGAGTCAGAAAATATACTATCTAGTGAGTACTCGTTTCAACATGCGATCGACTTGGAAACTTGCACAGGAATATATGGCCTGGTTAATCATACGTGCGGGGTATGATTAACACTCACAAGGAAAACATGACATGCACATGAAGGGTATGATCACATATCTATACTATTACTCCCCGCCATCGACTGATACAGTGGATCCAATCATGACATGTTATGACACGGGATTCCCTGAGAAGGTCGCGAGCTTTCAAAGGAATCGGTGTCTATACAATGCACGAAAAACAGGAACATGACTTGCACATGATATACCAAGATATACAAAGAATAACATCTCATGACGGGATCCAGACACCAACCAATGTGTCAAGAGATCAAGGATATCTACACTAAATACATAAAACATAAAAAATATCATAAATAAAAAATTATCAGAGAATGTACTCGCCTGAGATATGGTGTAGAATATCAACAGTGTTAGATACGATGCCTCGAAGACCTAAATATAGAATATTAATGTCAATACGAAGTTCTAGAATGAAAACAAGTTAAACTAGTCCAAATCTAGATCAATAAGTCAATTCTAGGTCAACTTTAGGTCAATTCAGTCAAACTTGGTCCAGCTAACTGTTTCTAGGTTGTGTGAGTCTAATTCTAGGGTTATTCTAGTCAAACTAGGCCAAATTCCTAATTTGAGTTCTAAGTGGCCAACATGGTTGGCCTAAAATAACTAAACTAGGCATATTAGGTTTATCAAGGTCACTACCTAGCTAATACTAGGTTTTTAGTCTATACTAGTTAATAATACCAAGGTATCTATGAATCATATGTATATATATACTTATCTATCCTTAAATTCATTATACTAACTCTATAAGATGCACACTGGAGAACCCCTTACCTACCTTTCTACTTAAACCCCACATCTATCTATATGCCTATTCCCTCTACTTGCCTTACACTCACAGGAATGCCACTTCCCTATTTTTCCAATCACCTATGTAGGGGCTTTCTTCCCTTCACCTGTGCACTTTGTGCACATGTCTTCCTATTACCTATTGTCCAGTGGACTGACATTTCCTTCTCCCATTACCTGTACATTTGAACTCCCACACATGCTTGTCCGACTCCCAACTGTCTAACCCTCTGCTACCAGAGCAGTAAAAACTGCTCTTCTATCCTACTCAAACTCCCCTCTCCTATTCCTGTTTTGCTACATATTTTTTTCCTATTCACCAACCTATACTTGACTCACATAGGTACACAACTACATGTACCTTAACATATATATATACACACATACACTCTTATGTAGCCTACTGCCACACACAATGCAAGTGAAACTGTGAACTCCTCTTCTCTGAACTTGGAATGCACACACAGCCACTGTTTGCCAAAAATTTTCCCTGCACTAATACTCGAACCCAAAATCAGTCTTACAGTGGACTGATACGCATTGTTCAGTTTTGAACATAGCTCCTCCTCTTCCTGCTAACTGCTGCCCTTTCTATATAGCTAACCTTATATATATATATATATATATATATATATATATATATATATATATATATATATATATATATATATATATTAAAAAAACTCCATTTTATTCCATCAAGGCTCAAAATGCCGAAGCCTATACAAGTATACCCCTAGGCACAAAATGCCGAATCCTATACAAGTATACCAACAAAAGCAAAAACCTATATATATATATATATATATATATATATATATATATATATATATATATATATATATATATATATATATATTTTTAAGCAAATATATATATATATATATATATATATATATATATATATATATATATATATATATATATATATATATATATATATATATTAAAAAAACTCCATTTTATTCCATCAAGGCTCAAAATGCCGAAACCTATACAAGTATACCCCTAGGCACAAAATGCCGACGCCTATACAAGTATACCAACAAAAGCAGAAACCTGGGGTTAGGAGAAAAGAGAAACTCAAAAGTTAGTCGGCCCGTGCTTACAGTTGGGCCTGATCTTCTGGCACTGCCTGGTGACCTCCCTGGTGATCTGATCGGCGTTGTACTGATAGCCCTCGTATCTCGCTTTGTTGATATTCTTCCAAATGACCCAGATGGCAGCAGCCGCAACGATTGGGTGGCCGTGGGACACAGTGGCCCAGCCGGCCAGCATGTCATTGATGCACCCACCACCATTTGCCCTTCTGCACCTTTGAGATAGTGTTCTCCAGACCCTGGTAGGTAATTCCCCTTGACAGAAAATATGGTCGATGGTTTCCGTCTGACGCTCTGAACAGCAGTTGCAAGCTGATGCCAAGTTGAATCCGATGGTGTGCAGATTATCGTCGGTGGGCAGCCTCTTCCGACATGCTCTCCAGATAAGGATGGACCACTTCTTGGGAATGCAAGTCTGCCAGAAAGCAGCGTTGATCTGAGATGGCGCTCCGCGACCACGGGCAATTTGCCTGGCCGATCTCACCGAGAATATTCCCGAGGGTTCGGCCGACCAACGCAGCACGTCCGCTTCGTTCCCTAACTTCAGGTCTCGTTGACGAATGTAATCTTCGGTGTCACGCCCCAGTACCGAAATACGGGGACGGACTAGGCCAGCTACTCCATATGAGGTACGTAACGTCATACGGCGATCGTGGCTGTCGAGAGACTATGGGGTACATGCTACAATCAAGTCTCCTATGGTCCCACAGAGTTCTATGTCTCAATCAATTAAGTCAAATCAGCAATTAAATGAACATTAAAGATAAAGCAGTAAGGCGTCCCTGACGCTTCATCAAAATGGTCATGAGAGACTAGCTTTATAATTTAGCTATCTCAGAGAGTCAGGAGTACAAAATTATACACAGCTGCAGTCTGTTTAATTACAATTATGTACTGACACAAAATATCAAGTAATCCGGCTAACAGGTGCCGGTGGCTAAACGCCGCAAAAGTATAAGCAGGAGTGGTGGAGAAGAAACCCACTCGAGTCCCCGAACCGCCATGCTCCTAGTATGCACCATGGATGTCAGGGAGGAAGATCGTGTCCTCTGGCTCTGCTACGAGATCTGGCCAAACAAAACCAGCGGGGACAGCCCCGAATAGCAAGTACCGCCAAAGGGGCACAAGAGTTAAGATTAAAAACCCAACTAATAGAATGACTGATAATAGTAATACTTATGCTACTATTATAGGGTAGCGCAACATCCTCAAACCCATATGGCACCCTTACAACCAAACAAGGACAAAAGGTGCCGCATGGAGTCGGGACGTGTCGTACTCTATAACTTTCACATAAGTTAAAAAGGTATAAACCATAAAATCTCCTGATCGTGACTTCGGTCGATAGCCTATCGCAGCACAATAACCAACCCAACAATCAAACAAGAACATGGGTTAGATCATATACCATGATAGACCATGTTCCTCAGTCATTCACAGAAGTAGCACTTCACAACCAGAATAAGTCTTCCGTTCATAACTTCGGTCCACAGCCTGTCATAGTACGATAACCAACCCAACAATCAAACAAGAACATGGGTTGGATCACGCACCATGACAGTCCGCTTCCCTCAGTTATTCACGGAAGGTAAATAGGAAACATGCAAGTCATTTTCACGGCCAATCAAGTCTACGAGTTTCTAGTGGAACGAGGTTATCCTCGCGTCATGTTATTAGAAAATCCTCAGATCGTATCTTTCCAGCAAGGCTAGCCAACCCAGGGGTTCGCGTAGACAGGTGTCATGGAGCACAGGTCCCTCGTGAGGCCACCTTGCCAAGACATGTAATATATAACAGGAATTAATCGGATACAGTCATCCACTCGTTGCGGATGACACAGTATCCGTGGAGACCAGCCGGCGCACCAAGACAATATCTCAGGGCGACTGGTGTAACACGATCTCGGGACTCTGCCCTCCCCATGCATCTAGTATATTCAGTTGCCTAGTTTAACCCTAGGTGAAATCTTGGACTCTCATGCTGTGGCCTGCATGATTATCCTCCTAAAGTCGTACTTTAGTACGAGTACCCTAAGTGAGGATCCATGTCAATCAGTATGTCAACATGTGCTACCCTCCTTAGTGTAATGCATCATTACAAATACGCCACGTGGAGTTACGAGTCATTTGTCGAGCATGAACAAGAACTGGGACATTCAGGTACATGTATCAGGTAGGAACACTTTGTTCTCCGGGGTCACATCAGTGCTCATATCATGCTCGGGACAAAAGGCGTAAGGATATAAAATGGGCATATAATATCTAATAAAATATCAAAAGCATACGCACAACAAGACAGCGTGCGTGAAAAGTCACGCAGGCTCAAGGGAAAGAGCAGCGTGAAAAGTCACGCAGGCTCAAGGGAAAGAGCATCGTGAAAAGTCACGCAAGCTCAAGGGAAAGAGCAGCGTGAAAAGTCACGCAAGCTCAAGGGAAGAGCTGCGTGAAGAGTCACGCAAGCTCAAGGGAAGAGCTGCGTGAAGAGTCACGCAAGCTCAAGGGAAGAGCTGCGTGAAAAGTCACGCAGGCTCAAGGGAAGAGATGCGTGAAGAGTTACGCAAGCTCAAGGGAAGACACGCTTCCAACAGGAAGCGTGCTCAAACAGGAGCACACTGTTCACTGTCTTCTCCAAAACAGCAAGAACACCATGGCTGAACCCAAGCTTCAAAGTATCATAACTTGGCCATCCGAACTCCAAATCCAGATTTCCAAAGCTCCAACTTGGGTGAAACTGAATGCTCTTCCACATGGAAGCATCAAAAACCCATAAAATCCAACTAAAGTAGATCAAACCATGCAAAATCCGAAAATGATTAAAACTTAGATCTACAAAAATCAAAGCTTCAAAATAAAAATTTCCAAGTTCTAAATTAGTATAGATTGAGGAGAAGAACATGTTTTGGCAAATAGTTTTGTAAGAATCATTAACAAAATAATGGATCCTTCTCTTGAGCAAGTTGGTACTTGCCTTGGTTGGTGGAGGAAGTAAATGAGAAGAAGTAAATGAGAGGAGAGAGAAGGAGATGAGTTATATATATAGAATTCTTGGACCCATGGGTTCATGATGAACCAAAGGGTTCAAGATGACCCATTGGTGAACCAAGAATAGGTTACCCAAATGGGCCAAAACTGTAGGCCCAAATGCAGAAAATAAATTAGGAAATAATATTTTGTCGAATATTTTTGGAAAATGCATGAAGAAATACAGCATAATAAATATAGTATAAATTCAAGGTAAATACAATTTATCGGTTTACGTATTAAAATACGTATTCCAGGATTGGAGAGTGACATTCGGCCTCCTCACCGACCCACTCGCGGATCCTGCCCCAATCCCAGTCGTTCTCGACTGGATCCCAGAAGTCCAGGATCCTGGTGATCTCCCGATCCGTCGTGTGATTATGGAGCAAGGCGTCCCCGGCCCAACGTTCAAGGAAGAACGATGAGTCGCCTTTGCCCAATTGAAGCCGAATAATCGGTTCGGCCATAGTGCGTCTGATTAGGATGCGCCGCCATGCTGCGGATGACCTGCAATTGGAGATTGCCTGAGATGGGTGGATATGCTTGAAGTATCTGGCTTTCATGAATCTAGCCCATAAATTCTGGCTCGTTCGGAGCTTCTACCATAATTTTATGGAGAAGGCGTCAACAATGTAAGAGATTCTGGCAAATTCCATGCCACCTTCCTCGGTCGGCCTGGCCATGGTGTCCCAGCTAGCCCAGTGATGTTTAATGTTCCCACCGCTGTGCCCCAAAAAGAAGTCGCACAGGATGCTTTTAATCAAGCGGATCACCTTCTTGGGGGGGAGGAGCATGCTGCTAGGGTATATATAGGGATGGATGTGAGCACACGGTTGATGAGGATCATCTTTCCACCCGGTGATAGAGTTGCGTTGTGCCATCCCTCCAGCTTTCTCCTGGTTTTGTTAATCATCCCGTCGAAGATGCCAGTGTCAGTTCTACCATACACCAGCGGACATCCGAGGTAGAGGAACGGGGGGTTTTCAATAAAGAAAGAGGTTATATTGGAGATATTTATCGCTGTGTCGCTCCCAATGTTGTGATGCGCGTATATGACACTCTTGGCGGGGTTGACCTTCTGCCCAGAACTGGCCGTATATCTCTGGAGGGTGTTGTAGACCACCTCCACCGATCCGACATCCCCGGCTGAGAAGATGAGGATGTCGTCGGCATAAGCTTGGTGGGTAATGATCGGGCAACCGCTAGCGGTATAGAAGTGTTGAAAATTCGAAGTTCCCACCATCTTGTTCAGATTTCTGCTCAAGGCGTCCGCCGTGATAATGAAGATGGTGGAAGATAAGGGGTCTCCTTGCCTGACGCCTCTGCTAGATTTGAAGAAGCCGTCGGCCTGGCCATTGATGACAGTGGAGAACCACGAGTTGCTGATCATCTCCTTTCCACACAATGTTAGTCCACGTTTCCGAGAATCCAAAGGCCCTGAAAACCCAAATCATGAATTTCCAGTCAAGCCTGTCATAAGCTTTCTCTATGTCCAGTTTGATCGCAATGTTGCCACCTCTAGCAGGAAGTTTCATACAGGTGATAAGCTCCTGAACGAGCATAATGTTATCTTGGATGTTCCTACCTCGGACGAAGCCAGATTGCTCCTCCGATATGATCTTAGGGAGTAAACCGGACATACGAGAAGTGATGATCTTAGAGATGATCTTGTTGGTGAAGTTACACAAGCTGATGGGACGAAAATCACGAAAGGTTTTCGGGTTATCTTTTTTGGGGATGAGGATGACATTGGCGGCAGATATGGATTTGGGGTAGGTCGCTCCCTGAAAGAAGGCAATGACCGTCTCATGGATGTCCTTCTTGTTGATGTCCCAGCATTGACGAAAGAAGATACCCAAAAAACCATCGGGTCCAGGAGTGCTGTGGGCGTCTAGCGCCCAAACCGTGTTTTTGACTTCGAGCTCGGACGGGGGAGCTCCAGCTAAGAGTTGTCGTTGTCGTCGATGAGGAGAGGAATCTCAGCCAGGAAGTTGTGTCTCTATGGACTCTTTTTTTGGTAAAAAGCTGGGAGTAGAAATCAGCAGCAGCAGCTTGGATATCCCGCTGGTTACTGATGACGTTACCCGCATCATTTTTGATCTGGTGAAGGGTCAGTTTCTGCTTGCGACCGTTGGCACATGCGTGGAAGTAGGCCGAGTTTTTGTCCCCCTCGCTATCCTATTTTACTCTCGCTTTGTGCTTCCAATATTCCGTTTCCACTTTCAGACGAAGTTTGAGAATGGCTTTGGTTAGGTTAAGGGTGGTCCTGGCTGCCGGCGATCGATCAGTCAAAACGAGCGACTCTGTGCGAGTGACATCATCTTCCGCCACACGAACCGCCTGGAAGATATCCCCATAGGCTTGTTTGCTCCACGCCGCCAGAGCTATTCTCGTCGCCTTGAGCTTGCTGGCAATTCTAATCGGCGGGTCAACTTCGTCCACCTGGTTCCAAGCATCCGCAACGACATTGTTGAATTGAGGATGATCGCTCCAGAGGTCGAGAAACCTGAAGTTCTTTTTAATGTGGTTGGAGGAGTTTTTGATTTCAACTAGCAGTGGTGCGTGATCTGACTCGGTAGCATTAATATGAGAGAGTCTGGAGCTGATGCCCATGCCGTGCCAGAGGGTGTTAGTGAGCGCTCTATCAAGGTGAGAATATTGCCGATGATCACCTTCTTGCATATTGCACCAAGTGAACGCATTTTCGGAGAACTGGATCGGGGACAGGTTGGCATTAAAGATGAAGTTGTTGAAGTCATTCATGGCCATTTACGGAGGCGGCCTGCCCCCTGACTTCTCTTCTCTACAAGTAATAGCATTAAAGTCCCCAATGCAAAGCCAGGGGCTGTTGATGTGGTTGAGGTTAGTGTCGAGGAGTTCGTCCCACAGTTGTTTGCGTTCAATAATGTCACAGCTGTCGTGAACAACTGACAGAATGATGCACTTGGGAAGGGAGGAATGCTCAATCCAGCATGAGAGGGCCTGTCTGGAGTCCTGAATAACTCCGATATGGATATTAGAAGAGATGAGGATCCAAATGTCATGGTTGTCGGCCACTGCATTATGGAAACCTAATTGAAGCTGAATAGATTTGATTTTCTTGGGGAGGATCTTGGGTTCGATAATGATCAAAATGTCTATCTTATGAAGTTTTTTGAGGGCGATAATTCGCCTCTTGGTGGGTTTGTTGGCGAGACCACGAATATTCCATGAGAGGATGTTAAGCATTAATTTTATGGTTGAGGGCATTTTTGATCCGCTTGACTGCGGATCTTGTGCGAATAGTTGTCATCTGCAGACATATCATGGAGAGTGCCAATGGAGTGGTGGATCTTTGTGGTGACAATCCTTTCTCCCGTGGAGTCCAAAATGGCCTCTCCGTCGGGTAAAATTAGTGTGTCTTCAATGCCTCCCGAAGCTGCGTCTAGAGACTGGAGGGGGAATCCCGCGGTAATAACCTGCTTACCTCTTTGGACCTGCTCTGGTACCAGGATGGCCAGGGCCTCTTCAACAATGACGAGGAGTTCGGAGGGGGTAGACTTGAGTTCTTGAGAGTTGTCCGTGCCGTCGTTCGTTAGGGAGTCGCTGGGTGTGGCGGGCTCGGCGGTTGCTTCTATGTGCCTGGGCGGGTTTTCACAGGGGACAATGTCCACCATTGGCCGAGTGGCTTCCGGGTCCTCAAAGGTGACAATGGCCTGCATCGGCTCAGTGGCTACCGAATCCAGGACGTTAAACTTTTTGGATAGGTTTCGGGATGTGGAGGTGCTGTTGGTAGCGTCTGCGGCTTTAGGGGAACCCCTGTATGGCGTTCCGCCGAGGTCTTCGAACCTAACGTGGGTGTTAGGGAGCAGCAGCAGCGGGGGTGTTTTCTTCTGATTATTATTGGCGCCCTTACTGGGGACATCTTTCCTGGCGGGGTTCCTCTTGAGCTCGGGGTGTAGGCGAAAGCAGTGTTCTGCAAGGTGTCCCCGCTGATGACAGTGTTTACAATAAATGATGTGATTGTCGTATACTATGTGCTGGGTGAGCATCTGGTAGCCCAACTCAAGGACGATGTGATTAGGGGGCTCATTGTTCAAGTCAAGTTCGATGCAAATCTTAGCGTAGTTAGCCTCAGTGAGGTTGCTGGTTTCTTCAGCTGTTGCCACGTAGGTTCCAAATGAGTTGGCAATGCGCCTGAGTGCCGCGGGAACGAAGCAGATTAGGGAAAGGTTAGGTAGGGTCACCCATGTCACGATCTTTGCAGAATCTTCTTTGGTGTTAAAGTCCGGGGACCACCTGATAATCTTCATAAGGTGGGAGTCCATCTTACTCGTGCCCTTGGACCAGACGGTCTTATGATCGGTCGCAGCGGAAAGGTGCAGCAGGATGTGCTTGGGGTCCAGGGGGCGACCCTGTAATCCGCGGACAGCAGCCAGCTGAGGATAACCTCCTTAACCCGATCGAGCTTCGGGCATCCAAAAGAAAACTTGAGGACAAAAGAGTGAGGGAAAGACGAGGATAGAGAGGTGAGTTCCTGAGCGGAAAAGGGGACCTGGGGCACCGGGGATTCCGAAGGGTACACAACTTCCGGGAGCGGAACGTCTGGGAACAGTCACCCCTTCTTGCCTACGCGATCCGGACGCAGCACGTCGTCGAAGGAAGGTGACGGGCCACCTGACTTGGGCGGGGAAGCTCCGCTGACAGGAGAAGGCCCACAGGCCAGCGGTGTTGGCTGAGCAGAAGGCGGGCTAGAGACCGCTGACGAGCCAAGGCCACGAGGGGCAACAGGAGGGGAAGGAGGCGCTCCGGATCCCCTCCCCTCCGTTCAAAAACTAAATGTTGAGCTCCGGATCCCCTCCCCCCCGTTCCGTTTGCGACACTTTTCCCCGCCCGGCCTAGGCCGGTGGGAGCGGTCGACGTCCCCCTCCCTCCTTCCTCACCTCCCCCCACCTGCGCATGACGACCCCCTCCATCTCCTAGGTGGTCGCTCTCGGGCCGGCCCCTCTCCCCGTCGTTCCCAGCCCGAGCCTCCCCGCCGTCGCATCCCCCGTCGCCCCCTTCTCCTTCCAACTCCCTGTCGACTTCCACCCCCCTCCTCCCCCCTCCCCCTCTCCTCCCAGCCCCTCTCCTCCGCCGTCCTTCAGATCCGTGCGACACTTCCGCATCCGGCGGCCCCTACCCAACTCCCCTCCAGCCTTCTGGTCGTGCCAGGCTCTGTCTATGCCCTCCCTTCGTCGGTAGCTGCTGCCAGGCCCGTCCCCTCCCCGCCCTCGGTTTCGGTTAGAGCGGGATTTTTTTAAAATTCTGTTTTAAATTTTGAATCCCCCGTTCCCCTTCCTTCCGGTGCTACTCTGATGCCCGGAGGAGTTCTTCCATGCGCCCACGCTCGCGTGGGCGTATACCCCTTCATGGGAGCATACGCCCCATCCTTGGTCAGCACTCTTAGAGACCAGGCGGCGGGCACATACGCACTTTCGAACGCTCTCGACTTGCTCCCCCAGTCGGGCGCATATGGTGAGCTCTTCCCCCGCCTGGGCGCATGCCATCCTTCCCCTCTCCTCGGCGAGTCGTCTGCTCTCGGGGCCCACGGCGTGGGCGCATTCTCCCTTCGGGAGCTCGGGGTCCTGTCGCGACCGCTTATCTTCCCGCGGGGGAAGGCGTATGGTCCATGCTCCATAATATTGGCGCATGGCATCTCCCCATGGCGGGCGCATGCCACCTGGCACCTTTCGACGTTTGGCCCCCTAGGGCCCTCTCTGTGGGCGCATGGCACCACCCCCCCTCCGATCCCCTTATGGTTGTATGCCAACACCCCCCTTCGGGCGCATGGCCCACTCCCTCCGCGATGGCCCCTTCCATGGGCGCATGGCCCACTCCCTCAGTGGTGGCCCTTCCGCGGGCACATGGACTCCCCCTCCTCTGTTGGCTTATACCCCCCATCGCCGCTGTCTCGAGCTCCCTGGACGCTGATCCCTCTTCCAGTTCTGGGCAGTCAGGACTCGCGGCTCCTACATTCTCGAAACCTTTTCCTTTCCCTGTTCGGGCTCTTCCAGCGGTTCTTCTGGTCGTCGGTCCCCGGCTCGGTGAGCCTCCGCCCCTTCCAATGTTGCTGCCCTCCAAGCGCCTTTGTCTCGCTACCCTTATATATATATATATATATATATAATAATTAATGGCGGTTATCTTCTGGAACGTCAGGGGTGCATTCTCCTTATGAAGATGGAGAGAGATTTGTGAGGTCCTACGCAGAGAGAAGTGCGACATCTCTGTATTGCTGGAGACTAAGATTAAAGGAGAGAAGACACTATGTCATGATCCGCTCCCGAATAATCGGACACGAGTCGGACACACTCTGCCTTCGTTGATGGACACGACGAAATAAGCTGTACAATACTAAGAAAAACTCCAAGTCATAATGTAATGTAAACATCCACAACATCTATAAATGTCTCAGAAAATATCACCACAATCCATCAAGTCTTTATACAATGATATCCGAAGACAGATCCGGTAAAATACAATAAGAAAATCAAAATACAAAGTACAATATCCAGAAAAACAAAATGAAATAAATCTTGCAATATCCAATGATATCACCGTGCTCCATATGGCCTCAAGCTCACCTGCAACGTATCCTGTCAGAAAAAGAGTAAAGCACAATCCCGACAAGAACAATATATAATGTAATCTGAGATACAGAATACAAGGTAAAACCAGGATGCGAGAACTGAAAGTGAAACTATGATACCAGAACATGAATATAAAACTATAAAACTGAAGTACAAGAATGGAACTATGAATACGATAATCAATATGAACAAGATAATGTATACGGCAATTAATGAACAAGATAATGAATATAATAATCAATGCAAGTATGACGTTTTTAAAATATTAACCTAATGTGTGACCGGCTAAGGACCACAATCCACAATCAATCAATTCACAATTCATAATTCTACAAGATCTGGCTTAATCGTACGTGAGGTGTACGATTAGGCTATCCACAATACCTAGGTTGGGTATGGTCACACACTAGTCAATATTTCTCCCAATCCCACAATAACAATGACTCACAATATAATGAACAAGGTACAAGGCAATCATGTGTATCTCGTATCCGATATGAGAACATGGAACATGAATGTAAGACAGAAACAAAGAAAAAGCTTGAGTCGGTATACTTGTCTCGCTTTGGAAGCACGGGAGTAGTACTGCATGGATGTATGATCACATGTTATATTTTTGTTACAAGTTGTTAGGTTTTGAGATAATGACAATTAGCTAAACAGTCTAACTAGCTAAATATCTATTGCTAACCATAAACCAACTAATTACTATATATATATACAAAATAGCTTAATAATCTATATAGAAAAATAGCTTTTAACTAGATAAATACATCTACTAGTCTACTATATATAAATTTGCTTTTAACCCATATTTTAGAAAAAACATAATATAGTTTTGATCAAATTACTAGCGAAAATATCTTTAATTATATTTTAGTAAGAAAATCATTTGTGTTTATAAAATACTCACTAGCTAAACTATTTACTATCTAAAAAATAACTACTTGGCAATAATCCATCCCTTAGCTAGCAAGAAACTTATTTAGTAACATAACATTTAGATACACTAGAATATTGTTACCAAAACATGATAATAATAATTATTATGCTAATAATAATAATAAGCCCCAAAATATTCTGACCAGACTCATGCCCATTCCTAATGTCCTGCTTTCGGCCCAAGCCCAACTTGCCACATCTGCTGCAGAAATCATATCTAATAATTCCCAGTCCAAGATATCAAATAAAACCTAACAACTAAATCAACCCGCATTTCTCATCTCAGCCCAACACTCTATATGTCCTAATACAACAGCACCCATCTCAAGCCCAGAAACTTATCGGCTCATTTTGGCTCAGTCCGAACCCACACTAATGCATAAACTGAGCCCACAACACAAATGTTAACCAAACCCACTGCTAACACCATAACCCGGCCTAGCCCAGTGCTACCTACCCTAATATAAGCAATCATCTCCTTCTCTCTCCTCACGAACTCCTTCGTTCAGCCGACAAATCCCAAACCTAAATTATCATCTTCTTCCTCTGGCTCGAATAGGAACCCTAACCCTAGGCTTTTACTTTCCTTCCATGGCCGCACAACTCCAAGGAATATCTAGCCCTGACCATGTCTGTTTCGCCACCCCATCTCACCTTCTCAACAGAAAACCTAACCTAACTCCTTCTTTCCATGGCCGCACATAAACCCTAGCTCCAAATACAAATCCTACATCAAACCACGAGCACAAAAAACTCTAGATCTGAGAAAAATATGAAGAATACGGGGGTCCAGGAAGATCGAGGTGAAGTCTTACTCATGATCGGCGGGGATGTCTATCCACGTCGGCTTCGAGTAGCTCCGACTATTGACGGCGAGACTCAGCTCCGATCGAAGTGGCTGTTCGAGCTTCAAAGAGGAGTTCACTGCTCGAGGTGGCCCCGTCAAAATCGAAGGGGCAACGTGGATCTCGAAGGACTGGTGTGGACTCCGAGGAGACGCGCTCGATCTTCAAGGAATGCACGAAGATTGAGGCAAGGCGGAGGCCTCTGCAGTAATGGCGAGTCGGTGGCTCGGTCAGCAGAACAAAACACCCCTCCGCTGGCTCGACGGCTCAGATCCATGGCCTGAGTCGAAGCTGGCTTAAGGACTACGCCGACAGTGCGGTGGTGGCAGCTTGTTAGACGAGGCACGATCCTTCGAAATGACGGAGACTCGTCTCCTCTGGTGGTGACGTGCTCTCCGGTGAAGTCGCGGTGGCTGGAGCAGCTGCAAAAATCTGGATCTGGGGGCGGTTGTCACGTCCCGCTCCCGTAGGAGCGATCGTCCTTGCTAAGGCGTGATGCCGCACGAGCCTAGATTGCGCTCGTGCAAGGCGGGTTCCATATCGACCGATTTCAACGGCTGCGACGGGGTCGTCGTACAAAAGTCCCAAGCAGCGACATTGAAACATGCAGCAAAAATTTAGATCAAACACAAGTTATTCAAAAGAAGATCTTTATTGATATTGAAGCAAAGGTTACAATGGGATGCAAGACCAAGATTACGAGTCTCTCAAGCTCACTCATCTCACATTACAAGTCACTCAGCTCTCTCTCATCTCTCAAATACAAGTCTTGAGCTAGCGGATGCTTCAGAAGGTGACGTCCATACATTATGTCCCGTATAAATCTTGACTCCATGCGGTCGTACGCTTCGAATCGCCAAGGAACTCCATGTCTCGATGCATCCAAGCGCGCTCTGTGCCACGACCTTCTACCTGTGCCTGCACATGAAAATTATGTGGGTGTCAGTACTCAACTGTACTGGTGGAATGAGCTCATCGCCCACCCATACAAAACTAACACGTTTGATTTACTTTGTGCAACATAGCCCCTTTATGATTATCTTTCTACTCTTATCTTATGATCAATTTTAGGATAGACGCCTTGGCCTATTTTGTGTCTCAAGACCATTTCGTGCTTGCAACGCAATATTAACTCAACAATATTAACCTATCAAGTCGTACTTGCCTTACAGCTTAAAATCAGAGACGCAACTACGCGATATGACTCCATACCTGTGTGACCGTGCTATAAGTCCTTGATGAGGTCATGCCTCGTAACTCAATGAGACGCAATCATATCGCCGCCTCGCGACCCTTGCCGTCCCGCGGCCCTTTGCCACTAAATCATCAACTGACCCAATCAAGACTTGTGGGTTAAGTGTCACTCGACCGACTTTGTCCTGCGACCTTTCCTGACTTAGACTCAAGACAACTCACATCCAAACTATGTAACTTATATGTCGACAACATAATACTCGACGCCATATCTCGTGTCGAAGCACGTTGCCTACGTTGCAACCAAATCTTAGGCCCAACATTTTGTGTTCCAACTATACTCACACATTCAACTCGACTTCCTCGATATACTACACACAATACTCGACTCAATCCAAAGGCATACACGCGGATGATCGCCCATGCCGACTCATCTATATGAACTAGTCACTAGTACCCAGCGCTATAATGGACTCCTTTGATCTTTTGATTAGACGGACGCTCCTTGCCAGCACGAGTAGTTAGCTCCGCTGCAAGTCCCCGGTAACCCGTGCGGTCATCCAGCACAGTTACAAATGTCTCTATCGTAACGGTTTCCATGGGCCGCCTGGGTCGTCGTTCGAAAAATAGTTTATTTTATCTTGTACAAGTTGTCCAATGACCATGCAAGACTCGACTTGAACTGACGTCTCATACAGTCAATCTACTTCTAGTGTTACCATCTCTTTCAGGGCTAAGTTCAACACTTCTCACATCTGAGACCTTGCCTCGACGATCCAGTCGCGAGCATTCTTCTTTCTTGCCTCGACGACCCAGTCGCGAGCATTCTTCTTTCTTGCCCTATCATTTCACTCAACTCAAGAATAACTATTTGAAGCACTTTCCAAACTCAACGAATCAGCTGTGGCCCGTGCCTTAAAATACTAAATCTGTGACATCGTGTCTTAAACCAACTTGAAACTCTATGTGACACCACCGTCCAAGTCATACTCTATATGACAGGCCTTAAGACCATAAGACTATATGGTTATACCCAGTCGTAGAACTCGTAGGACCGTGCTTGGTACAACTCCGATAGCCTAACATAACTTGCTTTACTTAAACGCACAACGACTCGACGAGCAAAGGCTGCGTCACGCCTCGCATTGCGGAAACGTGTCGCGCATGCGTTCGACTTCTGAACGACCAAGTCATTTGGGTGCCTAGACTTATGTCACAATCCGTTCAATGCAACTTAACTCATGGACAAGCCAAGGCTATGCCAAGCCTTGGACGATAGGACCGTACATACTTTTTGAAGCATTTATGCAGGCAACGCCTATGACTTAGGCTATGTTCATAAATTTGCCTATTCAACCAACTTTTCTTCTCCCAAGCCACGGGATGAAGAATCGAGTGTCATTTTCAAAGCACGCCGTGCACCAACTCTAAGCCGACCGTTGGACCTTTCCATATTCTAACTCAATTCGACCCGTCGGGATTATTTTCTTAGCTATGTGAATTCGTCTCTTTTATTATCAAGCCTACTTGTGCAAGTTGAAAACATACGATTTATTATGTGAAGGCTAAGATAAGGCAAGTTTACCGAAACTACCCCACCTGAGCGAGCGGTCGCCTCGACCGAGCAATGTCTTCGAGCAGCCATTACAAGGCTAAGTCCGAACGCCGTCGGCGTTTCGATTCCTCCGATTGACTGAGCGGGACGGGGTATGTCACTCCCTGATTCTGGTATACGTATTTTTAGCACGTATACTGCTTATTTGTAATTACGTATATTTATACGATATTTATTTTGTTGTATTTCATCATGTATATCCCAAATTATTTGACAAAATAATATTTCGTAATTAATTTTCTGTGATTTTAGTTTGCAGTTTTGGCTCTAATTGGGTGACATGTTCTCGGTTCACTTGAACCCGTTGGGTCATCATGAACCAACTTGGTTTAGGCTTTTATATAAAACCCCATTCCTTCTCTCTCTCATCTCATTATTCCTCTCATTTATTTCCTCCACCAACCAAGGCAAGTGCCAACTTGCTCAAGAGATGGATTTATATTTTGTTAATGATTTCTTACAAACTGATTTGTCAAAATATGTTCTTCTCCTCAATCTATACTAGTTTAGAACTTGAAAATTTCTATTCTGAAGCTTTGATTTTTGTAGATCTAAGTTTTCTCCATTTTCGGATTTACATAGTTTTGATCTATTTTTGTTAGGATTTTGTGGGTTTTGATGCTTCCATGTGGAAGAGAATTCAATTTTACTCAAGTTAGAACTTTGAAAATCTAGATTTGGTTTTGATTTGGTCAAGTTAAGGAAATTGGAAGTTTTTGGTGTTCTTGAGGAGGCTCTCGGCCTGGAAGAGAAGACCCTTCAGCCTGCGCTCTTTAGCGCAAGTTGAACTGCGCAGCTCGCCTTTTGACGAATTGCGCAACCCTTCGGCCAGCACATTGCGCTGAGCTGAACTGCGCTGGCGCTCCTTAGCTCCAGCGCCATCCGATCCTGCGCAGTCTAATCCCTGCGCAATCTAACCCAGCGCGCTTTTGACTCTGGCGCAATCCATTCCCTGCGCAACCTAACCCTGCGCGATCTGATCCTGCGCAGTCTAACCGCTGCGCAGTCTGATCCATGCGCAACCCGACTCTGGCGCAATCCATCTTCTGCGCCATCTAACCGCTGTGCAGTCTAATGCCTGCGCAACCTAACTCTGCGCGTTTGACCCCTGCGCAGTCTAACCCTGCACGTTTTGACTTCTGCGCATTTGACCATACGCATTCTGACCTGGGATCTTATATATTATATTTTCTTGTATATATATAGGTGAATGTTTGTGTATGCTATATATCCTTACGCCTTTTGTCCCGAGCATGATATGAGCACTGATGTGACCCCGGAGAACAAAGTGTTCCTTCCTGATACATGTACCTGAATGTCCCAGTTCTTGTTCACGCTCGACAAATGACTCGTAACTCCACGTGGCGTATTTGCATTAATACATTACACTAAGGAGGGTAGAACATGTTGACATACTAATTGACATGGATCCTCTTTGGGGTACTCGTACCAAAGTACGAATTTAGGAGGATAATCATGCAGGCCACAGCATGTGAGTCCAAGATTTCACCTAGGGTTAAACTAGGCAACTAAATATACTAGATGCATGGGGAGGGCAGAATCCCGAGATCGTGCTACACCAGCCGCCTTGAGATATTGTCTTGACGCGCCGGCTGGTCTCCACGGATGCTGTGTCATCTGCAACGAGTGGATGACTGTATCCGATTAATTCCTGCTATATATTATATGTTTTGGCAAGGTGGCCTTGCGTGGGACCTGTGCTCAATCATACCTGTCTACGCGAACCCCTGGGTTGGCTAGCCTTGCTGGAAAGATACGATCTGAAGATTTCTTAATAACATGATGCGAGGATAACCTCGTCCCACTAGAAACTCGTAGACTTGACTGGCCGTGAAAATGACTTGCTTGTATTTTTCTTTTACTTTCCGCGAGTAACTGAGGAAAGCGGACTGTTATGGTGCGTGATCCAACCCATGTTCTTGTTTGATTGTTGGGTTGGTTATCGTACTATGACAGGTTGCGGACCGAAGTTACGAACGGAAGCCTTAATTTGATTGTGATGTGCTACTCCTGTGAATGACTAAGGAACATGGCCCACCGCGGTGCGTGATCCAACCCATGTTCTTGTTTGATTGTTGGGTTGGTTATCGTGCTGCGATGGTCTGTCGACCGAAGTCACGACCAGGAGATCTTCTTACTTATATCTGTAAACTTATATGAAGGTCATAGAGTGCGACGCATCCCGGCTCCATGTGGCACCTTTTGTCCTTGTTTGGTTGTAAGGGTGCCAGATGGGTCCGACGATGTAGCGCTACCCTATAGCCGCAGCATAAGCTTTATCCTTATCATTATAACTGGGTTTTATCTTAACTCTTGTGCCCCTTTGGCGGTACTTGCTATTCGGGGCTGACCCCGCTGGTTTTGTTTGGCCAGATCTCGTAGCAGAGCCAGAGGACGCGATCCTTCTTCCTGACATCCATGGTGCATACTAGGAGCATGGCTGGTCGGGGACTCGAGTGGGTTTCTTCTCTACCACTCCTGCTTATACTTTTGCGACGTTTAGCCACCGGCACCTGTTAGCCGGATTACTCGATATTTTGTGTCAGTACATAATTGTAATTAAACAGACTGCAGCTGTGTATAGTTTTGTACTCCTGATTCTCTGAGATAGCTAAATTATAAAGCTAGTCTCTCATGATCATTTTGATGAAGCGTCGGGGACGCCTTACTGCTTTATCTTTAATGTTCATTTATTTGCTGATGTGATTTGATTGATTGAGACATAGAACTCTGTGGGACCATAGGAGACTCGATTGTAGCATGTACCCCCTAGTCTCTCGACAGCCACGATCGCCGTATGACGTTACGTACCTCATATGGAGTAGCTGGCCTAGTCCGTCTCCGTATTTCGGTACTGGGGCGTGACAGGGTACTACATCATACACCACTTAGAAAAAAGTTTCATCCTCGAAACTAACTTGGTACACTTTTCGACTTATCACTTTACTCAACATTCAAGGACTCTCGCACACACTATTCCTATGCGTTTCCTCAATCCGAGCCACGCTCGTACTACCATCACAATTCTTTAAAACTCTATTTCTAAATCCCTGACAATTTTTTATTCCTCAAGTCTCACTTGATTCAACGTATCACTTAGTTTGGATCGTGCACACATTCCAGGCATCCCCGAATTACATACATTTCAACCAAGCCTCGTGATAGAGAATCTCCTATCACCACTCGAGTCGGATCGTGCACATATTCAGGCGTCCCTGATATACGTGTATATCAACCGAGCCTCATGAGTGGTGCCTCCATAATTCCTATCGCTCCGCACCGGAACGTCTGCCTAACCGCTAGGCTATGTCTTTTAGGCTGTAGTCAATCCGTCATTATTGGAATCATAGCTACCAAACAACAACAATATCAACACTGACCCCATCCTAAGGTAAAACCAAATTGATAGTACGGGGTTTTCTACCCAAACTCGTATCACTCTGATTTCTAAACATCGAGCATCGATTCCCTACACACATCCCAACGTTCGTCGCACGGGGTCTGAGTCATTCAGCAAAGCCATCCTATCGTAAGTTCACTCAACCAAATCTTCGACACATCAATATCGCTCGACCAGTAAGCCATTTTGCATAGTCTATCTTTTCGAACACGTTCGACATAATCCACCTATCAATCATTCTCAAGTCAAACTCGCTACGACATGATTCATTTCTAAACCATGATTCACATTTCATATTTTCTAAGTCGTTCATCCCAATTCATGTATTCGATCATGAGGTCGTCTAACTTAACAATATGTTGTACCCTGATCTCACGCAATTCAGATTATCCACGGTAGGCATGAATCACTATGCACGCTTCCGCGGGATAATCATCCTTATCGGGACGTAACTCTTGTTTTGAGTCTAGACTAATTCATTCTCGATGCGCGGATTGGATCTACTCAATCCTCAAGTTTATTTCATTCATCAATCGCAAGTCCTAACATCCTCAAATTTTCCTTCGCATCAAACCGACAAGTCGAGACAATCAAAGTTGTCGCATCCTAATTTTTTGAGTTCGATCATTACCGCGACATGAATTACCATGTCAGCGCTCACGCGGAATGATCGCCCCAAATTTGATGCAACACATGTACAAGACTAGAGTTACGCTCGCACAAAACAAGAATGTCGACGCTGTGGTTATCCGCATAACCACCAAAACATATTCATTTTCATCCAACATTCATCTCAATCAAAATCCTAAGTATAGTATCCAACCGAACAATAATACTTGTACGATCGTCATTCGTCGAGTCAGAGTACCCCCGAGTTATCGCAGATCGATCTTTGATACGCCTCAATACCATTGACGATATGCGTAACCTGACGATCTTCCTTTGCAACAAGTTCTGAGTCGTACGAATGATGCCATCGTTCGACTGGATAATCTCCTCGACATCCAATTCAAGTTCGATCATTATTCCTTTATCTTAAGTCATCGACCAACGTATTTCCTCAATTCGTATCATTCTTGCTAACTCAATCATCGAACGACATCCATTCTAATCCTCAGAGTCATTGCGTAACTTCAAAATTTAAATTTTTCATGCACGCTATCTTCCTATCGTGCTAACTTTTTCTATACGATTTCATATATCGATTCCCTTTATCAAGTCATCCGTTCGCTACACCTTAACTTTTTTCTCGATTCGATTTCATCTACTCGATCATTTTCGCGTTTCATACTTGTGTGATCCTCAATCCCGTGCACGTCCCGTGCACGTCAATTTCTAAGTTGTTTGAATCACACATCATCAAATCTTAAGACTATAACTTGTTCAACGATACTCAATCTACGGTTTTGCATACACACGACGCTCGTTGATAGACTCATTAACACCCCGAATCCTCAATCGATCGATCGACATCCCTGAGGCTATCGTATACACCACTCAGGGATGAATTCATTCAACTAATTCTTAACTATCATTCGAATCAAAATCGGCTTCTTCAAATTTTTCGTTCGAACCATTCCTCAATTTCCAAGCACGCTCATCTATATCGCATCGACGTTATCGTCGCTCGATAGTACCCCTATCGATAGTCATCTCATTTACTCAATCAAGTTCAACTCATTCTTGCTCAACACTATTCAATTCCTGTACTCGACTTTTCTAAGGTCGACACAACTTTGGTGTATACGCCCAGTCCGACTTAGCCAACCGTACTTACGCGAACCATCTTTTTGTTTTATAAAAAACTGTTCTCCTATATTTTGCAAAATAGTTAGACTTATTGTATGGACATCCCATGGGACAATTGAGAGAGAGCGCACCAACAATTTCAACGTTATGGAAGCAACAATTCAGAGTTTACGGAGACAACAGAGTTAAAGAATTCAATCGATAGTCCAAGGACGTAAAGCCGTGCTCTGATACCATTATGTCACTCCCCGCTCGCGTAGGAGCGATCGTCCTCGCTAAGGCATGATGCCACACGAACCTATATTGCACTCGTGCAAGGCGATTTCCATAACGGCCAATTTCAGCGGCTGCGACGGGGTCGTCGCACAGAAGTCCCAAACAAAGACATTGAAATATGCAGTAGAAATTTAGATCAAACACAAGTTATTCAAAAGAAGCTCTTTATTGATATTGAAGAAAAGGTTACAATGGGGCACAAGGCCAAGATTACAAGTCTCTTAAGCTCACTCATCTCATATTATAAGTCACTCAGCTCTCTCTTATCTCTCAAATACAAGTCTTGAGCCAGCGGATGCTTCAGAAGACGACGTCCATATATTATGTCTCGTATAAATCTTGACTCCATGCGGCCGCACGCTTCGAATCGCCAAGAAACTCCGTGCCTCGACGGATCCAAGCGAGCTCCGCGCCACGAGCTTCTACCTGTGCCTGCACATGAAAACTGTGTGGGTGTCAGTACTCAACTGTACTGGTGGAATGAGCTCCTCGCCCACCCATACAAAACCAACACGTTTGATTTACTTTGTGCAACATAGCCCCTTTACGATTGTCTTTCTACTCATGCCTTAGGATCGGTTTTAGGACAGACGCCTTGGCCTATTTGTGCTTGCAACGCAACTTTAACTCAACAACGTTAACCTATCAAGTCGTGCTTGCCTTACGGCTTAAAATTAGAGATGCAACTACGTGATAAGACTCCATACCCATGTGATCGTGATAGAAGTCCTTGATGAGGCCGTGCCTCGCAACTCAATGAGACTCAATCATATCGCCGCCTCGCGGCCCTTGCCGCCCCGCGGCCCTTTTCTACTAAATCATCAAGTGGCCCAATCAAGACTTGTGGGTTAAGTGTCACTCGACCGACTTTGCCTTGCGGCCTTTCCTGACTTAGACTCAAGATAACTCACATCCAAACTATGTAACTTATATGCCGGCAACATAAGACTCGACGCCACATCTCGTGCCGAAGCACGTCGCCTACGTTGCAACCAAATCTTAGGCCCAACATTTTGTGTTCCAACTATAATCATACTTTTAATTCGACTTCCTTGATATACTACACTCAATACTCAACTCAATCCAAAGGCATACACGCGGATCGTCGCCCATGCCAACTTATCTATATGAACTAGTCACTAGCGCCCAGCGCTATAATGGACTCCCTTTAAGCTTTTAATTAGACGGACGCTCCTTGCCAGCGTTAGTAGCTAGCTCCGCTGTAAGTCTCCGCTAACCCGTACGGTCATCCAGCACAGCTACGAATGTCTCTATCGCAACGGTTCCCATGGGCCACCTGGGTCGCCGTTCGAGAAACAGTTTATTTTACCTTGTACAAGTTGTCCAATGACCATGCAAGACTCGACTCGAACTGACGTCTCACACAGTCAATCTACTTCTAGTGTTACCATCTCTTTCAGGGCTAAGTTTAACACTTCTCACATCTGAGACCTTGCCTCGACGACCCAGTTGCGAGCATTCTTCTTTCTTGTCCTATCATTTCACTCAACTTAAGAATAACTATTTAAAGCACTTTCCAAACTCAACGAATCAGCCGTGGCCCGTGCCTTAAAATACTAAATTTGTGACATCGTGTCTTAAACCAACTTGAAACTCTATGTGACACCATCGTCCAAGTCATACTCTATATGACAGGCCTTGAGACCATAAGACTATATGGTTATACCCAGTCGTAGAACTCATAGGACCGTGCTTGGTACTACTCTGATAGCCTAACATAACTTGCTTTACTTAAACACACAACGACTCGACGAGCAAAGGCTGCGTCAAGCCTCGCATTGCGGAAACGTGCCGTGCATGCGTTCGACTTCTGAACGACCAAGTCATTTGGGTACCTAGACTTATGTCACAATCCGTTCAATACAACTTAACTTATGGGCAAGCCAAGGCTATGCCAAGCCTTGGATGATAGGACCGTGCATGCTTTATGAAGCATTTACGCGGGCGACGCCTATGACTTAGGCTACGTTCATAACTTTGCCTACTAAACCAACTTTCCTTCTCCCAAGCCACGTGACGAAGGATCGAGTGTCATTTTTAAAGCACACCGTGCACCAACTCTAAGCCGACTGTTGGACCTTTCCATATTCTAACTCAATTCGACCCGTCGGAATTATTCCATTAGCTATGTGGATTCGTCTCTTTTATTATCAAGCCTACCTGTGCAAGTTGAAAATATGCGATTTATTATGTGAAGGCTAAGATGAGGCAAGTTCACCGAAACTATCCCACCTGAGCGAGCGGTCGCCTCGACCGAACGATGTCTTCGAGCAGTCGTTGCAAGGCTAAGTCTGAACGCCGTCGGCATTTCGATTCCTCCGATTGACTGAGCGGGACAGGACATTACAGCGGTCATGATTCTTAACGAACTCCGGTGAACTCCACGACGGGGCCGCGGTGGCGAACGGCCATAGCAGCAATTTGAATGTATGAACAGTGTAAATAGGTGTTGGGAATTGTGTATTATGTGTCAGAACTGTACATTAAAATAATATGGACAGTACACTATTTATAATAAAATATTGGATGGCAAAGTTTGTAAATAGTAACAGATATGGTGACATAACATTAAAATTGTAACAGATTGTAACTGAATTAGTTATATAATAACTAACTAAATAACAAAATTAGTTATCCTCTGAATTAACTATAATTAGTAATTAGCACAATAATAACGAGATTAAATAATAATGACGACATTAACAAAGAGACTGAATTAGAGAGGCTGAAATTAATTAGTAGTAACAACATTATTACGATCTAAAAGAGAACTGTGATTAATAAATTATAACATAAAATATAAATTAATTAAAACAAAGACAAAACTAGTTGATAAAGAATTAGAGTTTAACAATCAACATTAAAGGTAAGGATCAATTTTAAACTTTTAAAACTAAAATAACCTTAAACGGAATTCCTTAACTAAAATAATATTATTGAAATATCTTTACTAAAGAACGAGTTTTATTTAGAAAAATAATACTATACTCTAAACTAGAAATTTATAAAAATCACAAAAATTGGTTCAGGGAGTTATACACTATCCCGACGGACTTCCCCCATTGGGCCCAACTTCACAATCTGGCGCTTTGTGACATGGTTAGGATCCGGGTCAGATGGAATAGCAACAGCTGGGATAGAAATATGGTGTTGATGTCGGAGCAGTTGGTCGTCGCTGCTACTGCTAACTTATTACGTCTTCCGCTGCTCTTGATGGGTGATTTCAATGCTCTCCTCCACTGAAGGGAGAAGGTGGGAGGCAGACCGGTCCCAGATCCGATCCTGTACGATTTCCAGATGTGTCTTCTTCAGTAGGGCCTGCAGGGCTTGGAACGAACGGGGCACATCTGGACTTGGCATAACAAAGCTGTAACCAACAGAGTTGCTTGTCAGCTGGACAAGGCTTTGGGAAATAGAGAGTGGTTCTGGCGCTTCCCGAATTCGGTGGGAGAGGGCCTGGCTGCTGGGACGAGCAATTATTTCCCTATCAGGGTCGGCTTCACAGAGCGGCCTACCTGGAAGTCGCGGCCTTTCCGGTACAACAATAACTGGTTTCTCTTTGGAGGTTATGCCAAGGCTGTTGGAGAGGGTCTTCTTAGCCAGCAAGGGGGCACGGCTCAGTTCCGCATGGTCCACATCCTCAAGCGCACAAAGAAGGCTATCCGGAGTTGGGTGAAGAGAATGCCCAAGTCTTCCCTGGAAGACAAGGAGACCGAACTCAGGGCCATCCAGAACGATATACAAACTGATATACTGGATGGGTCCTTAGCGACACGGGAAAAGGAACTGGTTGGGGAATTCAACATCCTATGACTGTAAAAGGAGATTAGTGCGGAGCAGCGCGCTAAATTCTCCTGGCTTAATGTCACGTCCCGCACCCGCTGTAAGGGCACGTGTGCGTAACAACGCCCAGCCCACACCGTAAAAATGGCGTAGAACGCTGTAGGTTTACTACTCTAACAACAGTTTATATAATATCAAAAATCTGTCGAGAATATGGTCAACTCCGAACGGAGGACAAGCAATGATAATATATGAGTGCTCAATCACAACTCTAAAATGATAAACTAAATAATGAAAGATAAAGACAACACGACAATAAAATATAACCTGTCAAGTCCAAACACAAAGAATATACAAGTCTAAGTCCAAAGTCTCTAATACAAGCCAAAATAATAACAGTCCCAAGAGTGACTAAAGACAAGGTCCAGTACAAAAACCTACTATATCTACAGGATAGGCGGTATCTCGCCCTGCCGATCTAGGATATCTGTCTCTAAACCTACTACGTCCGATGGGCCGTAGTAAGTACAATAATAGTCCTCCTCTGCATCTGTAAACATTGTCAACATATCCGGTCAGGATGGAACGAGTACATATATCTCATAACAAATCTCGAGATAGAATAAAAGCCATAAGACTGTAAATAGAGCATATACAATGAAATCATGGAGTGTACATATATGAATCATGACATGGTAAGCTGTAGAGCTAGAGCTAGAACAGAAAAGTAGAACTGATCCTGGTATGTACACAAATCAGGGTAAACCATCTATCCAATGTGTGTGAGTAGTAGTTTCAACTTGTGATCGGCTTGGGCACCTGTAGAGAACTGGCCTGGCTAGTCATAAGTACGGTATATGACTAACACTGTTCGGGAATGCGGGATGGATTTGATCACAGGCATACGCTACTACTCCCCAACCCCCAACTGGTAGAATGGATCCAAACAGGACACGTCACTGCACGGGATTATATGAGAAGGTAGCAAGTCTTCTCTAGAATCAGTGACCATATATTGCACAAGAGCTACAAGGGAGCTTGCACAATACATCCCAAGCTAACAAGGAGCAACATCTCTCGTCGAGATCCAGAAATACCAATCCGCGAGAACCATGTGTCAGGAATAAGCATATCTACACTAAGTACATGAATTATAACAGTTATCATAAATTGGAAAAAAGTTATCAGAGAATGTATTCGTCTGTGATATGATATAATATGTCAACTGGATCCATTGCAGCGCCTCGAGGACCTATAGATAACAAGACGTATCAATACTATGTTTGGGAAGTAAAGTCAAATCAAATTAAATCCTATTCTGTCATTCTAGGTCAGGACAAGTCTAGTTAGGTCAACCTTGGTCATAGGAGAACATTGGAAGTCAACCCATATCCGAGTCCATCTTGAACTCCGAAATCCATATCTTGGCCGTAGGCCAATATCTTAATTTACCCTTTCACTAAATTCGACTCACTCACAAACCCTCTCTAATTTGATTTCCTACATTCCATTCTCCTTCTCCTTATTCTCCGTCTCCTTCTCCTTATTCTCCGTCTTGTTCTTATTCTTATTCTTCTTCTCCTTATTCTCCGTCTTATTCTTCTTCTTATTCTTCTTCTCCTTATTCTTATTCTCCGTCTCTTTCTTCTTATTCTTCGTCTTATTCTCTGTCTCCTTCTCCTTATTCTCTGTCTCCTTCTTCTTATTCTTCGTATTATTCTCCGTATCCTTCTCCTTATTCTCCGTCTTGTTCTCCGTCTCCTTATTCTCCGTCTTATTCTCTGTCTTCTTCTCCTTATTCTCCGTCTCCTTCTCCTTATTCTCCGTCTCATTCTCCGTCTACTGCTGCTCCTACTGCTATTCCTGCTAACTGCTGCTGCTGCCAGTGCTATGGCTAATGCTGCTGCTGCTCCTGCTTCCTACTGCTATTGCTGCTACTTCTTATTCTCTTCATTCCCTCCCTCTCTCTCTCTCTCTCTATATATATATATATATATATATATATATATATATATAAACATCTAGCTATCTATCTATATATTATATAGACTCTCAAACATACTCCTACCTATATATATAAATACACACACACACACACATATCTATATATAGACACACACACCCTAAAACACACTCTCTCCTGACACCACCACCACCACTCTCCTCTACACACACACACATAATACATATATATATATATACACGCATATATATATTCCTCTCTAAAAAGAAAAACCCCTATTAAATCCTTAAACTAGGTTTTTAGGAAAACCTATAAAAGCTATGGTCATAATGTAGAGAATGGTCTCCTCTACATTTATTGTGAAGGAATAAATGCAAGAGAGGAAATTAATGGGGGTTAATGAGCATACCTAGAATTGGTTTCCTTGAGGAAGAAGAAGCTTCTAAAGAAAAGAGTGAAATGAAGAGAGAGATTACTTTGTGGTGAAGGAAAGAGAGGGGGGTTGCCTATACATGGCCGGCCAAGGGGGGGGTAATGGGTTTGGGTGGAGACCCATTAGGCCTCCACACCCAATAGACTTAGTTTGGTTCGGTTTGAATTTGGTTTGGTTTGATTTAACTCTAAATTGACTAATTAAGCCTCTAAATGACTAGTCGAGCCATGGGAGTGTGGTTTATTAGTTTCTAGCCTAGTTAGGATGGCATGTGGGCCAAGCCCAGCTAGTATGTGGGTCCCACAAGAGTCCAGACTACCCGGGTCTCTAACTTAAAGTCCGAATTGGATAAAATTCAAACTAAGTCAAACAAATCCCTAAAAATCCTATAAAATCAAATAAAATTCCCAAAAAATTATAAAACTTCAAAAATGACGAAAATACCCCTAATTCAAAAATTGGTGGTGACAAATCTACCCTCCTTAAAAGAATTTTGTCCTCGAAATTGAATGAGAACTAACACAGCAACATGAATTGAACAAGGAAGGAAAAGAAAGAATTTTACCTCAAGGCTCGAAGAGATATGGGAATCGCTCCCGCATGTCGTCCTTTCTCTCCCAGTTTGATTTACCTGGAGAGTGGTGCCCCCATGCAACGCGAACCAAGGAAATGACCTGGTTCCGGCGCACCTTCTCTCTTCGGTCCAAGATCTCAACCGGCTTCTCTGGGTAGCTGAGTGTTGGTCCCACTTCGATCTCGGAGTGGTCCAAGACATGACTGGGATCTGCCACGTACCGTCTCAGCTGTGTCACGCCCCGCTCCCGTAGGAGCGATCGTCCTCGCTAAGGCGTGATGCCGCACGAGCCTAGATTGCGCTCGTGCAAGGCGGGTTCCATAACGGCCGATTACAGCGGCTGCGACGGGGTCGTCGCACAGAAGTCCCGTGCAGAGACATTGATTTATAGCAGCAGAATTTAAAGAAGAACACATGAACATAAGTCATTCAAAAGAATCTCTTTTATTGATATTGAATACAAGATTACATCTGTGGGTGCAAGGCCAAATTACAATGTCTCTCGTGCTCACTTTTCTCTCATTTACAAGTCACTCTGCTCTCTCTCATCTCTCGATTACAAATGCTTGAATCCAGCGGAAGCTTCGGAAGGCGATGTCCATACATTATGTCCTGTATAAGTCTTCAATCTATGCGGCCGCACGCTTCGAATCGCCAAGGAACTCCGTGCCTCGACGCATCCAAGCGAGCTCCGCGCCACGAGCTTCTACCTGTGCCTGCACATGAAACACTGTGTGGGTGTCAGTACCACTGTACTGGTGGAGTGAGCTCCTCGCCCACCCATACAAAACCTACACGTTTTATTTACTTTGTGCAACATAAACCCTTTTTCGATTGTCTTTCTATTCTTGCCTTAGGATCAGTTTTAGGACCGGCGCCTTAGCGCAACTTGTGTATCAGAACCATCCCGTGCTTGCAATGTCAACGTTAACTCATACTTTGTCGCTAGACCACTTCTCGTGCCAACAACGTTAACCTATCAAGTCGTGTTTGCCTTACGGCCATAATCGGAGACGCAGCTACACGAAAGACTCCATTTCCTTGTCTCTAGACCTTTCTCGTGCTTGCATTGTCAATGCACCGACTTATACTTATCTTCCGTGCCAAACTCTGGGACGTAACGACTTGGTCATGTCATACTCGATTCGTGCTTCAATATCACCGAGGCAGTACCTCCTCGCTTAGTCTCGCATACACTTGTGTTGTGACAACGCGACCATGCCTCATAACTCAATGTAACTCCACACAACATGCCCTACGGCCCTTTTTGACTTAACTCGCAACTTAAAAGTCGACGCCACATCTCGTGCCGAAGCACGTCGCCTTTGCTGTAGCTAAATCTTAGGCTCCGACATTGTGTCTTTTTAACTCATACATATTCAACTCAATCCAAAGGCACGCACACGGATTGCCGCCCGTGCCGACACAAAACTTACCATATTAGTTGAAAACAACAATTTATTATTAAGTGTTTGTTATGGGATTGGCCTAACCAGCCGCCTTGGACGTAGCCTGGCAGTACGGGACCCTTTCAACGCAGGTAGCGAGCCCCGATGAAAGTCCCCGCCTTACCGATCGCCTTACCAGCGTTGCCTATTACCCAGCTCGGCTACAACCAGTTTCTTCCTAGGCCGAGTCGGTCCCGTGGCCCCGGGGTGCCGCTCGAAGAAACCACCCCTTGTCGACAAGTTGTCCAAGTTCATAAGGGTTACATGGAGTATTTTAGGATACACTTTGGGGCTTGTTATGTGATCAATTCATTTACTTGGTTGTTTTACTCTTTCCATTTTCGTACTTCCTTTGCAGAGCCCCTAACCAGGGTTGCCTCGGCGACTACCCATCGCTTAGACTTAGGCCTGTCAATGGTAGCTTATTGGTTGGATATTGGCATTACCATATCCGAACCATTAACTATCGGATATATCCGATAACTATCCGATATCCGATCGGATAGAAGTTTTGGCTACCATATCCGTTATCGATAATTTTAACGGATATCGGATAATATCCGAACCAATAAGATTACTAAAAAAATATTTAAAAATGGAAGAAAAAAATCAGAACCAGCAGATTTTGTCAGATACATGTACAGATTTTCACATTGAAATATCATAAGCAGCAGATTTTCATGCATACATTGAATACATTTGTACCAAAAAATTCTCCACACAAGCATATATAACTAATAGTCTCATGCATACATTGAATATATTTTAAATTTATTAAATAATTTAAATATTATTGGCTCGAATATTATTGGTCCGGATATGACACTTACCGTATCCGCATCCGATATCCGATAAATATCCGATATGATATCCGAATCCGTATCCGTATCCAAAATTTCGGATATTTTCGGTTCGAATACGGATCGGATATGGATTTTCGGTCTACCATTGACAGGCCTACTTAGACTTAACATTCTTCGAACTCAGGGAACGGCTACTGCATAGCCTTCCAACTTAACTTGAACATAACGTGTTTCCATAAGTATCGACCGACCGTGGCTAACTTTCCACTGAACCAACCGTGGCTCGTGCCTCTAAACCGACTTGTGTTCTACGCAACGATGTCGCCCAAGTCATACTCCATATGACGGGCCTTAGGATCGTGGGACTACTTATCTTGACAACCGCAGAATGAGCGGGACAGCACGTAGAATAACTTAGGTCGACCGGCATAACATTTGCCTAACTCACTCAAGCCTACAACTTAACCCAAGGGACGAGCAAAGGCTATGCCAAGCCTTGCGGGACAGGACCGAGCATGCTTTAGCAAGCACTTGTGCGGGCGACGCCTATGACTTAGGCTAACTCTCAGCTTTTGCACCGAAGACCAACTTTCCTTCTCCCAAGCCACGGGACAGAGGACCGAGTGTCATTTTCAAAGCACGCCGTGCACCAACTCTAAGCCGACCGTGGGACGTTTTCCATGTTCTAACTCGATTCAAACCATCGGGATTATTCCCTTAGCTATGTGGATGCGTAGCTTTTATTATCAAGCCTAACTTGTGCAAGTTGAAAACACGATTTATTATGTGAAGGCAAAGATGAGGAGAGTTCACCGAAACTACCCCACCTGAGCGACGTCTCCGAGCAAGCCGTTGCAAGGCTAAGGCCGAACGCCGTCGGCATTTCGATTCCTCCGATTGACTTTGCGGGACGGGGCACTACAAGCTGCGACACGTGAAACACGTTGTGCACTCCCTCTAGCGCGGGCGGTAACTCCAACCGGTAAGCCACTGCACCGATCCTGCCCAAGATACGGAAAGGTCCGATGTATCGTGGACTAAGCTTCCTGCCGCCACCAAAACGAATCGTGCCACGCGTCGGAGAAATCCGCAGGAACACAAGATCATCAACCTAGAACAAAACACAAGGATTAAAGCTTAATCTAAAACAATCACAATCAGACTCAAATACTAGAAAAATCTAAACTATACCTCAAACTCCAACGACCTCCGGTGGCTATCGGCCCAATGCCGCTGCCTATCCTGCGCCACCCGAAGTCTATCTCTGATAACCCTGACCTTCTCTGCAGCATCCGCTTCCATCTCAGGGCCAAGCAAAATCCTCTCGACAACATCATCCCAAGACAAGGGAGTACGGCACCTCCATCTGTATAGAGCCTCGAAAGGTGACATCTCTATACTGGCTTGGTAGCTGTTGTTGTAAGAAAACTCTACCAAGTGAAGGTGGTCCTTCCAAGATCCTCCGAAGTCCAAGACATAGGTACGAAGCATATCCTCGAGGGTCTGAATCATCCTCTCCGACTGCTCGTCTGTCTGGGGGTAGTATGCGATACTGAACTTGAGCGATGTGCCCAAGCTAAGCTGCAAACTCCTCTAGAAGTGGAAGTGAATCGGCTGTCCCGATCCGAGACTATACTCACTGGAATCCTGTGCAATCGGACTATCTGCCGCACGTACATCTCGGCCAACCTCTCCGTAGACAAACCCACCTTGAAGGACAAAAAGTGGGCCGATTTGGTCAATCGATCTACAATGACCCAAATCGCATCATTCCCTCCTGGAGAGCGCGAAAGCCCAGATACAAAGTCCATAGTGATATGCTCCCACTTCCACTCAGGAATGGATAGTGGCTGGAGCAATCCACCGGCTCTCTGCCTCCCGGTTTTTACCTGCTGGCACACCAAGCATCTAGAAACGAACTGAGCCACCTCGCATTTCATGCCATACCACCAAACATGTTGTCTCAAGTCTCTATACATCTTGTTGGCTCCAGAATGCATAGAGTACTGAGAACGATGCATCTTCTGAAGAACCTCCTTCCAAAGTCCTCCGCTCGGCACGCACAATCTGGTACCATACCTCAACGACCCATCTCCCGCTATAGAGAACTCATCCAACAGTCCTGCCCGGACCTGCTCCCTGATGACCCTCAGAGCCTCATCCTCAAACTGAGCTGCCCTGACTCTGTCCATCAGCTCTGACTGCACCTGGAGACCCCACATCTACTCCTCAAACCCAGGAACTATCACCTCTATGCCCAAGCTCTCAAGATCTGCCAGAAGGTGACGATCCATCGTCAAACACATGGCCACGGGATACCTGCTCAAAGCATCCGCAACCATGTTGGCCTTTCCCGGATGGTACTGAAAGGATACATCAAAATCCTTTATCAGCTCTAACCATCGCCTCTGCCTCATATTCAGCTCCTTTTGGGTAAACACGTACTTCAAGCTCTTGTGATCTGTATAGATCTCAACTCGCTCTCCGTACATATAGTATTTCCACAGCTTCAAAGCAAAGATGACCGCGGCCAGCTCCAGATCGTGGGTAGGGTAGTTCCTCTCATGAGGACGCAACTGCCTAGATTCATAGGTAATCACCTTCCCGTGCTGCTGAAGTACACAACCCAAACCCCGTTCTGAAGCGTCACTGTAGATCGTATAACCACCAGATCCAGATGGTAGCATCAAGATAGGAGCTGTAGTCAACCTCACCTTCAGCTCCTCAAAGGCGGCCTGACACTTCTCGGACCAAACAAACTCCTCGTCCTTCCTAGTAAGTCGGGTCATCGGCTGGGCAATCCTGGAAAAATCCTGTACGAACCTCCGGTAATAACCTGCCAGACCCAGAAAACTCCAAACCTCTGCTACTGAGCTCAGCGTAGACCAGGACTCTACTGCAGAAATATTCTTCGGATCCACTGAAATCCCCTCGCCAGAGACAACATGGCCTAGGAACTCCACGCGATCCAAGAAGAACTCGCACTTCGACAGCTTCCCATACAGCTGCTCCCTCCTGAGAGTGTCTAACACAATCCTCAGGTGCTCCCCATGCTCCTCTGGCGTCTTCGAATAGATGAAAATGTCATCAATGAAGACCACCACGAACTTGTCACGGTACTGATGGAATACCTTGTTTATCAAGTTCATGAATACCGCCGGTGCGTTGGTCAACCCAAACGGCATGACGGTATATTCATACTGGCCATAGCGAGTCCGAAATGCAGTCTTTAGAATGTCATCCTGCTTCACCTTCAGCTGATGGTACCCGGTACGCAAGTCGATCTTCGAGAACACCCTCGCCCCGCTTAACTGGTCGAACAAGTCATCAATCCTTGGCAAAGGATACTTGTTCTTGATGGTAAGGTTGTTGAGCGCCCTGTAATCAATGCACATACGTACCGTACTATCCTTCTTCGGGACGAAAAGAACTGGCGCGCTCCAAGGTGAAGAACTAGATCGAATAAAGCCCTTGTCCTCCAGCTCATCGACCTGTTTCTTCAGCTCCGCTAACTCACTGTTGTTGATTCTATAGACGTACTGTGAGATAGGCTCAGCGCCCGGCACTAGGTCTATAGAAAACTTAACATCACGATCTGGCGGCATCTTGGGCAACTCCTCAGAAAAAACATCCAAGAACTCAGTAATAAGTGGATGTGGCAACACCGGCCCCGCCAACAACGCTCCACAAAATCCATCTCCTGGCTCCGCTGTACCCCTGGTGAACTCAAACTCCGGCTCTCCCGGCGGCCTGAACAGAATCCTGCCTCCCCTACAATCTATGCTAGCATGGTGCATGCTCAACCAGTCCATACCGAGTACCACATCGTAACTCGGAAGTGGCATTACGAACAAACACGCACTCAGCTCCCGGCCTCTCAAAGAAACTCTCCGTCCCTTGCAAACATTATTAACCAGGATGATGCCATTTCCAGTCATAATCTTGCAAGTCCTACCAAGATACTCAGCAATGATATTGTGCCTAAGAGCAAAAAAAACAGACACAAAACTGTGCGTAGCACCAGAATCAAACAAGGCTAAAGCTGAAAAAGAATCGAGCAGAACAGAACCTGTGACAACATCTGCTATAGGCTTCATCTCCTCGGCTGCAAGAGCAAAGGCTCTACCCTGAACACCCCTCTGCTGGCGGTACTGGACAAACTGCTGTTGCTGGGTCGGAAGCGGACCCTGCTGCTGAACTACAGGCACACTGGCTGGTGCCCTCGGAACAGATGCCTTCTGAGCTGCTCCAGCGACACGAGGGGTTCTTGGGACACTCACGCATTTGATGTCCAGTGGCACCGCAAAAGAGGCACAGCCCCAGCCTCCTCCTACAGAACTCAAAGAGGTGACCGGGCTTCTTGCAGTAGTGGCACGGAGGATCATCCTGCCCCTGATGCTGCTGAACCCTCTGGACATGTCCCCTGGCCTGTACCTACTGCTGATGATGCTGGAACGGCTGATGCTGAAGCTGAGGGCGCTTAGCAGCCCCTGCGCTGCTACTGGCCCCCAAAAATAAATCACGATCCCTCTTCAGCTTCAAGCCCCACTCTCTCTCCACCTTTCGAGCCTCCGCATAGACCTTTGCATATGTCGCATAGAAGGAAGGGATCAGGATCTTGATATCCCATGTCAATCCCTCCCGGAAGTGCTTTGCTCGGATCACTGGGTCGCTCACCATATACTCGTCGTATCGGCTCAGCCGGCCGAACTCCGCCGCATACTCCTCCACAGTCATACTGTCCTGCTGCAGGTTCTGAAACTGTCGCACTAGGCCGATCTTGTCTGTGGGAGAAAAGAACTTCTCTCTGAACAGGGCTCGAAACTCTACCCAAGTGTGGCCCTCTCCTGCAAGAGCCGGCTCATTCCGGAACCATGTCCGGGCAACATCTAATAACTGCAAGCCAACCGCCTCGACCGTCAGGTCGTCTGCAAGGCGGGAGGCCCTCATCTGACGCTCGATATCCTCGAGATAGTCATCAGCATATACAATGCCCTCGGTCCCTCTGAAATCCCTCGGACCCATCTTTTTGAAAGCCTGGATGTCTCCGGGCTTCTGCTGCTGCACCTCCCGCTGTGGAGCCCCACGCTCCACCGTAGCCAGAGCCAACCTATGGGCATCCTCCATGCCCTGGCGCATGGCCTCAGTCTCTCTCATCTGTGCCTCGTGCTGGGCCCGCTGAGACTCCAGTACCTGCTGAAAGAATACGAGCATCTGCACCATGTCTGTGGGCAGAGGAGGCAACGGAAGAACAGCTCCCACCACTATCGGAGGAGTCCCCTGCTGAGGAGGAGGAGGAGGAACGCCCCCGACAGCTCCCGTCGTAGCCCCCGGTACTGCAGGAAGAGCACCCGCAGAGACCCCAGGGACAGTCATCGAGAGTGCTGGAGGAGTACCCCCGAGAGCTCCTACTGAAGTCCCAACTGCAGGGGAAGTGACTGGAGCCTGTCCCCCAGAGGTAGCAGACCTCTCCGTCTCCCCGTGCTCCTTACCGGAAGAATGAGTCATAACCACCCTGGAGACAGATTGAAAGGAAGATATCAATATGGCACAAGAAGGATTATATCAAAGGAGGACAACTTAGAATACATTAAATCAATATCAAAGGCGGTAAGCAAGATAAGCAAGGAAAGATCCTACTGTGATTGAGTACTATTAGCCTACTACCTCCTATATGTAACACAGGCTCGTAGTCAACACTCTAAGACGAGTGCTGCTACGACATCGCACTAATGGCGACTTCAGGACCTGCATGGGCCACCACTAAAAACGTGTCACGAGCCGCACCCGTTGTAAGGGCACGTATGCGTAACAACGCCCAGCCCACACCGTAAAAACGACATGGAACACTGTAGGTTTACTACTCTAACAACAGTTTATATAATATCAAAAACCTGTCGAGAATATGGTCAACTCTGAACGGAGGACAAGCAATGATAATATATGAGTGCTCAATCACAACTCTAAGATGATAAAGTAAATACTGAAAGATAAAGACAATACGACAATAAAATATAACCTGTCAAGTCCAAACACAAAGAATATACAAGTCTAAGTCCAAAGTCTCTAATACAAGCCAAAATAATAACAGTCCCAAGAGTGACTGGAGACAAGGTCCAGTACAAAAACCTACTCTATCTACAGGATAGGCGGTATCTCGCCATGCGAATCTAGGGTATCTGTCTCTAAACCTACTACGTCTGGTGGGCCGTAGTAAGTGCAATAATAGTCCTCCTCTGCATCTGTAAATATTGTCAACATATCCGGTCAGGATGGAACGAGTACATATATCTCATAACAGATCTCAAGATAGAATAAAAGCCATAAGACTGTAAATAGAGCATATACAATAAAATCATGGAGTGTACATATATGTATCATGGCATGGTAAGCTGTAGAGCTAGAGCTAGAACAAAAAAGTAGAACTGATCCTGGTATGTACACAAATTAGGGTAAACCATCTATCCAATGTGTGTGAGTAGTAGTTTCAACTTGTGATCGGCTTGGGCACCTGTAGAGAACTGGCCTGGCTAGTCATAAGTACGGTATATGACTAACACTGTTCGGGAATGCGGGATGGATTTGATCACAGGCATACGCTACTACTCCCCCACCCCTAACTGGTAGAATGGATCCAAATAGGACACGTCACTGCACGGGATTATATGAGAAGGTAGCAAGTCTTCTCTAGAATCAGTGACCACATATTGCACAAGAGCTACAAGGGAGCTTGCAGAATACATCCCAAGCTAACAAGGAGCAACATCTCTCGTCGAGATCCAGGAATACCAATCCTTGAGAACCATGTGTCAGGAATGAGCATATCTACACTAAGTACATGAATCATAACAGTTATCATAAATTGGAAAAAAGTTATCAGAGAATGTACTTGCCAGTGATATGATATAATATGTCAACTGGATCCAATACAGCGCCTCGAGGACCTATAGATAACAAGACGTATCAATACTATGTTTGGGAAGTAAAGTCAAATCAAATTAAATCATATTCTGTCATTCTAGGTCAAGACAAGTCTAGTTAGGTCAACCTTGGTCATAGGAGAACATTGAAAGTCAACCCATATCCGAGTCCATCTTGAACTCCGAAACCCATATCTTGGCCGTAGGCCAATATCTTAATTTACCCTTTCACTAAATTTGACTCACTCACAAACCCTCTCTAATTTGATTTTCTACATTCCCTTCCCCTTCTCCTTATTCTCCGTCTCCTTCTCCTTATTCTCCGTCTTATTCTTCTTCTTATTCTTCTTCTCCTTATTCTCCGTCTTATTTTTCTTCTCCTTATTCTTATTCTTCGTCTCCTTCTCCTTATTCTCCATCTTATTCTCCGTCTCCTTCTCCTTATTCTCCGTCTAATTCTCCGTCTCCTTCTCCATATTCTCCGTCTTATTCTCCGTCTCCTTCTCCTTATTCTCCGTCTTCTTCTCCTTATTCTCTGTCTCCTTCTCCTTATTCTTCGTCTCATTCTCCGTCTACTGCTGCTCCTACTGCTATTCCTGCTAACTGCTGCTGCTGCCAGTGCTATGGCTAATGCTGATGCTGTTGCTACTGCTGCTCCTGCTTCCTACTGCTATTGCTGCTACTTCTTATTCTCTTCATTCCCTCCCTATATATATATATATATATATATATATATATATATATATATATATATATATATATATATATATATCTAAACATCTAGCTATCTATCTATATATTATATAGACTCTCAAACACACTCCTACCTATATATATAAATACATACACACACACATATCTATATATAGACACACACACCCTAAAACACACTCTCTCCTGACACCACCACCACTACTCTCCTCTACACACACACACAATACATATATATATATATATATATATATATATATATATATATATATATACACACACACATATATATTCCTCTCTAAAAAGGAAAACCCCTAATAAATCCTTAAACTAGGTTTTTAGGAAAACCTATAAAAGCTATGGTCATAATGTAGAGAATGGTCTCCTCTACATTTATTGTGAAAGAATAAATGCTAGAGAGAAAATTAATGGGAGTTAATGAGCATACCTAGAATTGGTTTCCTTGAGGAAGAAGAAGCTTCTAAAGAAAAGAGTGAAATGAAGAGAGAGATTACTTTGTGGTGAAGGAAAGAGAGGGGGGGTTGCCTATACATGGCCGGCCAAGGGGGGATTTAATGGGTTTGGGTGGAGGCCCATTAGGCCTCCACACCCAATAGACTTAGTTTGGTTCGGTTTGAATTTGGTTTGGTTCGGTTTAACTCTAAATTGACTAATTAAGCCTCTAAATGACTAGTTAAGCCATGGGAATGTGGTTTATTAGTTTCTAGCCTAGTTAGGATGGCATGTGGGCCAAGCCCAGCTAGTATGTGGGTCCCACTAGAGTCCAGACTACCCGGGTCTCTAACTTAAGTCCGAATTGGATAAAATTCAAACTAAGTCAAACAAATCCCTAAAAATCCTATAAAATCAAATAAAATTCCCAAAAAATTATAAAACTTGGAAAATAACGAAAATACTCCTAATTCGAAAACTGGGGGTGACACTTAAGGAAGGAGACCGTTGCTCCAAGTTTTTCTATGATGTGATCCGGACCAGACAACATATAAATAGTCTCTTTCATCTGCTTGATGGTAAGGGCAAACTGGTTGGACAGCCGTCAAAAATCCAAGGGGAGGCTGTCAGGTACTACTCAGAGATCGATTTTCAAACTAACTATTTTTAAACTAACTATCTCTCTGTGTTTTTAGATATCATTACGAACAAGCTGGTGACACCCTATGGGAATAGCCAGTTACTCGTGCTGGTCACTCTTGAGGAGGTGGAGGCTATCATCAAGAAGGCGGATCCCAACAAGGCCCCGGGGCCGGATGGCTTCAACAGTGGGTTCTACAAATGCCACTGGGATGTCATGAATATACCGGTGCTCGAGGCGGTCCTGGAATCCTTTTCTGAGGGAAAGTTGCTGAAGGAGCTTAACTATACCTTCCTGACCCTTATACCGAAGAAAGAAGGAGTGACCTTGCTGGCGGACTTTTGGCCTATAGCATGCTGTAATTACCTTTACAAAATAATTACGCACCTTATGTGCCGACGCATGAAGGGAATTATGCAGGACTTGGTCTCTCCGAACCAAGCGGCTTTCATAAAGGGAAGATCGATTGCTAAGCACAGTTTTCTGGCGCATGAGATAGTGAGAGGGTTCAATAAATCATGAGGAAAGAAGGAGTGCGTGATGCTGGACCTGAGGAATGCCTATGACATGGTCAATAGGGACTTCCTATGCCACCTGATGCTATCCATGGGATTCGACGAGTAGTGGGTTACGAGGATGAGGGAGTGCATCTCGACTCCTACCTTCTCTGTACTCATCCAAGTTACTCCGTATGGGTTCTTTCGCAGCAACCGAGGACTTCGGCAAGGCGATCCCGTATCACCTTACTTGTTCACACTTGTCATGGAGTATTTCACCTGCCTGATGGATAATACGGCTCACAGTGGGAGGATGGTTCTGTTGTTCAGGAGGATCGAGCCCCCTCTAACTCATCTCGTATATGCTGATGACCTCCTGGTCTTCCTTCACCCGTCTATGGAAGGAATGACCACGATCGCTGAGATTGTGGGAGAAATAGAAACCCTTACAGGGCTCCAACTGAGTCGAGAGAAGATTCGTGTCTACTTTAGCTCCCTATGCTCTCTGAAGGAGGAACGAGCAGAAGCATTGGGAGTTGATAGAAGCAATCTTCCGGTAAAATATCTAGGAGTGCCTCTGACAGTCAATTATGCTTGGGACCTGGATTGCCATAGCCTGGTGGAGTATGCTCAAAGGAGAGTTGAAGGGTGGTATGACCTATCGTTTGGCGGGCGTATTGAGCTAGTTAGCAGTCATCTCGGCACTGGCACTTTTTTGGCTTCAGTCTATTCTGGTTCATGTCGCCACCATTCGGAAGGTGGAGAGCATTTGCGCCAACTTCATCTGGAGGGCCACGCATCCGATCTCTTGGGAGCAGCTCTGCCGCCCTCAGGAGGAGGAAGGAGTAGGGCTTAGACCCATGCTGACTGTTAGGGAGGCCTCTGCAGTGAAGCTGGCTTGGAAGTTCATCAAAGATGGATAATTATGGGCTGATTGGATATACAGTCGGTATGTGAAGCGGAACAACTTCTCGACCCGCTCTCTTAACAACAATCAATCTATCACTTTCAAGCATATTATGCGTCATAGAGCTGTACTCAAATCTTTCATCCGGAGGACTATGAGAGATGGAGCTGGGACTGACCTCTGGCGGGATCCATGGTTAGAGCGTCAATCTCTGATAGAGATACTGGACGACTGGACACACAGGGAGGCTGGTAGGGAGTTGTCCTACCAGCATATTATCAGAAATATAGAGTGGAGACCGGAGGTATACTGTCATACAATAGAGCTTAGAGAGGCCATTCGCACGGTTGGGATAGATCCGACTCAGCCAGCAAATTGTTGGACCTGGGATCTGCCGGGGTTACTGGGGGCACTGGGGACTTTCAGTTCCATAGCTGCTACAATCTTGTGCGTCGTACTTTTTCCTCTAGTACAGACTATAAATTCATCTGGTGTAAGGGTCTGGCTCGTAAGATGCAGTTGTGTGTCTACCGGTTGCTTCTTGGTCGGCTGCTGACGAGGGACAGACTCATCTCCTTTGGGATTCAGGTGTCCAGCCCAAAGTGTGTGCTCTGTAAAGTAGACAATGAGTCTATGCGACACTTGTTCTTTGAGTGTGAGGTGTCCTGGTTTATCTGGACTGAGCAATGCCGTAGAGCGCTGGGAAGATGCGACACAGGCAGGGAGATTGGAGATATCATCACTGGGATCCGTGATTGCAGAAGGAGAGGGCAGGTTTGGTTCAAGACTGCCAAAGTACGGCTTGCAGCTTCTGTCTGGCATGTCTAGAGGAAAAAAACCGTCGCATTTTCGAGGGGCTAACCACATGTCACGCCCCAGAACCAGAATACTGGAGAGCGGAGGATAGACACAGCCAGCTACGTATATAGAAGTGTAATCCATCTCGACATACGGTCACGGCTGTCTAGATGCATGAGGGTTCATCTACAAGCCATCAGTCTCTTAGGGTCAAGAACAAGCCTAGTGTCTCAATCCCAAGCAAGCAAGTAAATATAACAAGATGGTAGATCATCAGACATACAAAGTAAGGCATCCCATACATTACATATTCAGATGATCATGGAGCTAGTCATACAAAATACGAAGACTAGCAAGAGTTTAAGTCGTACATGATCAACCCTAGGATTTGTCAATCATGTTACAGCCCGTATGCAGACAGTAGGTAAAGTTATAAACGAGCTAACATTTGCTCGGCGGCTAAACGCCTCAAAAGAATAATTTTACAATAGGAGTGGAAGAGCAAAATAAAATCCACCCGTTGCCAAGTTTACGCCTAGTGGTCACCATCTGGCTGGAAGGCTGGAGGATCCTTGAATCCTACTCCGAAATCTGGCCATACAAAACCAGCTGGGTCAGACCCCAAAAAGGGCAAGTGCCACAAGGGAGGCTTCACTTAGGAACTAAAACCAGCAAGTTAGAACACAAAGCATAATGATAACAAAAAAATCGGAATCATGACAGTAGGGTGATAAACGATATGATAACTAAGAAACTATTCTGGTAACCAAGTTACAACCCATAAATCAAATAAGGACCGGGGTTGTAGCCCTTCGACTGAACAGAACTTAGTCTCTAACCAATTATCGACAAGAGTAAAGCATAAGCAAGCATGTGCTGAAGTAATCATAGACTGGCATTGCTTAGACAAGACTAGACTGGACTACATCCATCAATCACGGCCAAGCAAAGAGTACAACTTGATACTTTAACTAACTAGGGTTATCACAAGCCTAGTTACTAGCAAGATGCAATAAGATGTTCCAGCAGTCACAAGCCCTGCAGCTATCCAGGTTATCCAGACGAGGTTCATTCAAGAGTTATTAAGAATTATTAGGTGGCTTGGAGTGCAACACATGACAATGTGCATAAAACTTGTTTCATGAAGTGCCCCACATGACAATGGGCTGGAAATGTGCCCTACTTGACGGCAAGCTACAAGTCCCTCAAGTGTGGCAGGGATAACGGGATTGCCTGTAACTGGAAACATCTCTCTATATGAACTACTTGATCAATTTAGTCATTAACTTAGAAAGATTCAGTATAAATCCCTGACCGTGGAAAATCAGGAATTCATGTCCTAGACATGATGCAAGACGAGTATAGTACCCCGTCTCGCTCAATCAATCGGAGGAATCGGAATGCTGACGACGTTTGGACTTAGCCTAGCAACAGCTTGCTCGGAGACATCGCTCAGGTGGGGTAGTTTCGGTGAACTCGCCTCATCTTTGCCTTCACATAATAAATTGCATATTTTCAACTTGCACAAGTAGGCTTAATAATAAAAGAGGCGAATCCACATAGTTAAAGGGAATAATCCCGACGGGTCGAATTGCGTTAGAATATGGAAAGGTCCAAAGGTCGGCTTAGAGTTGGTGCACGACGTGCTTTGAAAATGATACTCGGTCCTTCGTCCTGTGGCTTGGGAGAAGGAAAGTTGGTCTTCGACACAAAAATATGAACTTACCTAAGTCATAGGCGTCGTCCGCGTAAATGCTCGATAAAGCATGCATGCTTCCACTGCGCAAGTCTTGGCATAGTCTTGGCTCGTCCCTCGGGTTAAGTTGTAGGCTTGAGTAAGTTAGGCAAATTTATGTCGGTCGACCTAAGTCATTCCAAGTGCTGTCCCGCTCCTTCTACGGTTGTCAAGTTAAATAGTCCCACGATCCCAAGGCCCGTCATATGAGGAATGACTTGGGCGATAGCGTTGCGTAGAACACGAGTTGGTTTAAGGCACGAGCCACAGTTGGTTCAGTGGAAAGTTAGCCACGGTCTGTCGATACTTAAGGAACACGTATGTTCAAGTTAAGTTGGAAGGCTATGCCGTAGCCATTCCCTGAGTTTAAAGAATTTTAAGCCTAAGCGATGGTTAGTCGTCGAGAGGAAATATGTCGTGACTGTAGGTCAGTCGCCGAGGCAACCCTGGTTTGGGCTCTACAAAAGAAGAAGTGGAAGAAGTAATGTAAAGAAACTACGTGATGATGATGAGACCATGCAATTATGTTAAGTCTAGAAGTTAGCGTAGGTGCGTGGTCATGGACAACTTGTCGACAAGGGAGATGTTTCTTCGAACGACAACCCTGGGCCACGGGACCGACTCAGCCTAGGAAGAAACACGGTATTGCCGAGCTGGGTAATAGGCAACCGGTAGTTCGGGAACTTGCATCAGGGATCACTACCTACGGTGCAAGGATCCCGTTTGCCAGGCTATGTCCACGATGGCTAGTTAATGCCAGTGACCTTTTATATAGATAATAAGTTGGCGTGCTGAGCGGCAATTCGTATGCACGGTGTCGGTGAATTCTAAGGAAATTTAAGCATGACATAAGTTGTGTTAAGAAGGTATGCGTGCACAATCTGCACCATGATTCAGGAGCCTAGGGTGTGGCTAAGTAAAGACCCTTACTTCGGCACAAGATGTGGCGTCGAGTGTTAAGTTGTTGGCATAGAGTTGCATTAATTAGACTTGGGTTGTTGCGAGTTAAGTTGAGAAGGGCCGTAGGGCAAGTTAGGTGAAGTTACGTTGAGTTGCTGGGCACGACCTCGAAATGTGAGGCACGGCCGCGTCTCCACAACATAAGCATAGGCAAGACTAAGCGAGGAGGCACTGCCTTAATAATATTGAAGCACGAATCGAGTTCATGGCACGACCGAGTCGTTACGTCCCAGAGTATGGCACGAAAGACAAGCATGAGTCGGTGCATTGACGATGCAAGCACGAGAAAGGTTTAGAGGTAAGGATACATAAGTTCTCGGTGTGATAGCACGGTGATGGTCTAGAGACACAAATAGTCCTAGGCGTCGGTCCTAAAACTGATCCTAAGACAAGAATAGAAAGACAATCGTAAAAAGGGATACATTACATAAAAGTAAATCAACGTGTCGGTTTTGTATGGATGGGCGAGGAGCTCACTCCACCAGTACAGTTGAGTACTGACACCCACATAGTTTTATGTGCAGGCACAGGTAGAAGCTCGTGGCGCAGAGCTCGCTTGGATGCATCGAGGCACGGAGTTCCTTGGCGATTCGAAGCGTACGGCCGCATGGACTCAAGACTTATACGGAACATAATGCATGGACGTCGCCTATCCGAAGCTTCCGCTGGCTCAAGCATTGTAATCGAGAGATGAGAGAGAGCAGAGTGACTTGTAAAATGAGAGAAAAGTGAGCACGAGAGACTTGTAATCATGGCCTTGCACCCATTGTAATCTGATTGTTCAATACGAATAAAGTGTACTTTTGAATAACTTGTGTTTTGCTTCTAAATTTCTGCTGTATGTTCAATGTTTCTGCTTGGGACTTCTGGACGACGACCCCGTCGCCGCCGCTGTAATCGGCCGTTATGGAACCCGTCATGCACGAGCGCAATCTAGGCTCGTACGGCATCATGCCTTAGCGAGGACGATCGCTCCTATTGGAGCGGGATGTGACAACGAGATATGTAGCTTATACAGGCACAATCAAGAAAATCACCTACGGTGTCAAGACGAGAGTTACTTAGCAAGTCAGGGTAGCTGTCGCAACAGCGTTCAAGATTATCATGTCATGTCAGGTTACTTGTTACTTGTCAATATTACTTGTCAGGAGTGCGCCTCGACGGGCTACTATCAAGATTGTACATGTCTTATCAAATTACTTATCATGTCAAGAGTGTTTGTCAAGAGTGCGCCTCGACGGACCACTATCCAGGTTTTTATGTCGTATTCATGTCAACATCATTACTGGCAAGTCATGCTATGCTCAACAAGTTATCGAGTCGGGTCGTCATAAATAAGTCAAGTACAAAGGATAGGCAATTAACATAAAACCTATAATTAAATGATAGATCATACAAAGGGCAAGGGGTACCATGGCCAACAAGTGGCATTAGCCAGGTTGCGCTAGGATAATAGGCTGCGCCAGGCACTAGGGGGTGCCAAGGCGACAGGTTGTGCCCAAATATTAGGTTGCGCCTAGGCATTGGGGTGCCAGGCAATGGGGTGCGCCAGGTCAGATCAAGTTGGGCCAAGGAAAGTCAGGTCAAGACAGGCTGGGTTACGCCAGAACAAGTCGGGCCAAGTCAGGTTGCGCCAGGCACTAGGCTGCGCGAGGCTAGGTTGCGCCAGAATGAGCCGCACGAGGTCGGATTGCGCCAGACTCAGGTCGTGCCTGGCTCAGTTTGCGTTGTGCTAAGAAGCACGCGCAGGATCAGGGTGCGCCACGCTAAGAAGTGTGCAGGTCAAGGTGCACCTGGCACTATTCCTCTTCCCCAAAACAGCAAGAAGAACCCATGGAACCCGAAAACTTTAAAATGCCATAACTTGCTCAAAATAAGTCCGAATTGGGACTTCCAATGGTCTAAACTGCATAAAATGAGATTTTTTTCAGCCTGGGACGACTAGTTTTAGGAAATACCAAGCTTTAATAGATCAAAACTAAGAAAATAAGAAAAGATCAAAACTTAGATCTACAAAAATCTGTCCATTAAAATCGAAAATGCCAAGCTCTAAAAAAGCTTAGAATCAAGTGGTGAAGAGAATAGAAAAATAAAATGGGAGATCCATCATGAAGCAAGTTGCACTTGCCTAGGCTTGGTTGGTGGGAGGAGTAATGAAGAAGATGAAGAAGTAATGGAGGAGAGAGAGTGGGTTGGTGGGCTTTAAATAGGGGGTTTAACATGTTGAACCAAAGGAAAAATAAACCAAGCCAACCCAAAATGAACCAAGTCAAACCAAACCAAGTCATGTTGAACCAAGTCAAACCAAACCAAGTCATATTGAACCAAGTAAAACCATGATATGCCATGATGAACCTAAGCAAGATTACGCCCAAATAAACCAAGCCAAGATTAATCCAAGACTAGGCTAAGCAAGACAAGTCTAACTACGATCCTCCTAACAAATGTCAGAAATTCGTATACGTATCCTGAAAAATACGTATAACGGCAAACGGGAGTGACACCACCCCTCATATAGGAATTTTACATAATATAGTATTTGATGTAACTGTTATGGCTACCTGAAGGGTGGGCGACCATCCCTGATTGTATGATTGTTTAAGTTGGTTTTCGAATAAAATTTACCCTTTATATATATATATATATATATATATATATATATATATATATATATATATATATATATATATATATATATATATATATATATATATAGCGAGAGAGAGAGAATAAGGGAGGTGAGGTGCCACCCTATAGGTGGTGGCTATGTCTCACCCTCCATGCTATCATCATGCACCGAAAAGTGTGCAAGTGCATGATGATAGCATGGGAGGTGACATATAGCCACCTCACAGTGAGATGGCACCTCACCTCCCTTATTCTCTCTCTCTCTCTCTCTCTCTCTCTCTCTCTCTCTCTATATGTATATATATATATAATATATATATATATATATATATATATATATATATATATATATATATATATATATATATATATAAAATATATATATATATATATATATATATATATATATATATATAAATATATATATATATATATTTTATATATATATATATATATATATATATATATATATATATATATATATATATATATATATATATATATATATATATATAATATAAAATATATATATATATATTTATATATATATATATATATATATATATATATATATATAAAATATATATATATATATATATATATATATATATATATATATATATAAAGTTATCTACATGTCTGTATATTTGAATCCCCTTCTCTCATTCTTTGATACTCCTATACCAGTGCACTAACCCCCTCTTCTATTCACTGTTGCACCTTACTGATGTTGTTTTTGCATTTAGTTATCCACTTGCACATACCAAGTACCTACATTCAGTCGGCCTACTGAATCACAAGCTAATTTCCTTCACTCCCTATCAAACTACATCTCACGGTCACTTGACAATTCTCCCCATGCTAGCCCTTGCTCACCTACTATCCTAATTCCCTATTGATACAAAATCCAAATTCTATATGCCCATAACCTGTACAGGGCCTTACCCCCAATACTCTATCCACTGTTGTGGCCAAATTAGTAAGCCAACTACCAACCTGTACTCGAGCCTATCACATCTGAACTTCACCCAATTATTCATATACACAAAGCCTATCTATATCTTCCCATTACATATCATACTTTATATGTAATCACATAGCAGTATATTGCTGCTCCTACTTCTACTGATACTCTTGAACTCACTCCCTAGGCATGCACACTACACTGCACTAATGCTGACACACATACCAAACCCATATATATATATATATATATATATATATATATATATATATATATATATACTCACATTCCTTTATATCTACTCATGTACATACATACATGTATAACCATCTCTATATATATATGCATATCCAAACATTCCCCCACCTCTAACTCCCGCACTTCCTGCTATAGGCTTCAAGGCCAAACACCCAAATGCATTCATTGCACAGATGAAATTCCCTTCTACTTCACCCGATCCTCCAAATCACAGACACCTGTGTATTAGGTTGCACCTATACTCTCCCAACCAAGAATGGTATATACTCCACAGATTTAGCCAAGCCAAGACACTGACAACTTATGTATCCAACTCACATATATGTAATGAGCCGCTCCGTCCTAGCGGAACGCCGATTCAAACGGCAAGTACAACGACTCAAACGAGCCGTCGACCCGAAGAGTTGGCATCGACCTGATGAAGAATCAATACAAGACTTACATTGGCCTATCGAAGATGAATCCAGACTTAGACTTTCAAAGGCGCGCTCGGAGTATCGCTCGGCCGATACGAACATCGCTAAGGTGGGTGGCTCCAATGAACCCGTCTTTGCTTAGCCTAGACACATAACAATACAGACACTATTGCTAGAATCGCTAGGCGATAACACCGCACATGCTAATAAATGACTCAACGCACCTAGCTAAGGGAATAATCCCATCTTGTATGCTTGTATAGAATATAGAAAAGAACATGGAAAATGTGAGAACTCTCGCACCACGCTCCACGCTCGTGCTAAGGCACAAGCTTACGTTCAAGGAACATGGTTTACAACAATAAAACGAAAGACTATCGACATAGTCGTTCCGAGTAGAGTATAGCAACATTGAAAGACATAGGGGCCGATGGGTCGCCAAGGCGACTTTCGTACGGGGAGTAGCATAATGTATGAACGACAGAATAAATGAATAAGTGAATGAATAAATCAATGAATGAATGAATAAATGTGTGAATGAATCAATGAACGAACGGACAAGTGGAAGAAAGAAAAGAAAGAATGAATAAAAGATAAGAAAGAAAGGAATGGTTTGTGACAGGTATGACGCGCACGTGCAATGGGGCTCGCTACCCACGCTGCACGGGCGCCAACCTGGTCGATAATGTATTATGGCTAAGGGTTAGCCTACGGCTCGGAGACAGCCGTTAAGTTAAAATGACAAAACGGGAGGTGGAAGACATAAGGGATTTCGCGGCATGATCAAAGGGAGGATCGTAGCCGGCCTAGGCAGAATCAAAAGGTCTTACGGGATGCTTGGGTGCGGGCTTGGCCACCCAGGAGACGTAAGTACGAGATATTTTAAGAGACTAACAGGGGGTGCCAGCCAGCACCCTATAATAGATAAGAAATACCAAGGGAGAAAGGGTCCAAAATGGCTTGTGATGCCAGCGACCGGTACATATAGATTAAGTGGGCTTTGCTAGTGGCAATCCACGTGCAAGTCCTTGTATTGAAATAAAGCAGTCTAAGTTAACTAAATGAAGTACCTTCTGAATAGGCTTGAAATGTAACACACCAAAGGATAAAGAGTACTTCGTGAAATCGAGTTAGAAAACACGCCTACGTCGTGCTAGGACCTGAGGCAGGGACACGCCCTTGGCATTGAAAGTTTATATGAATTGTTGACTAACTTAGTTTACTTTGGACAGGGAAGGCCGGACGGTAAGTATGGATAAGTTATGCATGTATTTCCATGCGAACACTCGAATTCGGCAACACGAGATAGGTTATGAAATATGCCATGAAACTGATCCTAAGGCAAGATTAGAAAGATAATGAATGATAGACGGTACATAAAAGTAAATAGAACATGTTTGGTAGTGATAGCATTGTGGGCGAGCTAGCCTCCCCACCAGTGCATAACAATGTACTGATAACCCCACAGTTTGCTTGCAGGACACATGAGATGTCGTCGGGTGCGGAGCTTTCCTAGAACGTGCTAAGGCGCGGAGCTAACTCTGGAGCCTTGGAGTGTTGCAAGGAGCTGAAGCACCATATACGGGACATAATGTATCGAAACATCGCCATGGATCATTCCATCTTGTAAGCCACTTGGTACGCCTTTTATGTTTCAGAGAGAGAGAGCTTGAGCGATTTGTAATCTCGGCCTAGCGCCGCTTGTAAACTTCTTGAATGTCAATAAAGAGTTTGAATTCGCTTCAATTTGTGTTTATTTACTTTCCACTGTAAATAGGAACACTCTGTGCGACTCTGTGGCCTCGCTCAAATCGGCCGTTTATGGGATTAGCCTTGCACGGGCGCAACCTCGGCCTGTGCGGCATCATGCCTTAGGGAGGATGATCGCTCCTGCGGGAGCGGGGCGTGACAGATTGGTATCGGAGCACGGCTTTACGTCCTTGGACTTCATTTCGATTCTTTCAATTTTGAAAGCTCATTTTGAGACAAAAGGAGTGTACGCTCTCTCTCATTGTGCCTTGGGATGTTCCATACAATAAGTATAATATTTTCAAAAGCTCGTACGAGTACTCGGTTGAACGGGATCGATAGGCGAAGGCCTTTGTGCCAAACCGCGACGGACTTGAGTTGGAAGAAACCAAAATGCTAAAAGTTAGCAAACGTAAGGCGTGCTTGAATAACCTTACGCAGACAATAGCGAACGAGTACGCGATACCGAAGTATAGTTCGAACGGGATGATTATGCACGCAGCCTTTTGGCTAAGTTGTGACGAGTGTCGCGCACCTAGACCTTCTGGTACAAACGAGTTTACGAGCGAGACCGACTATCGCTCGGACGAGAATAAGTGAGACTTAGACTGTATGTCGGTAGAGACGCTACTTGACCAACACTAAAGCGAACACGAGAAGTGGTTCTTAGACTTTGAGGAACGGGCGAATGCGCAATTGAACATATCGATTGGGAATCGAATGACCTTTTGAGGATTTGTAGAGTGACTTGACCCCGAGTGGTGTATGTGATAGGTTCGAAGAAGAATAAGAGTAAGTGTCGACGACTAGTCGAGTGGCTCGAACCCTGAGTGGTGTATGGATGACATAGAAATTATTCAAGCGAGACTAAAGGATTTACGGATAGTACGAGTATGTCGGCAAGCGATGATATCGTGCAAAGCCTTAGAACGAGTAATGCTTAGTTGGTTGCGACTTTGACAGTCTCAAACAAGATATCGTTCTGACGAATTAAGAATACGTAGTACGAAGTACAAAATAAGTTGAAGAGAGAGTCGAAACGATGAAACGAATGGAGGTCTTGGTCGAGGAAACATAGAAGATCGTACATACGATTTTGAATTTAGTCGAAGGGATTGAAACTCGAGTTAAGGTGAAATACCCATGGACGAGATCGAAGATAGCACGATCGAAAGATAGCATGCATAGGAAACGTTGGTTTGAAGATACGAGAATGACTAAAGATTGGAATAGATATTGCTCGATGACGAGTTAGCACGAAACAATGTGAATTGAGGAATTAAGTTGCACAACTCGAAATTTATTACAAAAGGAAGATCGTCAGATTATGTACATCATCAATGGTATTGAGGCGTATCAAAGATCGACATACAATAACTCGGGGGTACTCTGATTCGACGAAGGATGATCATGTTAGAACCCAATGTGTTAAAGGATGCTATGTTGGGGATTGACTTGATTGTTCGGTGATAACCACAACAAAAACGATCTTGTCTTGTGCGAGCGTAACTCTAGTCTCGCACATGCGTCACGTCGGATTTGGGACGATTATTCTATGTGAGCGTTGGCATGGTGATTCATGTTCAGTAGAAATGATCGAACTCGAAATACCTTGACTTGGCAATTTTGATTGCTTCGACTTGTGGTTTGAAGCGAAGGCAATTGTAGGATTGATCGGACTTATGATGGACGACGAAGTAAAGTTGAGAATTGAGTAAGCCTAATCCGCGTATCGAAAATGAGTAAGTCTAGACGCAATGCAAGAGATTACGTCCCGATGAGAAAGATTACTCTACGGGAACGTTGACATGGTGATTCATGCCTGCCGTGGATAATCAGACTTGCGTGAGATCGGGGTGCAACATATTGCAAGGCTAGACGACCTTGTGATCGACTACGTGGATTGGATAGGATGGATAGGTAAATTGTATCAAACATACTTGAAGAGATAGACTATGATAATTGCTAGTACGGACGCACGATATTGACATGTCAAGGATTTGATTGAGGACAACCTATCGTAGGATGACTTTCCTAAACGAGCTCGGACTTAGAACGGAGAATGTGTTGATACGAATAGGGTGAATGCTGCTTGATGTTTAGAAATTTGAGTGGAGCGAACTTGGGTAGAAACTCTGACCATAGGATTTGGGGCGAGCGTCGTGCAACAACCTTGTACGATAAGCCACGGACTTGACTTGTAACTATGACCTGGTGAGCTGATCTAGCGGATAGGCGGACGACCCTATGCCGAGTGATTGAACCTGTGCGATTGACATTACAGTATCGTCTGGACGGACGATAGAATTTGGGCAATAAGACTTAGAGTAGGACGGAGAACTGAGAGTGTGCATGAACGACAACGAGATTAGCCCCAAACGAAGTGAATGATAGGAATGGATGATGCACAAGTAAAGTTAGGATAACGAATTAAATCATTGATAGGAAGACGTACTCGATGATATTGTAATACTTGGTATTGGATCGGACGAAAATTACTTAGACTTGGTCGACCCCGCTAAGAAGAAATCGTATTGATTTCGTAGACAAGAACGCTTGAAAAGCGGATCGAATTATCTCGAGGACCGAGATAAACTATTGTGATACACACTTGAGTTCGATTTTAATCGAAGTAAAAGTAAAACGATCGGCAAATCAAAACTATCACGAGTAGCTTGTCCGACTTCGCTAATCGCTAAGCTTGGTTGAAATGTACGTATTCGGGGGACGCCTTGAATATGTGCACGATCCAAACTCAGCGATATGATGAACTCGAATGCAGCTGCAAGTGGGTGTTACGATGCGCTTGAACGATTGAGTGGGTTTGCCTCAGCCTACGACTCTTGTGTTTGTTGAATTACAACGCACGTCGTGCGACCATTACATTAGCATGACACGAAGAAATAGCAACCAAGTCGAAGAAACACGACAATTGAATAAGTACCATCAACTCTAAAATGAGTAAAAAGTCATTCAATAAAATTGACCAAACGTATGTGACACGGAACTTAGAAAGGTGTCAAGTATAGTTCGATGACATCGAACGATAAAGCCATTCGATAGGAATTGTCTAAGATACGTACACGACATGAGTTAAGGAACGATAGGATGACCTGCACTCAGGAAGTCTCGAGGACGAGACTTATTTTGAGTGGTGTATTATGTAATGACCCGCTCCGCCCTAGCGGAATGCCGATTCAAACGGCAAGTACAACGACTCAAACGAGCCGTCGACCCAAAGAGTTGGCATCGACCTGATGAAGAATCGATGCATGACTTACATTGGCCCATCGAAGATGAATCCAGACTTAGACTTTCAAAGGCGCGCTCGGAGTATCGCTCGACCGATGCGAACATCGCTAAGGTGGGTGGCTCCGATGAACCCGTCTTTGCTTAGCCTAGACACATAACAATATGGACATATTGCTAGAATCGCTAGGCGATAACACCGCTCATGCTAATAAATGACTCAACGCACCTAGCTAAGAGAATAATTCCATCTTGTATGCTTGTATAGAATATGGAAAAGAACATAAAAAATGTGAAAACTCTCGTACCGTGCTCCACGCTCGTGCTAAGGCACAAGCTTACGTTCAAGTCCCTTATGCATTCAACAATGAAACAATGAATGGTTTACAATAATAAAACGAAAGACTATCGACATAGTCGTTCCAAGTAGAGTATAGCAACATTGAAAGACTTCGGGACCGATGGATCGCCAAGGCGACTTTCGCACGGGGAGTTGCATAATGTATGAATGAAAGAATGAATGAATAAGTGAATGAATGAATGAATGAATGAATGTGTGAATGAATCAATGAACGAACGGACAAGTGGAAGAAAGAAAAAAAAGAATGAATAAATAAATGATAAGAAAGAAAGGAATGGTTAGCGACAGGTATGACGGGCACGTGTAATGGGGCTTGCTACCCGTGCTGCACGGACGCCAACCTGGTCGATAACGCATTATGGCTAAGGGTTAGCCTACGGCTCGGAGATAGCCGTTAAGTTAAAATGACAAATAATACAAAATGGTCGTGGACAATTCCCTCGTATACGGAAGGTGGAAGACATATGGGATTCCGCGGCTTGATCAAAGGGAGGATCGTGGCCGGCCTAGGCGGAACCAAAGGGGGTTACAGGCTGCTTGGGTGCGGACTTGGCCACCCAGGAGACGTAAGTGCGGGGTATTTCAAGAGACTAACGGGGTGTTCCAGCCAGCACCCTATGATAGGTGAGAAATACCAAGGAAAAAAGGGTCCAAAATGGCTTGTGGTGCTAGCGGCCGGTACATATAGATTAAGTGGGCTTTGCTGGTGGCAATCCACGTGCAAGTCCTTGCATTGAAACAAAGTAGTCTAAGTTAACTAAATGAAGTGCCTTCTGAATAGGCTTGAAATGTAACACACCAAAGGATAAAGAGTACTTCGTAAAATCGAGTTAGAAAATACGCCTACGTCGCGCTAGGACCTGAGGCAGGGACACGCCCTTGGCATTGAAAGTTTATATGAATTATTGACTAACTTGGTTTACTTTGGACAGGAAAGGCCGGACGGTAAGTATGGGTAAGTCATGCATGTATTTCCATGTGAACACTCGAATTCGGCAACTCGAGATAGGTTATAAAATATGCCATAAAACTGATCCTAAGGCAAGATTAGAAAGACAATGAATGATAGAGGGTGCACAAAAGTAAATAGAACGTGTTTGGTAATAATAGCATTGTGGACGAGCTAGCCTCCCCACCAGTGCATAATAATGTACTGATAACCCCACAGTTTGCTTGCAGGACGTAGGAGATGTCGTCGAGTGCGGAGCTTTCCTAGAACGTGCTAAGGTGTGGAGCTAACTCTAGAGCCTTGGAGCGTTGCAAGGAGCTGAAGTACCATATACGGGACATATGTATCGGAACATCGCCATGAATCATTCCATCTTGTAAGCCACTTGGCACGCCTTTTATGTTTCGAGAGATAGAGAGCTTGAGCGATTTGTAATCTCGGCCTAGCGCCGCTTGTAAACTTCTTGAATGTCAATAAAGAGTTTAAATTCGCTTTAATTTGTGTTCATTTACTTTCTGCTGCAAATGGGAACACTCTGTGCGACTCTGTGGCCTAGCTCAAATCGGCCGTTTCTGGGATTAACCTTGCACGGGCGCAACCTAGGCCGTGCGGCATCACGCATTAGCGAGGACGATCGCTCCTGCGGGAGCGGGGTGTGACAGATATACACTTAGACTAACACTATCCTTGTAGACATAGATTAAATAATTTATGGTATGCCCTAGTATCCTAATCCATCCAAGTAGGATACGCTAACCCCAATTTAGTATTTAAATGTCAAACCCCATGTCATACAAATAATTAGATACAATATGACATATGACACACACATATGACCACATGAATAGGCCACTCACATATGTATACTCAATTCTAATCGTGCGTTTCATGAGATATCATGACACCACACTACGCATCCTAGTTAGGATACGTACCCAAAATCTCAACCAAAAAAGGATACAAAAATTTCTTTGGGGACACGTGTCGAACACTTGGTGCTCAAACCTACGATACGCCTAAGATACTCTATCAAACATTGTCCGAATCCTACCAAATTTCATAGACAAGCCTAAAATAGGTAGACACACCTAATTAGTGAGCTACTAGGCTAATGTCAAGTGCCATGTGAATTAAAGCATGGGTACAACATATGTAGGAGGCTTAAAAACTCCCAAATTGACCCCATGTCCTATCGTATCCAATTGTGGACACGTAGCTAGTCTCACAACACTCTAACAAACCTAATTAGGTCATCTAATGATAAGCACTTGGTGCTCATTCTCGGATTTTTCTAAGAATGGTACAAAAAATCATTGTAGAAGTCTCTAAATGGGTCAAATGAAGCTCAAACTTCTTCCCATGGGTAGCTTTAATGCATGGGTGGTTTCTAAATGACTAATGACACTAATTAGAATCAATTAGAAGGGTTAAATTCAGATTTTACCTATTGGAAGATGGATTCCCAATGCAATATCACCAATGGACACAAGTAGACACAACCTTCGAGAATGGACACCTCCTTCAAGCTTCTCTCCTTCCAAAGCTCTCCTTCTTGCTAGTCCAAGCTCTAGCCTCCTTGAAATGATACTAAGAATATGTTAGGAATTAATTTGGGATTGGTAGGGGTTGGTTCTTCTTCCCAAATGAAGAGAAAATGAAATGGAGGCAAATTAGGATTTCTAGTGGCTAATAAATGAACTCAAGAGGGGTTTTATAGGAGGTGTAACCAGCCATGAATCCTAACACTATATGCCATGTAAAGTGTCTAATAATCCCTCCTAATTAGTCATGAAGGTTTGTTTTAGGAAGGGTTTAATTAGGAAATGTTTCATTAACTAAAGAAGAATTTTTCTTGATCATTGCTCTCTAATTAAATGGGTATAACATGACCAACTAATGGGTTCACTAATGGTGTCATAACAAGTCTAGTTCGGTCCATTTAGGTTCACTAACAACTAGTCTAACTAGTAGCTATAACTAGCAATTATATCATATATTTAATTATATGAAACAATAACTATCATGAAAACAATAAAATAAATACCATCATTACAATTAATAGAAAATAAAATTTTAAATTGGTACAAAATAGGAAAAGATAAAAATATTCCTATTCTGTAAATGTGGTAATTACAGTCATTTTATTTATTTCTTATATAAATAAATACACTGACCCCTCTGTTTTATGGTGATTACAGGGACTATTTCTATTTTGAAAATAATTACACATAGTACCCATCTCCTTTACGTTTTATTTTAAAAAAGAGGTAGTTAGTGTTATAAGTTTCTATATAAAATATAAAACATAGGGATGGTCCGCGTATTAGTTTCAAAGTAGGGGTTAAGTCTAAAACAAATGATAGTTAACGTAATTTGGCCTTGTTTATATGTTCTTTATATATATTTTTTTCCAACTAAATACTCTCAATTATTTAAATTATTCAACTTGATATTATGTACTTTCGTATTATACCACTAAATACTCTCAAATTTGAGGAGATTCAAATCGATACCTATCGTCGATCAATAATTACTTTTCTAATCCCCAAAAAATAAAAGTAGGTATTTTTTGAAACAAATTATCCCTGGTATTTATAAACTTTTTTCTTTTTTTTTCTCTTCCCTCACTCATTTCATTTTCTTTCTGCTTGGAGATTGTCGTCTCCTTTGTGTTTCTATACCACAACCACCACATATTCTTCTTATTCTCCTTACTCCTGTGGATCCACACCCTTCGTCAACTCCAGCGAGCGTCGAGGCCTCTCTTCTAACAATCTCACGTGGCCATCTCTCTCTCTCTCTCTCTAAGCACACAACAACACCCTATCTCTCTCTCCCTAGCTTTCTCTTTCCTCTGTCCATATCCTCCTCCTCAGAGCTCGAGCCGCCACCACATCTCCCTCTCCCTTCTCTCATTCTCATACCCGTGTTGATACATTATCCTCTTCGCCAGAGCCACCTCCTTCTAGCCATAATATTCCTCATCTTTTAACCTTATTGCGGGGCTCATCTGGCTCGGGCCATGGTGGCTCAATGAGGAGGTAGCTGGAGAAGAGCAAACACAAAACATCAGAAATGGGTCCTCTGGTCCGGTCCTACATGGAGGAGGAAAAAGATCCCCTGGTACCTTGGTCTGAGGAGATAAACCAGGGACTCGAGATCGCGATGGTGCCGACGGAGCATGATGAGACATGGGAGAAGACCCGAAATATGAGAAGAGGATATGACCGTGGGCCAGGGGAGCTCATGAGGTGATGATGATGACGACTCGGTAAGAGGGTAGGACATCACCAAAGCTGCATAAGAGATGGAGTTCCGGTGACAGACATGCAAGGGGATCTGATGCACATGCAATGTTCGTGCAAGATGTCTCTGGTCAGATATAGAGAGGGGAGAAGGTTAGAAATGGCAGCAATGGTGGTTCTTTATATAGCGAGATAGAAGGAGGATATAGAGAAGTGGCAGCGATGGTTGTGCTGGAGCTATGATCGAGATGGGGGAGAGAGTACCCTTGGAGAGCATTTGGGGGGGGAGGTTACTGTTTTTGCTGCCAGGAGATGAGAAGAAGTAGTAGTAATAATAGTTGATGTATTAAGTGACATATATTTTTGTAATTTAGGATTTTTCGTCAATTATGTTAGGGTATCAAGTTGTCTGATGTTAATAATCGTAAGATATTTAGTGGTATAATATGAAAGTACATTACATCAATTTAAAATATTTGAGTGGATTAGGGTACTTAGTTTAAAAAGGCTATTTATAAGGGCATGTCACTCCTCGTTCCCGAAATGCGTATTTTTATATATGTACAGCTCATGTGTATTTATTTAGTATTTATCATGTATTATTCTGTAGTTAAATTCCTTTAAATTTAAATTTTTATGTTAATTAATTAGCTGCTCTTTAATTTTCATGCTAATTTATTTCTGTAATTTTATTACCTGCATTTTATTTGTTGCTTTAGTCTTATTGGGTTTCGGTTTGCGGAATCCCCTTAAACCCGGCCCAACACCCCACCTACCACCATCTTCCTATTTAAAGCTTCCATCTCTTTCTCTCTCCTCATTACTTCATTCTCACCATTACTTCTTCTTCCTCCTCTCATTACTCTCCACCCACCAGCAGTAGCAGTAGCAGTAGGCAAGTGCAAACTTGCTTCTCCTTCATCTATTTTTGTGGATCATTACTCTTCCTCTCATGATTCTGAGAGAGTTTAGTTCTTAGCATTTTGGATTTCTATGGCTGGTTTTTCCTAGATCTAAGTTGTTGTATTTTGGTTGTTCATGGGTTCTTGGTCCACCAACTTAGCGTGTATTTCTGGCACTGGAACGAAGGCTCCATAGGACTTGGAGTTCGGGAGATGTTGCACGCACACGTTCTTACGTGTCCGCGTAAAACATCAGCCCAGTCACGCACACGTCTCTACGTGTCTGCGTGGATTTTCAGACACGCTCATGTTCTTACATGTTAGCGTGTATTTTCAGACACGCTCATGTTCTTACATGTTAGCGTGTATTTTCAGACACGCTCATGTTCTTACATGTTAGCGTGTATTTTCAGACACGCTCATGTTCTTACATGTTAGCGTGTATTTTCAGTCACGCTCACGTTCTCATGAGCGTGCGTGTATTTTCAGTCATGCTCATGTTCTCATGAGCGTGCGTGTATTTTTGTCACGCTCACGTTCTCATGAGCGTGCGTGTATTTTTGTCACGCACACATCCATGAGTGCGTAGATTTTTGTCACGCACACATCTTTGCGTGCGTGAATTTCTTGTTACGCTCACACTGTGCATGAGTGCGTGTATTTTTAGTCACGCTGTGCGTGCGTATATTTCTTCTCACGCTCGCTGTTCACGTCCATCTTCCACGCTCACCCCAGCTAGACTTAGCGTGACTTGTTGGTCTTAAGTACAGACTTCTTGCGTGACTTTTAGCCTTAGCTTAGACTTGTCAGCGTGACTTTCTTGACCTGGGTGTTTTAATTGTCCTATAACTTATTCATTTTATGGTGGCATGATAATTCTTCTATTATATTCTTACGCCTTTTTGCATGAACTTGATAAATCATGACATGTTAATATTGTAAATATGGATTATTGTGTAGAATGTGTCATGTGTCTTGATTAATCCATGGATACCCAGTATGACTAGAACTTAATTCTGAGGAGTTATAGGCTCGACCCCATGTAATACTAATTGACTTTCATGCCTTGTCACCATTGATAATGATTGTGACATTGACTAATAATTGATCATGCATTCCTAGTTGGAACTAAGAGACTGGCTAGTCGTCTTATTGAAATGAATGAATGAGACACGTTCATGTAATGAACTATTATACTCGATTAGCCGATCCCGAATATTGGCATACAGGCACATGCAGGCTTCAAAGTAATTATTTATTATTTAATTTTCTATTTATCTTACAAAAACAGCATGTGTACTTTATGGTCAAGGCATGATTATTCCGTGGTTAAATTGATTGTTGCATCACGCTATGTAAAACCTACAACCTAGCCGCACGGGTATCGTTGTAGAGTTGCGCATATCGTACCCCGTACGAAAGTACTCATTTGAACGACCATGATCCACGGCATGGAACTTCACTCAACGTAGAGACCATTAAGTCAAATAAAATAACGATGGCATGGAGAGAATGGATTCCCGAGTTCTTACATGGCAGCCCCCTTGGGACTATTAAGTGCCCGACGGGCCGGCTGGTTCCCACAGATACGGTAAAACTGTCACACGGGCAGGGAACGGTATCTGCTTATATTATTGTACATGCTATAACGGCGGGCGTCCCGCTGGGACTCGTCTAACTACTTGATTGGCGCACATGATTGATTGGATAGACTAGCCTTGCTTGCACATAGTAAGAACTGAGGAATCCCTATTTTTGCATAATCTCAAGATAAACTTGGGACTCACAATAGCAAGCCGTAGGATTTGATTGGCCGTTCAAGATGATTTGTTTGTGTACTGTACTACTCTGTTATCTAACTGGGATGATCAGAATGTCAGGACATGACGGGCCAACTTCTGTCCTTATTTGGTTGGGAGGTTGGTTCGAAGTGTTGTGACGTTATGTAAATCCTAGTGGGAGGCAGAGATCTATTATTATATTCTCTTACTTACTGGTTTAGTCCTTCATATCGTCCTCCCTTGTGGTACTTGCTATTAGAGGTCTAACCTCTCTGGTTTTGCATGGCCAGATTTAGAGCCGGTCCCCGAGGATCCAGCTTACTTCTACCTCCAAGATGGTCAATACTAGAGGGATGATCGCAGGAGGACTCGAGTGGGTTTCCTTACTTCACCGCTCATTTTGTCATCTACTTTATACTTAGCCGTTTGGCACCGACATGTTGGTCGGATCGTCTTGTACTTACTTTTGCATGATTGTAATTAAGTCAGACTGCAGCTGATAACAATTGTGTATACTTGCTATATCATCTGGCTAGGTTTTGTAAAGCCAGATCTCAAGAACATTTTGACTGAACGTTTGGGACGCCTTACTGCTTTATCTTACATGTTCTCTATTACTGTTTCCTTGTTTGAATGATTGAGACAATAGATGTGAAATGACCATAGTAAGACCTTTATGTAGTATGCACCCCCTCGTCTGGTTAGACAGCGTTGATCGTATTATACGGTATTCATCTACCCGTAATACGTAGCTGGCTGAGTCATTCCCCCGCTCTCCAGTATTCTGGTTCTGGGGCGTGACAGGGCACATCCAAACTTTATCAGGGTTAGTCCGGATTGGGACTAGCCCTAGTTTGAGGAAAAATTACTCAGGACAGTCCAATCTTTGCTCTTTGGACTATTCCAATCCCACACCCCAAACCCAAATTTTGAGCTTTATTTCATTATTTCATTCTTTCTTCTAAAATTTGAGCTTCATTCCATGTTACGACCCGTACCCGGATATACGGGTACGAATACGTGGGCCACGCCCAGCCTACGCCGCGGTATCGGCGGTAGAACGCTGTCAAGCATACTATACTAACTACAACATCCAAGAATCCTTAACTAGAAATGTACTCATGTCACATCACGAAAACTAAGGAAGATAAGACAAGAAATAATAACGATATCACTAGAACAACTATAATCTATAATGATCATAAGACTGGAAAATAAAGAAGGAACAACAAGACTAACTAAGGATAACTACCAGGCAACTCACATAGAAGAATAGTGAGATCCACCTCAGCTAGCAACATCATGAAGTCCAATAACGAGGGCACAACTACTCCTAAAATTTGTCAACATATCCGGTCAGGATGGAACGAGTACATATATCTCATAACAGATCTCAAGATAGAATAAAAGCTATAAGACTGTAAATAGAGCATATACAATGAAATCATGGAGTGTACATATATGTATCATGGCATGGTAAGCTGTAGAGCTAGAGCTAGAACAAGAAAGTAGAAATAAATCAGGGTATGTACACAAATCAAGGTAAGCCATATATCCAATATGTGTGAGTAGCAGTTTCAACTTGTGATCGGCTTGGGTTCATGTCAAGAACTGGCCTGGCAAGTCATATGTGCGGTATATGACTCACACTGTTCGGGAATACGGGATGGATCTGATCACAGGCATACGCTACTACTCCCCCTACCCTAACTGGTAGAATGGATCCAAACAGGACACGTCACTGCACGGGATTCTAATGAGAAGGTCGCGAACCTTCTCTAGAATCAGTGACCACATATCGAGCAAGAGCGACAAGGGTGTTTGCACAATACATCCCAACCTAAGAAGAAGAAACATCTCTCGTCGGGATCCAAGAATACCAATCCGTGAGAACCATGTGTCAGGAATAAGCATATCAACACTAAGTACATGAATCATAACAGTTATCATAAATTGGGAATAAGTTATCAGAGAATGTACTCGCCTGGGGTCCTGCTGTCAATATGAATCAGGGTTCAGAGTAAAGCCACAGACCTAAAGATGAAATAATACAGGAGCTGATCAGGGTCAAAAGATATACTAACATCTAGGTTAAACTAAGACAAACTGGGTCAAGGTTGACGTACAGTTGACTTTGGTCAACTGGTCAACTCTGGTCAACCCTAGGTCAACTCTAGGTCAAACTTGACTAACGTTGACTAACAGTTGACTTTGGGTCAACTGGTCAACTTTGGTCCAGTTCTAGTCAATTTTAGGCTATGATTGACTTCCGGTTGACTTTGGTCAAAATAGTCAACTGTGGTCAACCAGGGTCAAAACTAGTCTAACCTAGGTCAAATGTTGACTCTACTTCGACGTCTAGTCAAAGTAGTCAACCATGATCAAGCTAGTCTCTATAACCATCTACAAAGTCAACTTATGAATTTCAATGATTTAGAAATCACTGAAATCGACGGGTCTCTAAAACAACCAAAAGGAGAAAATATTATAATAATAGGATGACACAAAAAGGGAAAAAATCTACAAATGTTGTCGGATGATGAAGCTAACATCACCAACGTGTCCAGAATGGTCAAATCAGCTAGGATAGCCTGTCCAAAAGTCCATTTTGGACACAGGGGCAAAACGGTAATTTCGGGCCAAAATGATGTCCGTCGTTGGACACACTTTGCACCGAAAAATGTGCCGAAATAAAAGTGCACAAAACCCAACAAATTATATGTCCACGAATCCAGAATGACGATACGAACCCAACGGTATATCCAGAATTGGATTCCGTTGACCCGATCTCAAATTGGTCCGTTGACCAGGACATTGAAATTCCGATTTGCACGAAAAAAGCGTGTCGGAGATAATGTCTTCAAAACTCAGCAAATTATATGTCAACGAGTCCAGAATGACGATACGAACTCAACGGTATATCCGAAATTGGATTCCGATGAGCCGAACTCAAAATGACCCGTTGACTCGGATATTGATATCCGACTTGTACCGAAATGCATGCCGAAACCAATGTTCACTAAAACCTAGCAAATTATATGTCAACGAGTCCAGAATGACGATACAAACTCAACGGTATATCCGGAATTGGATTCCGATGAGCCGAACTCAAAATGACCCGTTGACCCAGAAAGTGGGACCCGTTTTGCACCGAAATGCGTGCCCGGGCCCACGTTCTCCAAATCAAGCAAACTTTACATGAAAACAGGCCAGAACGACGCCACGAGTCTACTGGTGGTGTCAGAAATTGAATCCGGAGTCCCAGGTTCAAAAATGGATTTTATAAGTGCAACACTAAGAATTCGAACGGCCAACTTTGGCGTCGAATTCGACCGACCTAACAAGTTCAAACTGAAATGAAATCTAAAGGGGGCAAGAAGAGGGTTATACCAGCTGTGAACTGAAACAGGTGGCGCGCAAAATGGAGCTGCGACGGAGGAGATACGAGTCAACGAAGTCGGCTCCACAAAACTGTCCAAAAAAACACAATTTAAAGTGTCAACTTGGTGGCCGGTTTTGATGTATCAAACGATAAAATTAACGGACGAAAATTGACAGGAGTGAAGGTGGATATACCGAGATTGAGACGGAGCGAAGAAATCGCTGATCCAACGGTCGGATTGTCCAAAAAATTGGCACGAAGTTGCTGTCCCGGAGCGAACTTTCTGAAATTCGTCCGCGCGCGCGTCGACGGGATCCGTGCCAAACGCACGAATCGGACGTTTCTCACGCCGGAGAATAGGCAGCGTGCCACGGGGGCCTGCCCGGGGGTGCGCCCGGCCGAGGGGGGTCTCGCCGGCGGCGGTAGCGACCGCGGCGGCGCCGACGGCGGCGACAGCGCGCACATGGCTGCGCATGTGCTGCTGCTTGCTGCAGCGCCATGGCTGCTGCTGCTGCTCGTGTGGCTGTGCTCGCATGCGCGCATCGGGGCGGCTAGGCCGGAGCACGACGACGGCGGCGGCTGTGGGTCGAGGGTGGCGGAGGTGAAGTTGATGATGGTGGTGTTGGTGGTGAATAATGGTGATGGAGATGATGATGATGATGACGTTGTGCTAAGGAGGAGGAGGAGTTGGAGTCGGGGAGGAGGAGATGCTCAGCTAGTGAGGAGGAGGAGGTCGGTCGGCCTTCGCTGGGAGGGTGGTCGGCCAAAATGAAGGCCGGTGGTGGTGTTTGAGTGTGTGGAGGGGAAGAGAGAGAGAGTGAAAAAATGTATATTTTGTATGTGTGTGTGTGTAATATTGAAAGAGAGTGAGAGGGTGAGAATAGAGAGAGATATTTGAGAGAGTGAGAATAGAAAGAGGGATGGGGGCTGATGTGTTCAGCTGTGAGAGAGGGGAGTGGTGAGTGTGGTGATAGTGATGGGGTGAGGTGAGAGAGAGAGAGAGAGAAAAAGTTATGTGTGTATGTATATAATATGTAGGAAGAGAGAGAGAGAATGAGAGATAGATATTTAGAGGAGAGAGAACTTGAGAGAGAGAGAGAGGGTGTGAGGTGGCCGGCTGTAAGGGGGGGTGATTTGTGTGTGTGAGGAGAGAGATTTAAATGTAGAGAGAGAGTGTGTGTATTATATATATATATGTATGTATATATATAATAGAAAGAAAAATAAGATATTTGTGTAGAGAGGATATTTTAGAGTAGGAAAAAAGGCAAATACAATAGTGAGATGTATGGGTAGTCATGACAGGGGTTACACCAAATTGGGTTGGGCGTTGGGCCAAGTTTGGACAAAGTCGAAGCCAAGGTTTAATTAATTAATAATTTAAACCAATTAAAATCACGGATGGAATAGGAGCACAAGGGAGATCGAAATTGTGGCACGCAAGTGGCACCGGCATAGTTTACTCAAAACAGGCCAGGGCCATATATTGGATCGACTGGATTGGACCAATGTCGGGCCCGAAAATTAAATTAGAAATTAAATCAGGTTTCACGGTAGATAATTAATTGGCCTAAATTGGACCGAAAGTTGTACGAAGGAAATGGTGCACAAAATGGAGTGTCTGAGTGGGACACGAAGGTCATGGGTGAAGAGCGTCTCGAGTAGATCAAACATGACAAGTTGGTTTCGAGAAAATGACTAGTCTGGTGCTCCTAAATTAAAAGTCACGGTAACGCGCACATGATGATCAAGAAAAAGAGTGGGAATTCAATTAATAATTAAATGGTCTAATATTGACCCGAACTTGCGCGAAGCAAAAAGGATACAAGGGAACAAGTTCGAGTGGGGCACAATATATCAAAATAAAGATAATCTCGTCTACTACAAACTCCAAGAAGGAAGTTTCCAGAGACTGGCATCCCTGATGCTCTAGAATTCCAAGTCACGGTAAAGAGCATTAAAGATCAAAAATTAATTATATAGAAATGAATTATTGAAAATAATTCATTAGAAAATTCAGAAAAATAATTTGGAAATTCAGGGGGCTTACATCCTACCCACCTTATAGAAATTTCGTCCTCGAAATTAAGGTTGTAGTAGGGGTAAAACAAGATAGTAAGTTTTAGGTAAAAACTTAGGCACGATCATAGAATGACAAGTTTGCACGATTAAGATATTCAATTCGCAATTATTCAGGCATGATGAAAAAATTTCGCACGATAGAATCAAAATATGAACAGAATCATATAGGCACGATTATAGATGAGTTAAGTCATTGGGACACGATTCAGAAAATGAGACTCCGGCATAATCAAGGATAGTATGAAGCCTAATCGTGATTTGAATAGAATTTAGTCATTTGCCAGAATTGAATCGAAAGTTAAAGTACGAGTGATGACAGCATTGTCCAATCATGATAAAAATAAATAGTTTAGTCTCAGCACGATTGAAATTGTTCAAGTCTTGAGTAAATCAGAATTTGGGCAAGATGGAGAACAAAATCAACAAAGTCGGGACACGAGCATCTAAGAAGGAAATTATATCACAATGGAATTCGAAACCATTTAAGTTCAATCAACAATCAAGACTCTTTGGCACGATAAACTAGACAACCAGAATCGATTGGTCAATCAGAGAGGATCAATCTCACGATATCAAAATATAATAAACAAATCAAGGATGTAGAATTGAATTGCTTTTGTTATCATAGAAACCTGAATATGGGATCGTAGGAGGAAGCCGGGGTAATCATCTCGCTCTGCTTCGACTACTACCAACAATGTCTACTCCGAGACGGATGATTACGATACTTCCTTGATCTCTCCCAAGATAAAAGATATGAAAATTCTAAAATTTTCAAGGTTTTCAAAGTATGGCTGACAGAAGTAGATACGAGATAGGTAATTGGTGGAATCAGGACATAATTGATCAAGACGGAGGAAGTAAGGGTAAGATGAGGAAATCACCATGCGATGAGGAAGAAAAGAATGGGAAAACAGAAGTAATAGTAGGAACTGCTCTTGCCCAATAGGTTAAAACAAGTGAATCAATTTAAGATACGATCTGATAACCATACACGTCTATCCCAAATTATGTTGCCAGAATTCTCGCCACGCCAGTAAGCATAGCGGTAATAAACAATGAAGTCCATAACCATGGTATACACCCTATAATTATGTCATCTAAATTCCTTACCACACCACCCGGTACGGCTGCAAGAGAACCTAAATGACATAACTAGGATAGTATATCCAAAATCAGGCTCCATGTCCATGTCTCGCTAGCTAATATGACTGCAATGAATTCTAAACTCCATAAATAAAGTAGACACTTACCGTTCTCATCGTCCTTGTCCAAAATATGTTTATCAGGATATCTTAACTCAATTCTTAAAAGAATTATCCAAAACAAAATTAAAGGTCAACAACGAATATTAAGATTTAAAATTCAACAACAAGTCAAGGGTAAGTTAATAGAAACAACGGAAACAACTTCCGAGATAGGGTTCAGAGGAAAATCTCAGGGAAAGTCCCGAGGGTACTACCTAGGTCAAGATAGAAAATGGTGGAATATAATCTAAAACAAACCTCGACCATGATACGAGGTTGGTAAATCATATTCACGTCTCAACCTAGAAGATACAAGTCCAACTTATAACTTCCCTCTGGGGTCCACAAACTCATCCCAAGAAGGAATAAAGTTTAATACAGACAGATATTTCAGAAATCAGGACGAATGGAAACGAGTGGGAAAAGATTTGAAAGCCTTCGAAATAAGATTCCCCAAGGGTCATCCCTAGAATCTACCAAGAGTTCCTAATATGTGACTGAGTACCAAAATCCTAAAATCTTCCATGACTCAACCTTAATCCTAGGGCAGGCTCGCAGTAGTACAGATAAGCTCAAGTACTACCACGACTTCGCATTAATTGCAAACACTGACCTGCATGGGCCACCACTAAAAACGTGTCACGACCCGCACCCGGATATACGGGTACGAGTACGTGGGCCACGCCCAGCCTACGCCACGGTATCGGCGGTAGAACGCTGTCAAGCATACTATACTAACTACAACATCCAAGAATCCTTAACTAGAAATGTACTCATGTCACATCACGAAAACTAAGGAAGATAAGACAAGAAATAATAACGATATCACTAGAACAACTATAATCTATAATGATCATAAGACTGGAAAATAAAGAAGGAAGAACAAGACTAACTAAGGATAACTACCAGGCAACTCACATAGAAGAATAGTGAGATGCACCTCAGTTAGCAACATCATGAAGTCCAATAATGAGGGCACAACTACTCCTAAAATTTGTCAACATATCCGGTCAGAATGAAACGAGTACATATATCTCATAACAGATCTCAAGATAGAATAAAAGCTATAAGACTGTAAATAGAGCATATACAATGAAATCATGGAGTGTACATATATGTATCATGGTATGGTAAGCTGTAGAGCTAGAGCTAGAACAAGAGAGTAGAACTAAATCAGGGTATGTACACAAATCAAGGTAAGCCATATATCCAATATGTGTGAGTAGCAGTTTCAACTTGTGATCGGCTTGGGTTCATGTCAAGAACTGGCCTGGCAAGTCATATGTGCGGTATATGACTCACACTGTTCGGGAATGTGGGGTGGATCTGATCACAGGCATACGCTACTACTCCCCCTACCCCAACTGGTAGAATGGATCCAAACAGGACACGTCACTGCACGGGATTCTAATAAGAAGGTCGCGAACCTTCTCTAGAATCAGTGACCACATATCGAGCAAGAGCTACATGGGTGCTTGCACAATACATCCCAACCTAAGAAGGAGAAATATCTCTCGTCGGGATCTAAGAATACCAATCCGTGAGAACCATGTGTCAGGAATAAGCATATCAACACTAAGTACATGAATCATAACAGTTATCATAAATTGGGAATAAGTTATCAGAGAATGTACTCGCCTGGGGTCCTGCTGTCAATATGAATCAGGGTTCAGAGTAAAGCCACAGACCTAAAGATGAAATAATACAGGAGCTGATCAGGGTCAAAAGATATACTAACATCTAGGTCAAACTAAGACAAACTGGGTTAAGGTTGACGTACAGTTGACTTTGGTCAACTGGTCAACTCTGGTCAACCCTAGGTCAACTCTAGGTCAAACTTGACTAACGTTGACTAACAGTTGACTTTGGGTCAACTGGTCAACTTCGGTCCAGTTCTAGTCAATTTTAGGCTACGATTGACTTTCGGTTGACTTTGGTCAAAATAGTCAACTGTGGTCAACCAGGGTCAAAACTAGTCTAACCTAGGTCAAATGTTGACTCTACTTCGACGTCTAGTCAAAGTAGTCAACCATGGTCAAGCTAGTCTCTATAACCTTCTACAAGGTCAACTTATGAATTTCAATGATTTAGAAATCACTGAAATCGACGGGTCTCTAAAACAACCAAAAAGAGAAAATATTATAATAATAGGATGACACAAAAAAGGAAAAAATCTACAAATGTTGTCGGATTATGAAACTAACATCACCAACGTGTCCAGAATGGTCAAATCAGCTAGGATAGCCTGTCCAAAAGTCCAATTTGGACACAGGGGCAAAACGGTAATTTTGGGCCAAAATGATGTCCGTCGTTGGACACACTTTGCACCGAAAAATGTGCCGAAATAAAAGTACACAAAATCTAACAAATTATATGTCCACGAATCCAGAATGATGATACGAACCCAACGGTATATCCAGAATTGGATTCCGTTGACCCGATCTCAAATTGGTCCGTTGACCAGGATATTGAAATTCCGATTTGCACGAAAAAGCGTGTCGGATCTAATGTCTTCAAAATTCAGCAAATTATATGTCAACGAGTCCAGAATGACGATACAAACTCAACGGTATATCCGAAATTGGATTTCGATGAGCCGAACTCAAAATGACCCGTTGACTCGGATATTGGTATCCGACTTGTACCGAAATGCGTGCCGGAACCAATGTCTACTAAAACCTAGCAAATTATATATCAACGGGTCCAGAATGATGATACGAACTCAACGGTATATCCAGAATTGGATTCCGAGGTGCCGAACTCAAAATGACCCGTTGACCCAGAAAGTGGGACCCGCTTTGCACCGAAATGCGTGTCCGGGTCCACGTTCTCAAAATCAAGCAAACTTTATATGAAAACAGGCCAGAACGATGCCACGAGTCTACTGGTGGTGTCAGAAATTGAATCCGGAGTCCCGGGTTCAAAAATGGAATTTTACAAGTGTAATACTAAGAATTCGAACGGCCAACTTTGGCGTCGAATTCGACCGACCTAACAAGCTCAAACTGAAATGAAATCTAAAGGAGGCAGGAAGAGGGTTATACCAGCTGTGCACCGGAACTAGTGGCACGCAAAACGGAGCTACGACGGAGGAGATATATCATGATCCGCTTCCGAATAACCGGATACGAGTCGGACACGCCCAGCCTTTGTTGTTAGACACAACAAAGTAAGCTGTACCAATCTAGGGAAAACTAACCAGATAAATATGAACATGAAATGAAATTACAGCATCTATAAAAATGTGTCCCAACCAGAGTAAAGTACAATATCTGAAATTATTACATTTCAACTAATACAAGAGTCTGCTAGTCTCAATACATGGAAGATAATGGAAAATACTAATAAAGCACTAGGCTTCTGCAGCCTCTAGGTCAGAAATAGCTCCAGCTGGCTCAGTAGGGAAAGCTATATCCTGCCCATAGTAGGTGTCACACAAGGCCTCCATCTCACCTGCAATATATCCTATTCAGGAGCGGAGCAAAGTACAGTTCTAGGTAATGAACAATAACATCATGATATGGAAAGTAAATGCTGAAAGAACAGGATAAGAACAAGGTATGTAAAGAACATGAAGAACATGAACTACTGCTATAAAGATACAGGAAAGATCATGACTATAGCTAATATCAAGATCAGGATCATAGGAACTAATGTAAGAACAAAATCCTGAACATGTGTGTTATAGATTTGAAATACTTCTATAATATGTGACCGGCTTAGGTAAGACCATGAAAGAGCATGAAAAGATCCTGAAAGATCATATAGGGTACGGCTTAGGACCCGCGTGCACTGTGCAAGGCCTAAGCTAAAGATCATGAATAAGTATCCGGGTTTGGTCACATATCTAGAGTATTTCCCCACCCCAAGATACAAGTAAGAACATGAAGAAACAAGACAAATAAGATCATGAACGTGTCGCAGTGTGTCAGCAATAAAGAACAAGAAAATGCACTGATCAAAACCATAGAGTGTACTTGCCTTGCTCCAGGAAAGGTACAAGTAGGTAAAAGAGCTGGATGATCTCCTGTCATGATAATGATGTGTACAAGTTGGTTAATACACAGCTAATTTAATTGGTTTTATCAAGTGATTCTATTCACAAATTATTTCTAATTATAAACCTTAATTTCCATGGTATCAACATTACTCACTATATCCTAATCTATCAAGAACTTAAAATAGAGCAAAATACATGTTATGGATACATAATTTTTGGCTAAAACCACTGTGAAGGGTTGTATCCTACTATTTCTATTAACCTCAAATAGTTGAACTAGTTGAAAACAACAGGATCTTGTTATAGATAGGATCCTCACCTAAACAGTGTATGGAAATTCTAGGAATCTAAGTTTACTGAAAAAAACTTAGCATTGATTCTAGGTTCAACTGAGATTCCATTCCTGGATTTTTCAGGATGTACACTCCTGGTTACACAGGAATTCTTCCTGAGTTCATCACAGGATGTAACATTCCTGGACTTCACAGGAGTCCCTCCTGGTTTCCTGGAATTTCTTCCTGGGTTTCCAATCCTCTGCTAACAAGTTGCACCCTCTGAACTACACAAGGTTTCTTTCCTGGATTATGCAGGAAACATAACAAGGGTCTCAGATTCTTGAGACACTCAAGTCTCTGAATCCATGAGACTCAAATCTCAGGTTTACTGAGATTCAACCTCAAACTTCATGAGATTTAATCTCAGACTTCCTGAGATTTCAATCTCAGGCTTCATGAGATTTACAATTGTCTCAGATTCTTAATTCTTCTTGAATGTCAACCCAACACAAGACTGAACAATGTCCCAGTCAATAAATCCTATGACATCACAACAAGATAACCAAGAGTGATACAATCCTAGGGCTGTAAAACAACCAACCCTTGGTCTTAAGCTATCCTTTACTTACACCTGCTAAACTCTTAAATTTAACTATTAAATCAGTTTCTAACAAAGGTTAAAATACAACTACAGGCCCTTAGCTGTTAGCCTTATCAATTGTTCCATGGCAGGCCAACTAACCCCTAAGTCAGTGCTACAAGTACCACATACCAGTTCAAAATCTTTAACCTTAACTGGAAAATTAGCTAAATCAATTAGCAGGAAAATTACAGAACATAACTTGCCTAACTAATCCCTTAACTCGATGCCAGCAATTTATAATACCTGCAACAGGAACTACAATACAACAATGTAACAACTAACTGTTATCAATTCAGTGGTCCTCATGATCAACATTAAAATATACCACTTGTGCTATCCCAGCCCTGGCTTCACTGAAGCAATTTACTACTGTTCAGTCCATTTGTTCAGCTATACTGAGGATCTAACCCTCCAAGCTAGGCTATTACTATTATCAATCATCAAGGCAACCTAGGCTACTGCCATATCCATGGATAGGTCAAGAACATGTTGAAATGTATTACCATATCAGCTAGAGACAAGAAACTGACAGATTAAGATCAGTTCAAAATGGGTTTGATACCATTCAGCCTCTAGCAGGACAGTGATATAAATTAGCTTGATAACTGATACAAACTAGTTTAGAACAAACTTCTAGTGCAATATCATCCTTCTATATTAGTTCCTCTCAAAACAAACATAGACATTCAACTATACCATGAACAGGAATCCTACTAAATCATTCCTTTATATAAGTGCAATATCACCTTCTTCATATAACAATGTATCCTTAAATCCTTCATATCAGCTCGAGAAAAATTACCTTAGATGAACAATTTGTGAAGTGATGACTCGATCCAAATCTGGATACTACTTCCTCGTTCACTAATCTTCTTGAATCAAGATATAAATCCAAATCTGAAGAATAACACAGGGATAAAATTTAAAGGACTTCAGATTCCTGTTATCAGTATCCTCACAATTTAGTTACCACTACTATCTTATGAGTTTCCCAGGGGTCTCAAGAGCTCAAGAACAATTCAATACCTACAGACACACACATTCAGACATAATTCATGTGAACCTAATACTTACAATCTGAATCGTGAGGTAGGATGAACCCGATCCTCCACTGATCTACAATTTCCAGTAGATCTTCAACTGAAGGATCCACTCAATAAAGGAACAAAGAAGGATTAATTGGATGATCGATCACACAATAGGACTCAATGCAAATCTAACACAAGACTATACTTACAGTCGATGTGAAGAATCAAATTGAACTGAATGATTGATCCTCTGCAATTTGCTGAAGACTCAAAACCCACACAACCATCTAGTACATTGATCCATCCAATGGTTTGATTTCGAACCAACTATTCCAAGAGAAATCGGTCAGATCCAGAGCAGGGAAATCAAATCGATTATTTCCAATCGATTTCCAAGAGGATCAAATTGGTTTCATGTAGGAAATCAAACAAACATATGGTGATCAGCAGTTGTTGATTCAAAAATGAAAGATTATTTGGAAAATAAGATTGGACTAATGATCACGTTCGATCTGTTCTTCTTTCGATTAAATCGATCGACTGGATCCAAAGAAGAACCCACGATCGATCATGGATTGATCATGTTCAATAGAGTGACTCAATTGAATCAAGAAAACAAAAAAGATCTGGGAATCACCTACTGGCCTTCAATCGATCCACTGATTTCAATGTTGATCCTCAACTCGTGCCGCCATGGCTGATCGATCAGAGCTTTTGGGGAGGATGGAATTGGGAATGGAGAATTGTGAAGAGTGAATGGTCCTAAATAGGAGATGGATAGCGTGAGGGTCAGGCTAATCCTACTGGCGGGAAAAACCTCTGACAAGGTGGTTAAAGAGCAGGGGAGAGGTGAGCACATGGCCACTGTTCATGGCCGTTGAAATTTCAAAATTTTGTGAAGAGCTCCCAATTTCCTTCTCCACAGGAATTAAGAAGAATGGCTGTGAAGTTAACAAAGGCTTAGGCTAAACTGGTCATGGGCTTTTGAGTTGTGGCCCAACTTAACAGGTTTTGAAAAAATAATTAAACATAATTTAGTTATAACTAAAACCAATCAATTTCAAAAAAATATAAATAAATAATATAATTTCAATATGTGGAAAAATGGAGTTACAATATATGAGTCGACGAAGTCGGCTCCACAAAACTGTCCAAAAATAACACAATTTAAAGTGTCAACTTGGTGGCCGGTTTTGATGTATCAAACGACCAAATTAACGGACAAAAATTGACAGGAGTGAAGGTGGATATACCGAGATTGAGACGGAGCGAAGAAATCGCCGATCCAACGGTCGGATTGTCCAGAAAATCGGTGTGAAGTTGCTGTCCCGGAGCGAACTTTCTGAAATTCGACCGCGCGCGCGTCGACGGGATCCGTGCCAAACGCACGAATCGGGCGTTTCTCACGCCGAGGAAGAGGCAGCGTGCCACAGGGGCCTGCCCGGGGGTGCGCCCGACCGAGGGGGGGTCTCGCCGGCGGCGGCAGCGACCGCGGCGGCGCCGGCGGCGGCGACAGCGCGCGCATGGCTGCGCATGTGCTGCTGCTTGCTGCAGCGCCATGGCTGCTGCTGCTGCTCGTGTGGCTGTGCTCGCACGCGCGCGTCGGGGCGGCCAGGCCGGAGCACGACGGCGGCGGCGGCTGTGGGTCGAGGGTGGCGGAGGTGAAGTTGATGATGGTGGTGTTGGTGGTGAATAATGGTGATGGAGATGAAGATGATGATGATGATGACGTTGTGCTAAGGAGGAGGAGGAGTTGGAGTTGGGGAGGAGGAGATGCTCAGCTAGTGAGGAGGAGGAGGTCGGCCGGCCTTCGCTGGGAGGGTGGTCGGCCAAAATGAAGGCCGGTGGTGGTGTTTGAGTATGTGGAGGGGAAAAGAGAGAGAGAGAGTGAAAAAAATGTATATTTTGTATGTGTGTGTGTGTAATATTGAAAGAGAGTGAGAGGGTGAGAATAGAGAGAGATATTTGAGAGAGTGAGAATAGAAAGAGGGATGGGGGCTGATGTGTTCGGCTGTGAGAGAGGGGAGTGGTGAGTGTGGTGATAGTGATGGGGTGAGGTGAGAGAGAGAGAAAAAGTTATGTGTTTATGTATATAATATGTAGGAAGAGAGAGAGAGAGAATGAGAGATAGATATTTAGAGGAGAGAGAACTTGAGAGAGAGAGAGGGTGTGAGGTGGCCGGCTGTAAGGGGGGATGATTTGTGTGTGTGAGGAGAGAGATTTAAATGTAGAGAGAGAGTGTGTGTATTATATATATATGTATGTATATATATATATATATATATATATATATATATATATATATATATATATATATATATATATATATATATATATATATATATATATATATATATATATAATAGAAAGAAAAATAAGATATTTATGTAGAGAGGATATTTTAGAGTAGGGAAAAAGGCAATACAATAGTGAGATGTATGGGTAGTCATGACAGGGGTTACACCAAATTGGGTTGGGCGTTGGGCCAAGTTTGGACAAAGTCGAAGCCAAGGTTTAATTAATTAATAATTTAAACCAATTAAAATCACGGATGGAATGGGAGCACAAGGGAGATCGAAATTGTGGCACGTAAGTGGCACCGGCATAGTTTACTCAAAATAGGCCAGGGCCATATATTGGGTCGACTGGATTGGACCAATGTCGGGCCCAAAAATTAAATTGAAAATTAAATCAGGTTTTACGGTAGATAATTAATTGGCCTAAATTGGACCGAAAGTTGTGCGAAGGAAATGGTGCACAAAATGGAGTGTCTGAGTGGGACACGAAGGTCATGGGTGAAGAGCGTCTCGAGTAGATCAAACATGACAAGTTGGTTTCGAAAAAATGACTAGTCTGGTGCTCCTAAATTAAAAGTCACGGTAACGCGCACATGATGATCAAGAAAAAGAGTGGGAATTCAATTAATAATTAAATGGTCTAATATTGACCCGAACTTGCGCGAAGCAAAAAGGATACAAGGGAACAAGTTCGAGTGGGGCACGATATATCAAAATGAAGATAATCTCGTCTACTACAAACTCCAAGAAGGAAGTTTCCAGAGACTGGCATCCCTGATGCTCTAGAATTCCAAGTCACGGTAAAGAGCATTAAAGATCAAAAATTAATTATATAGAAATGAATTATTGAAAATAATTCATTAGAAAATTCAGAAAAATAATTCGAAAATTCAGGTGGCTTACATTCCATTCTCACCATCTCCATCAAGATCCTAATTTTTTTCTCATATTCTTCTTCTTCTTCTCTACCATTTTCAGCCTCACCATCTCCATCGAAATCCTTGTTTCCTTTTCATTTTAATTTCGATGGCACCCAAAGGTTCCTCACAAATAATGTACAAACCCTAATACTTCATTCCTCACAAAGAATGAATGAAAATAAACACTAAAACGTATATTTTACTCCATTATCAAGATGAAAATAAACCCTAACATATTTTTTTTTCATTCGACAATTTCGACTTTAGGACTGCCAGGAATTGTGGCAGCCCTGAAATGGACTTGCTGTACAACAAGTCCATTTCATGACTGTCATAATTTCTGGTAGTCCTCAATACTTCTAGAACTGCCAGAAATTATGGCAGTCCTGATATACAGCAAGTCCATTTCAGGTCTGTCACAATTCATGGTAGTCCTCAATACTTCTAAGACTGTCAGAAATTATGACAGTCCTGATATACAGCAAGTCCATTCAGGACTGCCATAATTCCTGGCAGTCCTCAATACTTTTAGGACTGTCAGAAATTGTGACAGTCCTGATATGGACTTGTTGTACAACAAGTCCATTTTTTCTTACAACTAGAATTTCATCAATAATTTCTTCTACAACTAGGGTTTCGTCCAATATTTTTCTATTGACGAAGAAAATTGATTAATAGATTTGATAACCAACTTATTCTACAACTAGGGATTCATCCATAATTTTTACAAGTTGGGATCACAATTTCAAAGTAAAAGTTCCATGATTCCCACAAGTTGGTTTATTTTCTTTCTTCTTGTTCTTTTTTCTTCTTGTTCTTTTTCTTCTTGTTCTTGTTCTTCTTCCATGATGCCCAAAAAGAAGAAATAAAATAAACTAAGATTTGAAAAAAGAGATATGAGGAAGGAGACGGGCAAAAAAAATAAAAAAAATGACTTATACACTTACATTTGGGCTTGTCCTGAGTAATTTTTTCAATGACAAACTTGTAAATAAATCAAAGTTTGATTTGAGCTAGCCCCGATAAAGTTTGGCTATGCCCTTATAAATAGCCTTTAAAAAGCCTCATATTTTTTCGATTATTTTTAAATACAATGCATTGAAGCTTTATGCATGCACTAAAATAGAGTAGTATTTAATATTTATTTAAAAATGATAATCATATTGAAGACATTGAATAAATTGAAATGAAGATATACCATAATTAAAGATTATAAAGGGGATAAAAGTTTTTATTTTGAGTAATTTTTTTTATTTTAAGCAAATCTTTTACTTTGTTCAACGATATGAGCAATACTATTAAATATAAACTCAAGAAAACTTTTAACCATCCGCACATATGACAATCTATAGAATGTTAGGTAAAATTATACTCGAAATTTTGTTATTGTTTTACTCACCAACATTTTGACCAAAATGACAAAATCTCATTTACTTTCAAACTTGTACGGTTTTTTTTTCCTATTTCAATAGGGCAATTTTTGTCAACCTTGTACAAATGTGATTTATAAGTCAACTTTTTTTTTTTTTTTTATAGTTTAGCAAATAACGAAAATGATACGCGGATTATGGATCTATATGCAAAATTCCCCTACTTTCAAAAGTAAGTAGGTGCTCCTTTCTTCCCTTTTTGAGAAAGTGACATAAGCAAGCTTTTGGAACGTCTTAAGACAAAAATAATATCTTTTAATTAGTAAATTAATTAATACTATTTTACATATTATATATAATTTATTTGGAATCTTTTCCCACTTTCCATGCTCTCCCCCCTCTCTCTATCTGCATTCCATTGGTGAGTTTTTTTTTTCAGCCTTTTCTACAAATTTTGTTCTTATTTTCTCTTGTTCTAATATTTTAGTTGCATCTTCGGATTCAATGCCAGAGTACGTGCATTCAGTTGTTTGTAAGTGCTAGGGTTTTGTTAAGATTTTTCTCAGCTGCATTTTTAACCTAATTTTGCTATTTTTACAGAGAATTCTCTGTTTTTTATTTTCTGGATTATTGTACTCCTTTCGAATTTCTTGCATAAACTATAGTGTTTAGCCCAAAATGGAGGGTTTTCTTGATTTTTTTGATGATTTTGTTAGCTGAAACTGGAGGGCTTTATCAATGAGGGTTTTCTTGATTTTTATGATGGTTTTCTCAGTTTTTAGCTCAAGAACGGAGGGTTTTCTTGAATTTTGCAGTGGTTTTTTTTCATGATTTTCTCAGTTGCATGGGAATTAAAAAAAGTAGCAAATTTTTTGTTTGCCTATTCATAAAGAAGTGGTGGTTAGCTGGAAACTTTCTTGATTTTTCGCAGCGATCGTTTTCTCTTGATGATATTCTCAGTTTTATTTGAATTTGAAACCTAATTTTGTTAGATTTTTTTATTTTATTGAAAATAGCTGGAAATGAAGAGTTTCTGAAAATATTAAGACGAGCGATTGTTTCTTCCAATTTTTTTTTTTGACAAATTTAGCTGTTTTCTATTATTATCATAATTTTGAGCTATTTTTGAGACTAACTGAATGTGATTTTTATATTTTAATATCAATTTCCGGTGGTTCTCTTGGATTTTAGAGATGCGTAATGTGCTTCTTCTTTGATTTGACCTAGTTAATGTACAATGCATTTCTCAGTGGTTTTCTGTAGTAACTTTTGAAGAGTTTCTGAATATATTTCAATGGAAAACACTAGACTTTTTTTTTGTTTTATTGAGAGTTTTGGCCACGCTTTATTCGATTGAGCAAAATTTTGCTATTTTCTCGAATTTCTGAAAGTGTTTCATTTAACTTATTTATTGCATTCTTTACAGGACTGGTCGTTGCTTGAGTTCATCCTGATTTCGCTCAATTGTGAAATCAGTTATAATCGAGTTTAGTCAAATTTTGTGATATGAAATCAGTGGAAATCTCTTGTAGTCGAACTGAAATCTTGCCAAATTGTTGTAGTAAAAAATGATGATATTCAAATCAGGTAAAATTGGGTGTAGTGAGAAATCGAGTGGATTTCAAGTTGATTTGATTTGGGGGGCTGATTTGAGCTTGATTTGGAGGCTTACCCTAAAAGTATTTCTTGGCCAACCAAATTCATTTATTATAAGCTTGAATGTCCCCCTTGGATAGACTAGCTAAATGTTGGATTTTCTTCTTCTTCTTCTTCTTCTTATTCATTTATTATAAGCTTGAATTGACTAGCTAAATGTTGGATACCACCCCCCCCCCCCCCCCCCCCCCCCCCCCCCCCGATTTTTCAGTGGTTCTCCAGGAATTTCATCGTGTAAAATGGGCATAATTTTGAGCTGATCCTTGGATCTGTACATTTGCGTAAATGGAGGCCCTGTCTTCAAATAGTAGTGAAGATTCAAGAAAAAGATCAAATTCTTCGGTACCGGCAAAAAAGTTCCCAGTTCTTTCATCGGATAGTTCGAAGACTTCAGTGAGATCTTCGAAACTCAGTGGAGTAGTACCAAATGCTAGGGTCCTGGGAAATGGTGCCAGAGCACCAGACTTGAGCTCCATCAGGCCTAAACCTTCTCTAACCAAGCCAGTTGTCACTTCGCATCCAAAAAGCAGAAGCACAGGAGTGCCTGAGGTGCTAACGGTTGCTGTTCCTAATCGTTTGGAGAATGGCGCTTCAGTCAATGGCAAAAAGGTTGCCCCTTCGGTTTCTGTGCCACCTTTATCAGGACGGGCAGACAGTAGCTTAACGGTGGATTCCACACGGAAGCTTTCTGTTAAGCTGTCATCACCATCATCTTCGGTTTCATCTTCAGGCCGCAGTAGCCTGAGCAGGGTGCCTTCCAGTGTTTCTTCGCCTCGTGCAGTCACGAGCAGTTTTAAACCGGGGTCTACGTCTCTGGTCAATAAAGGCTCCTCTTTGTCAGGCCAGAGGAAATCTTCAACTCCGAGTACTCGAGATTCTCGACTCATGATGCTTCCGAAGGTGGATGTCAAGGCTGGGGATGAGCTGGTAAACATTAGCTTATTGTTTCACAAACAAACAATTGTGTAATACTTGTTTAGCTTAACCCCTTTTTATGTAGTTGTAGTGCTCCTTTTTTAATCAGTGTGTGGTATATACGCCAAAAAGGTAACTGTTGGCTTTACCGATTTTCAATCTTTCTATACAGAGGCTGGATCTACGGGGTCATAGAGTTCGGAGCCTTGGTGCCACTGGATTGAATTTGTCAACCAACTTGGAGGTAAGCAATAGTATCATGTTCTTGCCGAAATAAATCTAGTTTTTATGCCGAAATAAATCTAGTTGATTAGGTTACTCAAACATACTATAAAATCATACATATCATTCATGGATTTCCAATCCTCCTGGAACAACCTACAGTTTTTTGTGTATCCGTAACTGCATAATCTGCATTTCAGTCATAACTTAGTTATGATGCGTCCAAAACTAGGGCAAAGTCTGAGACCACAAAATAGAAATTCCTAGTTCTAGCCAGAATAAACGTTAAATTGGCAATGAAATCTACCGAAACCCATCATCAATTTTGATTTGAAAAAATAAAAGAGAAGACCATTTAGAAACTCTAATTTATATTCTTACACTAAGACGGGAGACCTCCCTTTTTTATGCCATCGTGAATAGATAAGGTGGAGCAAGGCTGGGGGCGTTTAATTGGGTTTGGGATGATGCAAAGACTTGAGGGATGATTTGGGGATGGGTCTAAGCAACTAAGCAGTTGCTCCACAGAACTTGATACCGATTTTGTGTCAGAAAGTGGAAGACCTTAACACAAATTTGGCAAAAAAATGTCCTCAAAACTAGTCAAATTCCTCTCCCTAACCATATACTCTCTCTTTCTCTCTCTCTCTCTCTCTCTCTCTGTGGGCGTAGTAGCAGAACAACAATCACTAAAAAGCGATGCTAGTAGGTGAAGATCTGTGATTGTCATGACTCATGGGAGTGTAGTCCTACCTTCGTAACTGAGAATCAGTGTCGAGGGTATGGCTGTAAATGTTATTTTAGAACTGAAATAAACAGTTATCTTCTTTCAAGGGAACACCATTCCTTTTCAATCTGGCTTAATGTGTCACAAAGATGAATGAACTTAACTATAGCAAATTGTGTCATCTTTCCTCTTCGTCTAGACACCCTATGTTATAGGGGAACGTGGATGGTCCACTTTGGTTGAACGAGCTTAAACTGCATGTTCAAAAGGTGGCCTACAAACCCACTGGCCACCTAGGGCTCCCATGCTCATAGTTACCTTAGCTTTTGAATTTGGCTCCAACATAGATGGTGGATGTCAGGTTGACAACCGCTCATAAAAACAATGTCAAATATTTTATGGAGCTTTATTATGCTCTATAGCCGACGGCATTCTGACGTGAGAAGGCTTGGATTACAATGATGATGGAACATTTATCCACTTTCCAAAAATAAGCAGGTATATTGATCCTAAATAAGGGGGACAAAAGAATAGGATGCCAGGTAAATGTGGAGAGGACCCTCAATAGAAATGAAATGAGATGGGTTTGTCAATTGGCCAAAAGGTAGGGTAATGGCTTTGTTGTTGTCCTCATGATAGAGTGAGTTATGTCGTATGCTTAGTGTAGAAGATGGAGGAGTTACTGAACCTGTGAACTTGCAGAATTGCGTTAAATGAATCATTTCCTCAGAAATGCATGTATTCTGTTACGTGGATCGTATAGTATGCAGAAAATAAAAAGTGGTTACTTGTTCAGCTATTTTTGGTCAGGGTACAAGGATTCAGATAAAATGCTTCGATTTCATATAGCCAATAGTATCTAGAACGAGCATTATTTAAGGAATTCTACTTTTCATTTTATTTTTCACTTTCCTCCTTTTTGTCTTGAGTACAGATTGGACTTTAAAGGGTTCCAGAGCTTTTTCTTTGATTTTTAATATTTCTAGTCTATAGTTTGTTTATCTCAGGGATAATCTGCTGTCATCTTTGGAGGGAATTGAAATATTAAAGCGGGTGAAGGTGCACTTTCTTGATTTGATTTCATTAGTATCTTTCTTGTATGTTCCAGTATCCTTTGTTTTAGAACTATATGAGTCTTGATTTTATGCTTAACAAGCATCTATATTACTTAAGTATTAAGACATGGTTACAGCTTGCAGTTGCTGAATTCAAATATTTTCCCACTCACTTTTAGGTTCTTGATTTGAGCTTTAACGATTTTAAGGGGCCTGGTTTCGAGCCTCTTGGATATTGCAGTGCCCTCCAGGTCTGCTGCATCTCTCATATTTTTTACCGTCTTGAAAATAAGAAACACTTGTTTAATAAAAACGTTTCTGTAACAAGGATTGAAATACTTGTTATGCATTCAGCAACTTTACCTCGCTGGAAATCAAGTAACTTCACTTGCTAGTCTTCCTCAGCTTCCAAATTTGGAGGTATGTACAAGTGGATGACTCATACTTGGATATCAACCTTCTTCCTTGTATCATTGTTTACTGAGCAGAGTCTAAAGTGCTCCAATCTTCTTCTAGTTTCTATCTGTTGCTCAAAATAGGTTAAAATCACTTTCCATGGCTAGTCAGCCTCGACTGCAGGTTAATTATTTTCTACCTCATGTTTCTCTGTTATTACTTTGTTCAACCTAATTTCCCCTTTTTGGTCTTGACCCAGGTGTTGGCAGCCAGCAAAAACAAAATATCAACTCTAAAGGACTTCCCACATTTACCAGCTCTTGAGGTTAGCTTTCTTCTTATTATTTATTATCTGCTAGTCCTTTGGTGTGTGTTTTTCTTATAAAACCTTTAATAATGCTCAAGCTGTGAAAATGTTGAAGTTTCATCTTTTGATACTTTGAATGCTATCCATTATTCATCTGATCATATATACCTTGAATAATGCACTTTCCTTACATGAATACTATGGGTGCCTTGTGGCTCTAGAAAGAGAAAAATTGAGGCAAACTACAACCATCTTTACATATGAAAAATAGACGCAATTGTTAGAAAATGAAAGAGGGATTGGAAAGCCCAAATCAAGGATAGGTTTCCGTTACGCTGAAGGCCAACAATATATAGCAACCTTTACATGGTAGACTAGTTACTTTTACGTGGGACTAAAGACATAAATTATACAGAGGTCCAATGACTATTCTTAACCTCTCAAACTCAAGATGGGTCTGCCAACGAATATTTGCTGAGTAAAATGTCATTGTGCTCTGTGGGCTTTGCTGAATAATTGAACAATTTGTAGCTGGGATGTGACAAGTGAAAGAGATGCATCCAAGAGAAGGTGGTGGCGTATGAAATGACAATCGATCTCGATGTGTTTTGTGTGCTCATGAAACAGAAGATCGCTGACAAGTTGAACTATTTACATAGCACAACTGAGGGTTGAAAAGTATTTGGCCACTACTTTGTTAAGAAAGCCAATTTGGTTGGTATTGTTTAGCTTTCATTTGTTTAGCAGCAATAGATGCAACCCTCAGGAGTACACATGCCATTTAACATCTAATTATCCCAAATTTTGGGTTGTTTGAATCCAATTAGAAAATCTAATTGGATTTCTTAATTCTGATTCTTGTGTGCAGTAATCTCATCACTCTAGGTTAGTCATTTAATATATTTCTTGCTACTTTTTACCTTTTATGTGAACACAATTTCAACTATTTTAAATGCAGCATCTAAGAGTGGAGGAGAATCCTATATTAAAGATGACTCATTTAGAAGCTGCTTTTTTGTTATTAGTTGGCCCCAGTTTGAAGAAGTTTAACAACAGAGGTATTCTTCAGCACTCACCCTCACTCATTACTTTTAATTTACGATTTTTCCTCAATCTGATAATATATTATATATACTAAAGTTTCCTGTAAGGACCGACCTTATTAATCCTTTTATTTTTTGATTTATACCTTTTCACTTTGTAACTCATTTACTTGCGACATAATGTAAATGTGATTTTTTTTTTCAATATCCTACTTCCCCTCAAAATGATGAATCCCCTTAAAGGAATACTTGAGGACTCGTAAGTGATTTAGTTGTCTGTATATAGTTTCCTTTCATTCAATCTAGTAGGCCCCTATTCACTTTGATGGTTATGTCCCTTGAAGCATATACGTGAGAGGTAAACTCTTCTAATCATGCCATACTTGCTTGCACAAAATCTCTCTAGAAGAAATGAAATTGATAACTCCATGTATATTTTTATGGGACATGTAAACTTTGGATATTTTCACGTGGACCCCCTTTAGAAAATTTCCTAAGAGGACTCCTTGAGAACCCTTTTTCCATATATATAGCAAGATTAATCTCCCATACCAGAATTACAAAGAGGTGCTGATACCAAAACAAATATATTTGAACCTTTGTTAGTTTACTTTCTGCTAGTGACTCACGCGCAAACACACACAGGGTGCTTGATCTGGGTCATCATTCATCACTTAACGCGGACTTCTAAGCTTGAATTAGTTGGAGATTTAGATATTTTGGAGTTCGAACTGTTACTTGTCACAATTTAAGAGAGTTTGGTTCCATAGTCAACCCCATATTGACAGGAGAAAGCTGACTGTGATGATGGGATATGACATCACATAAAAAAGACGGTTGAAAACTCCTGTTGCGCGAGCTGATGTGAGGAATTGTTTAATCCTGCAAATTGTTGTGACATTAGTGAAGGCAACATCAACTTAGTTTTTGGTTGAGTTCTACAAGATGTACCGCTAATGATTTGTTTATTTTGAAATTGGCTACTCCTCTCCAGCTACTTACATAAGAAAATATGCAGATCTGTCTCCTGAGGAGCTAAAGATTGCTAAGTTATATCCTGCTCATACAGCATTGTGCATTAGAGACGGTTGGGAGTTCTGCCGCCCTGAGCTTGCTGCAGGTATGCTTTTGAGGGACTCAGAGGTCCATTTGATAATATATTCTTCTGTAGTTGTTTTCATTGTTATAAGTAAATTCATCTCCCTTGATAGTAATATGTCTTGACGATAATCAGTATCCTTTGTTATCTAGAGATAATGCTAGCTGTTGGTATTCTTGATGTATTTACTACTTTTTATTCCATTTAAATTAGTGTATGCTATCAGCAACTTTAATTTGTGCTCATTACAGTTGGGTTCTCATTTACTTCTCTTAGGGCATGTTTGGTTGATTGAAAGTGTAAAATTGTGAAACGGGTTTGCGTACGTGTTGCATATGTATAAGTTTTGACTATTGCATTGTTGTTTGAATGGTTGAACTGTCAAAGTTGGAAGTGGAGAAATAGGGAGTTCGGTTGTTTGGATGATTGTTGAACTCAACTTGAAAATGAGTTTTGTAGTAGTTACTTTGTTTGAATGATGCAATGAAGTGGAAGTTGGAAAAAGTTATGGCGACCTTTTTAAGTATGGGTGGGGTTACCTTCCAATGTACTATATGAATGATGTTCTCATATAAAAAATTAGGAGAAAATAATAATGAGATTTGAATTTGTCCAACCAATAATTATGAATGTTTTACACAAATATATGACTTTTTCCCAATAATTGCTTAACAAATTTAACATGCTAATGTTCTAGTTTTCTCACAAATCAACGAAATTATATGATGATATACAAATTTAGAAATAGCTTTCATATGAAACTGTCATAGAGAGTATCAGAATGAACTTCATATGAAAGTCTCCTAGTGTTGAGCACAGACTATTTTTTTTCTTAATGCAAGAATATTTTTTCTGCATGCAAAAAAATAAAATTTCCCAACTAGCAGACTCAAGCAGAATTATGTAGATCTACTGCATCTACAAGCTCCGAGTAGATCTACTAGTAGATCTGCTCGATAGAGATTAGATCTAGTAGATCAGCCATTGTTGAGCACAACTTCATATTTTAGTCTGTCAGAGTCGATACTAGTTTTTCATCATGAACTACTCAAAGATCAAAATGAAATTTGTATGAAAAACTACTAATTATCCCAACTGCCATTCTCGAGCATAATACTATAGATTTACTAGATCTATAAGCCCCAAGCCAAAATAGTAGTAGATTTGGTAGATCTACTATTTTTTTTTCCCAAAAAATTAACTTACACCACTCAGATCTACTACTTCTTTAGTAGATCTATCAAAAAAATGCGAAATCAACAATAGATAACAATTCGGAAAACAAAAGAATAGACAATTTTTAGTTTTTTTGACCTTGTAGTGTTCGCGGAATAGCGGGAGAAAAGTTTGGTAGGGGTAACCGAACTTACAGAAGATTTTCAACAAATATCCTGTACAGAGGAACTCCCGTTCTCTTCCTCCCTCCACTTCAGAGGAGTTTCAACAGAAAAAAGAGGATGTAAAAAGTGAAGAAAGAGGGGGGAGGGGGATAGGATTATTTGGTTGCTCTCACTTCACGAAAATTCACTTTCATTATAACACCTACCAAACAACTGAACCCGGTTGAGTGCGTCTCCTTACACAAAATGTAAGGATTTTCTGGCCATTTTCGGGCTACCAAACAACCCCTTAGACCAGCACCTTTTAACTATAAAGAATGTTGTCGAAGGTGAAAGCAACTGCCACGTGGCTAGGAGCAGCGCTAGGTGTATTAAGCATTTTTTGATTTAAAAATAAATTGGAAACAAATGAAAAAAAGAAAACTTGTCATCATATCATACTCCATCCTTGTCTTTCTCATGCCATAGCCTCCATTTTCATTCCGATTCTATGAAAATTCTCTCGATCACACCAATCCATTACCCTTATTTGAGTACCAATTATCACATTTCATGTAACCAACTCCTTCACAACCGACCTTCTGTTGGAGTTTATTTGAAATTGATCACTAGTGATTAGGTCCTACCAATCCATGACGTGGCAAACCCCAAATTTGTGTATTTCAATATTTGAACTATCATTTATTGACTTGGACACGTGAGATGAGTTAGCTCAAGTGGTTGATGGGTAGGGGATTGCTCTAGTGGGCAAGGTTTAAATTCCACAAGAAACATTTGTTTATGTCATCAACTTCAAGAAGGATTCTCTTTGGAGGGAGCCTAGCGACTCGGACTCGGACGTGGACGAATAGCGCAAAATGACACGTTGATGACACACTTTGCACTTCACACGAAATCATCGGGCGTTCCGCTGTTTTGCGACGTTATGCTGTTCGACGGCTCCTTGGGTGCGCATGATCGACCGGTTCTGCGGGTACGCGATGTTCCGCTTTTTTGTGGTTTCGCGGAACTCCTTCTTTGTTGCCACCTTTTTGCTGCTATTGAACGGTTCAGTTTGTAACTGCCATATTTATAGGGAGTTACTGCTCGTAACCGCTCAAGTTAAATCACTGATTTTCTGCCACCATTCTTAGCGGACAGTATGGGTGGATCCCCTATAAAAAGTATGTTTTTGTACTCAGTAAAAGACACAGGACATAAGAGAGAACATAAAAGAGTCTAGCAACATCAATCGAGTGCTTTGTCCGACGTCCAATGAGGTGACAAGGAGTGTTCCAGAAGTTCTACCGAACTTGTGACGAGAAGGGTTGGATCTCGCTTTGAGCAACGATGATCTTTATTGCCCCGACAAGAAGTTCATTGTAAGGTTTCGACCGTTTTCAGATCATCTTAACAACTCGGTTGCTTCATATTATGCGACATTGCTTGTAGTGCACTTAGTGCACGTCCCTAGCAAGCTTCATCTTATGCGACAATCCTGCCAGTAGTGCACTTAGTGCATACTCTTATCAAGTTTTCTTGCTGTTTTTTACCACTTATGTGAACAAAGTCTTTAAGACTTGTAAGGAATTCCAGTGAATTCAACAATAATCTCAAAGCGATATTCTGTGATTTTTCACATGATTACAAGAATCTCTTTAAGATCCTTAAATGGAGTAACGTATAAGTTTTCTGGATACAAGCTTTCACAAACTTGAAAATTTTCATGGAGAGCACTACAACTATTGGAAGAGGGAGATCGGTTTTAATCTTCACCTCGTCGACGTGAAATACGTTTTCACTGATAAAAACCAGTGATTCCAAATATGGATGATATGCAAGCAATTGCCATCGTGATTACCATTTTGTAGAAGTGAAAAAGGGATAACAACCTTTGCAAGTTGTTGTTTCTTAATTCCTTAAAGGATTCACTGGTTGAATCCTACAACAAGAAGAAGAAAGCTGGAGACATGTGGGAGTCTTTTGAAAAATAATATAAGGATGCTGAGAACATGTCAAACGTGTTTCTTGTCAACAAGTTCATAAACTTAGAATTTGGATCACTTTGAAGATGATAAAACCATACTGCCCGAGGTCAAAGAACTTATAAAGCTTCAACAGAAGCTGGAAGAAGAGACTGTGCCTCCAGTGGACAAGTTTATGGTCGGACTTATTATCTCCAGACTCCCTACCAGCTTGAATCAGTTCTCTACCGACATGTACCGCAAGAAGGCAGAGATAAAACTTGAAGACCTTATGCACTTCATTTGGATAGAGGACGAAGACTCAATGTCCAAGCAGTTTGCCATGGCAAACATGAATCATACTAGGGATACAAGGGAAAGCACAAGGGAAAGCATAAGACTGCGACAACAACAAGAGGAAGGGCTCCAACCATCTGAGGGTGAAGTCTACTCCTTTCAAGCCTATGCCCAATGAGGAAGGGGCTTGTTTTAATTGTGGCAAAAAAGACGACTTCAAGAAGGACTGCAGGTCCAAGCCAAGGCCAAAGCCAAAAGAACATAAGGAAGGCGAGCTCAACTTTAGTGCTATGATTGCGCATATTATCTCATTTGGCATGGACACCGACTTGTGGGTGGACACATAGGCCTCCTGTTTTGTCTACGAAGGTTCATATGAGAAGGCAACAATGGTGAACAAGATGCAAGCTAAAGTACGTGGAATCGGACTGTGGTGTTAACGCTGACTTCGGATAAGTCACTCACATTGGAGAGTGTAAAGCATATTCTTGTTGTCGCAAAGAATCAAATTTTTGGAAGCCTCTTGTTTAACACATGCTTCAGGATGGACATCAATGCTGGTCATATTGTGATGTCTTATAAGGGAGCATGCTTCGAAAAATCATTTTTATCGAAGGGATGTTTAAACTTCATTTTGTAATACCACAAAAAAGAATGTATTAATGAAGTCAATCTGTCTGATTATACTCTTGAGTTATTTCATAAGAGAGTTAGACGTGTACATTGTAAAAGAACAAACACATTGTCTTGTCTAGGTTTTATATCCAAATGTAGGGTTAAGGAGATAGAGAAATATAAAGTCTGTGCTCAGACAAATATTGTAAGACATTGAAGCGGGTGAACCGAAATACATATCTTTTGGAATTGATACACTTATATATCTGTGCCTTCAAGCACTTCTCCACAAAGGCTGAAATGAAATACTTTCTTACTTTCATCGATGACTACTCGAAGTACTTTTATCTATCTTCTCAAGTCAAAAGATAAAGTGTTCGATAAGTTCAAGAACTTAAGGCAGAAGCCGAACGACACACTGGCCAACAACTCAAGAGACACAAAAGTGATCGAGTTAAAGGGTATCGTTCTCTTGAATTCGTATCGTTTTGCAGAGAACATAGAATTACAAATGAGACTATTGCTTCGTAATAGCATAAATAAAGAATGAAGATAATGAATTCCATGCTTTTAACAATAGGTTTTTCAAACAACTTTTGGGGAAAAAAACTGGAGAAACTGTGTTAACTAGGGTGAGCATTCGGTTTAAACCGAACCGAAATAGTTAAAACCGAATAAATCAAAATTCTAAAAGTTCAAAATCGAAATCGGACCGAATAAACCATAATCGAAATTGAACCGAATAATCGATTCGATTTATATGATTTATTTGGTTTGATCGGTTGAACAATTTTCATTGTTTAATGGGTCGGATCCAAAGTTGGAATTGCGGTTAAGTTATATTAAAAATTATAATTTTTATACAACATTTGTTGAATTTTAAACTTCTACAAAGTTGGACTAGTTAACTATCAAAGTTGGACTTAAAAACACATACATAAAATTGTTGTTTCAAAATATACACATTTTTAATCACCAAAATATGCATAGAAATGAGAGTATTTATATATTGACAAGTCTTATTCAGTTTTTAGTTTGGAACGAAACCGAAACCTAAAACCGAAACCAAATGAGGAATACCGATTAGATTTTTTTTCCAACCGAACCGAATCTCTTATTCGGTTCGTTTTTCGGTCCAAAACTGAATAATGCTCACTACTAGTGTTAACGTCTATCTTTATTCTCAACGGGGTGCCATTCGCATAATTACAAGTAACTCCTCATGAACTATGATTCAAAGTCATACCCAACTAGAGTGTTATTTGAGTGTGGGGGTGTCTGGCTTCTGTGAAGCTTCATGACATCGATATTCATAAGTTGGGAACGGGAACTACAAAGACGTTCTTTCTTGGCTATGTCGAGAAGAGTGATGTTCGAAGATTCCTTGGTATAGAATCCAATCAGATCATTGAGTTTCATGACGCCTAATTCTTTGATGACGAGTTTGCCAGATACAAGAACATAATTATTGCGGAGTTACTGGTGAATGTAACTGTCACAGAGGAAACTCCTAAAGAAGTTGTACTCCCAAAAGTTGTAATTGCACATGCCGATGTAATTGCAGAATCAGAACTCGCTGATCTGCCTTCGAAGTGAGTGAGGAGACTGAATGATTTCAAAGAAGACTTAATCACCTATCATGTGGAAGTTGATCCACTTAGCTATGATGAGACAATGAAGACCAGAGGCACCGTCTTCTGGAAGGAAGCTGTCAATGGTGAAATTTATTCCATGACATCCAATAACACTTGGGTGTTGGTTAATCTACCTGAAGGAGCGAAATCCATAGGATGCAAATGGATCTTCAAGAAGAATATAAGGGCCGATGGAACCCTTGATAAGTCTAATGTCAGGTTGGTAGCTAAAGGGTTTTCTCGAAACAGGAGATCAACTGCTTCGATACTTATGCTCCAGTTGCGCGGATGATAACTCTTGGGATGCTAGTCACACTAGATGCAATTCACAAGTTAGTGATTCACCAGATGGATGTCAAAACAACATTTCTGAATGTAGGTCTGACCGAATAGATTTACATGAAGTAACCATAAGGTTTTGTCGTTAAGGGACTTGAAGACAAAGTGTGCAAACTGGTGAAATCTCTTTATGGTCTAAAGTAGACTTCCAAGATATGACATGAGAAGTTTGATAAAATTATTAGATCAAATAGATACGGGTCAGCGAGACTGATAAGTGTCTATACTAAGTTCGCTGATAGTAGATGAGTTATTGTGTCTCTATGTGGACGATATGCTAATCTTGGTTACATATCTAGATAGCGTCACAGAGACCAAATTTTTTCTCTTATATAAGTTCAATATGAAGGACTTGGAAGATGCTAATGTTATCCTCCGGATGAAGATCATCCGGACGGAAGTTGGACTTGTTCTGTCATAAATCACTATGGAGAAAAAGATGCTCACTCGTTATGGATATTAGGATCTTCCAGGAGGTGTGACAAAAAATTGAAGCCAAACTCAAAAAGATTCTTAGGCATATAAACTTTCAAGCATCATTGGTAGTTTGATGTAGGCAATAAGTTGCTACACTAGACGTGATATGCTTTTGATATGGGGATGCATAGTCGGTTTACGAGCAATTTAGATGTGAAACATTAAAAAACTATGAAAATAGTTATGAGATATCTCAAGAGGATTCAGAAGCATGCTCTGCGCTATAGCAATATCCAATTATAGTGGAAAGCTTCATCGATATTAGTTGCTGCTTAGAAAAGGAGAGCGAAAGGTCCACATGAGAATTTGCCTTCTCCATGTGTGGAGCTGCTATATCGTAGAAGTCTAAGAAGTAGACTTTGCTATCACATTCATCTATGGAGTCTTAGTTCTATGTACTGGCTGCAACGACAAATGAAGTAAAATGACTTTGTGAGCTCATGTATGATCTTCCTCCGGTTAGTGGACATATTCCGACTATATTGATATATTGCGACAACCAAGCAACTGCAACAATGACATCTAATGATCTCTTTAATGAGAAGAGGATTGTGAGACTTCGTTACACATCACTGAATGGGCACATCTTAGATGACGTTATTGCAGTGGTTGAGGTTCAGAACTAGGAGAATATGATGGATCCGTTCATCATGGGCTCAAGCGCCAGCTTGTCGAGGACAAAAAAATTGGCTTGAAGGAGTTACGATGAAATGGCTTTTTAATTCTACCACAAAGTGTCTTGATATTAGTTCAAATAAAATCTACTAGATATCTTACTTTTGGGTCAGAGAATGATCATTAACTGGGATACACTAGGTACAAAGTTGTCCATGGGTGCCAGGATTGGATCCTGGGACCTCCGTGGTCTACTGTTTGCTTTAGATAAAAGAACAAGTTATGTGAGAGGTTGGCTATAGGTCTTAATGAGTTCTTGAGCATTTGGAATGCTCGGTGAGCTTTACAAGAAGCACATGTAGCTCAACACTATAAAGGGACAAATATCCCATGCTACAATGGTATGACACCACATGAGGTGGGGCCTTGACTTCGGCTATGTCACCTCATGTGATGTCACACCTCATGTGGTGTCACCTCATGAGGTGTGACACAACATGAGGTGACACCACATGAGACCTTATGCTGAAAGGTAGAGAGTAGTAACACAATACCACATGAGACCTTTCAACATAGAGGCACCTCATGTTGAAGGGTAGAGAGTAGTAGCACAAAACTACAAAAAGGCTATTACCTCATGCTACAATGGGGTGACATCACATGAGGTAGTGAAACCTCGACTTCGGATCATGTCAGAGCAACGTAGCACCACAAGGAGGTAGGTAGCCTCATGTTGGGATTCTAAAACTTTGTAAGGAAAGGACTCACCTATGTCTATGAAACATAGTATGGTGACACCACATGAGACCTTATGCTGAAAGGTAGAGAGTAGTAACACAACACTACAAAAAAGCTAGTACTTCACCCTACAGTTTGTGACACCACATGAGGTAGTGAGACATCGTCTTCGGACCATGTCACATCGACGTAGCACCACAATGAGGCATGTAGCCTCATGCTGAGATTTCAAAACTAAGGAAATGACTAATGTATGTGTATGAACAGATGTAGACCATCTCTTGAGGGTAAATTTGTAGACACCCAAGATACATACACATATACCAAGTCAACACATGGTCTTTAATGTACAACCAGAGGCACAATTAATGTAATTGTGTTATTGAAAGAATTATAGCTATGAAACTGAATTAAAGACTTAGTCCATTCTGTGTCGTACTAATTGTATTGTTCGACTGATGCGAGAAGTTTAAATTCATAAGCGACATCTATCATAATGCTCGATGTAGAGTTACTGTGAGGAACACCCAGCTCACATATTGAAATATATTAGAGATTGTGTGGTTTATTAGAAACTATGTTGTACTGGACGCTAGGCGAGACGAGACGACATGCCACCCGCCTCGCCTAGGCGCCGCCTAGGCGTCCGCTGCTTTGAATCATTTTTCTGTTGTTGCAATTCTGCATATAACAAATATGTAGTATAACTAATAATCAATAAGCATTAAGCAATAAGCATAAAAGTAATATAAGAAGCAACAAATATGAAATAAGTCAATAACCAATATTCAACATTAAGTAAGAATAGTAAGCATAATTGGGCGACCCTAGTCGGACATTTTTTTTCTCCTGGGCAACCCTAGGCGGACGCCTAGGAGAGCAAAACGTCACCCAGAATTTTTTTTTCGGGGTCGAGGCGAGACCAATCCAACCTGCACGCCTAGGCGGCCTAGGCATCGCCTGCGACAACATAGATTAGAAATTGGTTACTGGTAACCCCTCCCCACCACTCCATGATGTGGCAAACCTCACACGTGTGTATTTCAATATTTGAACTATTATTTATTGACTTGGATACATGAGGTTAGTTAACTCAAATTGTTGATGGGTGGGATTTTTTTCTTTAGTAGGTAAGGTTCAAATTTCACAAGAAACATTTATTTTTGTCACCAATTTCAAGAATGATTTCTTTTAGGACTAGGTGACTCGGACTCGGGTGTGGGCGAAGGACGCAAAGTAGCGCTTTGATGGCACACTTTGCACTTCTCATGGGCGCATAGACGGCACGTTCAACAGGTTCTGTGGCTCAACGGCTCCGTGGGTTTGCGGGATCCGCGGTGCGCGGGTTCCGCGACATTCGGTGGATTCGCGGTTCCTTGAATCTGTAGTTCTGCGGAACTGCTTTTATGCTGTCACGGTTTTGCTATTATTGGGACAATTCAGTTTGTAATTGTCCTATTTATAAGGATCAAGGAGAAAAATCGAATCTCTCTTTGAGCAAAGTTGATCTTCATCACCTGGACAAGAAGTTCATTTTAAATCTTCTGCTACTTTCAAATCCTTGGATATTTTAGCAACTCAATTGCTTTTTATTCCGCGACAAATTGACAATATTACTGGTAGTGCCCTCAGTGCACGTCCCTAGCAAGCTTCATCTTACACGGCAATCCTGCTTGCAATGCACTCAGTGCACATCCTTAGCAAGTTTGCTTGCTGTTTTTTACCATTTCCATGGACAAAGTCTTCAAGACTTGTATGAAATTCCAGGAAATTCAACAACACCTTCAGTTCCCATCTCAAGAACCTTAGCCTTAGAAGTTCTACTTAAAACCTTCTTCTTTCATGTGTGGGGAATTCTTTTTTCGGGGTACCACATCTCCTAGGTCTACATATTTGTAAATTTTGTTAAATTGAAGTTTAAATCTTTAAATATTTTCTGTCATGTCCCCGATATTTTTTTTACTGTACATTGTGGTAATTTGCATTTGGTGTTTTTTTTGGGTAAGAATATGTTGATCCTTTTTTTGTTGGAACAGAATCAACCTTTTCTTTCCTAGTCGAACAATGGAAGGATCACTTGCCCCCTGGCTACATGCTCAAAGAAGCTTCCATTGATCAGCCATCTGAAGAAGATGCTTGTCACTGCCACTTTAGCTTTGTTAACTTAAGCAGTGATTCTGACTTACATCTCAAATATCAGTGGTATCTAGGAGAGAGAAGCTCAAACAACTTTGTGGCAGTTGCTGATGCTGGAGGAGAGGTATAAAATTGGCCAATTCTCTGTAATTCAAGGTAAGGTACAATTCTTGTAATTCTGGCATCTGACTTAGCTATTTGTTGACCAGGTTTACTGGCCAAGGCGTGAAGATATTGGAAAAATTCTGAAGGTTGAGTGCACTCCAATGCTGAACGAGCATGAGTACAATTCTGTTTATGCAATATCATTACCTGTTTCTCCAGGTATATCTTGATATAAACATTGTTCATAACCCAGTTCTTGTTGATTTCTTACAAAGTTACAAAGCTGTCAGTTATATATCCAAGTAAGTTATGTCTATTCTCAACAAATATTTTGGAAAATGAGTTATTCTGGTAAAGATAATGCAATATGATAGAATTAAGCATTTGAAGCTGTCTCTGATTAAAAGTTTGTCCACATCAAGACAGACACATCTATTAATAAAGAACCAAAGACGTCAATATGATCTCAGATTGAAATCATTTCATCAGTTTAATGCGAACAAACAGATGTTCTACTTACCAGAGATTTCCACACCCTACACTAAAGAAACAACACACCAAGCTTCTTCAAAACTACTATGCTATGCATCTCCAGTGACTTCATTGGCAGCTGTCCATTAGACACCAGCATCTTGGCATGTCTATCACATAAGTCTTCTAGAGGTCATCAAACTGTCTTTCATGCACATATAATACATGTTTTTACAAAGAAGTGATTGAGGAAACAATGGGGTCCGAGTTTGAGTCTGTTTAGGTCAATTTTAGACATTGAGTTCATTTTTTGGGTTGAATTTGGGCCTCATTTAATTGTTATTGCTTCAGCTAGTTGGATTTTACTTATTTGGTGGTTGGGTTGGATGATGCAGCATTTCTTTTAGTTGCATGTAATTTTATTTATGCTTGTATAAGAACATAGCCCTTTGGCTATATAAGCATCTATGATCTGGATCATTCGCGGAGAAGAAAATGTAGAAATTATTGAGTTTGTTGTCTGATCCTTGCCTAATTACTATCTTCCTCATCTATTGCTACAGTTCCTCTATTCTGCACTATCAACCTGAAATCAGACCCAGAAATACCCATAGACCTTGTTGTTGCTACTGTCCAGGAATCAGAACAGTCCCCTTTCTTGATGCCCCAGAGTAACCTGTCTGTAGGTTCTACAACTACCTGAGAGCACCCGGCGGTCACCGCACATCTCCAGCAGTCAAGCACCCCTGCAGCCTGCTACTTGTCTTCAGACCTGAAAGCAGCTGCTATTTTGACTTGTTGCAGAACAAAACAACAAGAACAGCCCTTCGTGCCTTTTAGGTGCTGTCATCCGCAAACCTAAGAGCCCTCTCGACAGCCCCATACATAAGCCCTTGCCCCTCTTCCACCATCACATAATCATCGGCTTCATCACTTTCAATTATGTTATCCCTTTTCCTTTGTGACGTTTAGGTAAACTGTTGGGTTTAGCAAAAACCCTTGTATATTTTTTGGGAGTAGTAGTAACTCAAGAATAACTCTAATATAAAACTTATAACCACGAGGCCAACTATTTGCGTGCCGTTCATATAAAAACCAAGCTTCTAACAAATTAAACACCAGGGAAAAAGCGAACTCACTAGTAATTAATACGTATAGCGCTTTATTGCTATTTCAATAGTTGCTTAAACCAAGGTTCGCACTATCGGCATCGGAATCTGTATCGAATCCTTCCTATGAGTATCGATATCGGCAATATCTGCAGTTTGATATCAGAGTATTGAATTTTTTGGTGTCGGAAATCAAACAATTCTTAATAAATTTAGAGAAAATATTTTAGACATTTAGGTACAATTTTAAGTTTTTGTGTGTGTTGTTTTATAGTAATTTTGAAATTGAATGAAATAATAGCCACCCTTGCTGGTTGGTCTATTACAATCTTACTATGCTTTTACATCCTTGTTGATTAGTCTTTTTCGTTCAATTATCTCTGTTGAATTTACTGGGAAAGAGACCCCCAATGTCGGTATCGGATCCGGGCATGCCAAACCGTATCGGTATCGGCCGTATCGACCGTATCGGATCGGTATCTGCCAATCCTGCAAACTATGGCTTAAACTACATTTAAGTTCATTTATCCTAAATAGAAAAACCAAATGACTTCATACGTATAAACCTACTAGAAACCAGAATATGACTCTAGCTAATAACAAATAAGTACTAATTTACTTGAAACCTAATCATTCTAGGATGCAATTAGGATTAGTAGTTATGCTTTTCTTAATTGGATTATTAATTTCAACATGAACTTGATCCTTTATCCTATTTTGACTTTGTTTTTTTTGATTATCAGACTTGCTAGGGTTTATTTGTTACAAGAATTGTTGATAATTATTGTCTCATAATTATGCTTCCACAATCTCAGACTGTTAATTTGTAAGTTCGATCCATTTGGGTTTGCCATATTGGTCTTCTCTTGTGTCAAGAGACCTGAGTGGTCTCAGAGTGAAATTATTTCAAAAGTCAAAAAGTAAACAAGTTTATGTACTACTTCAAGGACAGACTCAAAGCACAGCCTGAGGACACCATTCCCCTTAACTTTTTAAAATTTTCATTAAATATAGCCCAAGTTGGTGGCCGATGGCCTCCTCTAGCAATCTTTGGGAGTCTGAGAGTTGTTGAAATAATTTCAGCCCTAAGATCAGGCAGACCAGACATATACCTATCATGATCTCTTATTCATGTACCTCAAAGTTTATAAATAATTTCACTTTGTTATCCTGTCAGAATTAACTAACTTAGAATAATACTAACCCTAAAGATCAAAAAATTACGTCCACATAAAGTTTGTTTTGATAATACTGTCAGAATTGACAATATATACAGATCCGTGTCATACAAAAGTTTGTTTTAGTAATGTACAACTTCTTGTCTGTTTGCATTGCAGACATAATCCGTCAATAGAAATTGTAAGACTGTAATTTGAATTCAAGAATAAATATATGTTGAATATTAGGAGTAATGAATATGTTTATTGATAATCCCTTGGCTATATATATTTTTTTTGGAAAAAGGTAAATTTTATTCCAAAGGAAAAACCATAATCATACAACATACAATCTGAGTGGGACTCCCACTCATCAATTCTCCATAGCATTTACATCAAACTCGATGTTATGGAGAATGCCAACCGGAGGGGTGACCAGCCCCTCGAAGCCATACATGCCAAACCGAAGCAGCCAGACGAACTCTGGCTGTTCGGAACCAATCCTGCCCTCGACCCCTGCTATCCCGGATCACCGTGATGATGTTCTCAATACCTTTTCCGGAGGCGCATACTCCCAACACACGCCCCTGCTCCGACTAGATTTGCCATGCCATATCACACTCGAAGAATATATGCTTTATAGATTCATACTCCAAACAACAGAGCACACACTTGGGATCCGGAACCGGCACACCAAACGCACTCAGGCGATCTCTAGTCAAGAGGCGGCCCAGTAGAAGCTTGTAGACACAACTGCATCTTCCTGGCCAGGCCCTTGCACCAAACGAACTCATAATCGGGACTCAGAGAGAGGGTACGCCGGATAAGGTTATAGCAGCTACGGAATTGGAATTCCCCAGTTTCCGAAGATGCAACAGTAGGCTCCTAAATCCAACGATCTGCAGGCAAAGCCGGATCAATGGCTGTAGATATAATGATCTCACCCAGCTCCTCAGTGAACCGATAAGAATCCGGCCTCCACTCCCCATTCCGGATGATGCAGCTACACGTCAGACCACGCCTGTCCTCCTGATGAGTCGGGGCTCCCCTGATGTCTAACAGCGAACGTCGATCAAGCCAAGGATTCCGCTAGAGGTCCGTACCCGACCCATCCTCTAGGACCCTCCGGATAGCAGACTTGAGCACCCCCTGTGTCGCAGGATAGTCTTGAACGTGACTGAATGGTTGTTGTCAGTATAACACGTCCAAAAGTTGTCCTGCTTCACGTATCTGCTGTGCATCCAGTCCGCCCAGAGAGACCTCCCGCTGATGAATCTCCAGGCCAGCTTAAGCGCAGAAGCCTTCCTAATCTCCAGCAACGGCCTGAGCCCTACTCCTCCCTCCTTCCTGGGATGACAGAGCTGCTCCCAGGAGATCGCATGCAGACCCCCCTCCAAATGAAATCGGCACAGAGTCGCTCTACTCGCTGAATAGTGGCCACATGGAGGAGGATGGACTGCAGCCAGAAATAGGCCACAGCTATGTTGTTACGGGCGACGCCTAGGCGCGCCCGATTTGAACAGGTCGCCTCGACCTGCATATTTTATTGCAGTGTAAGGCGAGGGCCGCCTAGGCGCGCCTAGGCGGGCGCCCAGGTTCGCCTAGGGGAGACAACTGCGGGCGCCTAGGCGGTGGATCTCATGATGGGCTATGAGCTTTTTACAAATATTTATTTTTTGGGCTTTAGGGTTATTATTGTTGCTAAAACATGTGCTATTGTAAAAATTGCTGCTGTTTGCTGCCTTCTGCTACTGCTATTGTTGCCTTTTGCTACCGTTACCGTTGTCTTCTCCCTCTTATTGCAATCTGCTACTGCTGCTGCAGCCTTCTGTTACTACTGTTGCGGTCTTATGCTACTGTTGTTGCTGACTTTTGCTACTGCTGCTGCCTATAATGTTTACACAGGTTTAGAGACCCAGAAATCTGGGCGGGCGCCTAGGCGCCGCCTAGGCGAGGCGGGCATGGTCTCGCCTCGCCTCGCCTAGCGCCCAATACAACATAGGGCCACAGTCGAGATCACCGATCTAACCAGCTCAATGTGTCCGCCAAAAGACAGATCGGCGGCTTGCCAACCTTCATCTCTCCTCTGGACATACTCCACCAGACTATGGCAGTCCTCATCCCGCGCATAGTTGACTGTGAGAGGCACTCCTAAGTAACGCACCGGAAGATCACTCCTCGCGATACCCAGCACATCAGCCCGCTCCTCCTTCCGGGTACACAGGGAGCTGAAGTAGACCCTACTCTTATCCCTGTTCATCTGGAGACCCGAAAAGGACTTCAAATCTTCCATAATATTCGCAAGCGTCTGCAACCCCTCCGTCGACGGTTGGATGAAAACTAGCAGGTCATCCGCATAGATAAGATGAGTAACTGGGGGGTCCATCCTCCGAAATAGAGGAACCAGCCGACCACGGTGCACTGCCAGATCCATCAAGCAAGTAAAGTATTCCATAACAAGCGTGAACAGGTAAGGGGACAGTGGGTCCCCTTGCCTAAGCCCACGGTTGCTTTGGAAGTACCCATAAGGAACACCATGGATGAGAACAGAGAAAGTGGGGGACGTAATGCACTCCCGTATCATCGCAACCTAATGCTCCGCGAATTCCATGGCGGTCATCAGATGACAGAGGAAGTCCCGATTGATCATGTCATACGCTTTCCGCAGATCCAGTTTAACACAGGCTTTCTCCCCTCAAAGTCTGCTAAATCCCCTCACCATCTCATGAGCCAGGAGGCTGTGCTCTGCAATCGACCTCCCCTTGATGAATGCAGCCTGATTCGGAGATACCAGGTCCTGCATGATCCCCTCCATCCGCCGGCACATAAGGTGCGTAATTATCTTATAAAGATAATTACAACAAGCAATAGGTCTGAAATCATCCAATGATGTCGCTCCCTCCTTCTTTGGCACCAAAGTCAGGAAAGTATGATTCAGCTCTTTCAGAAGCTTCCCTTTGGTGAAGAATTTCTGCACCATCTCCACGACCTGATGCTTCAGTATGTCCCAATGCCGTTTGAAGAAACCACTGCTGAAGCCATCCGGACCAGGAGCCTTGTTGGAATCCGCCACCTTGATAATAGATTCCACCTCCTCCAACGTCACAGGAGCAAGAAGAATACCATTCCTATATGGGGTCACCAGTCTCTTCGTAACAACCTCTGGGAACACAGACATGTAGTCAGTCTGGAAATATAACTCGGAATAGTACCTGACCGCCTCGTCCTGGATCTCAGCCGGAGTCCCCACTAGGTTACCATCTGCATCGAGAAACTGGGAGATGTGATTCCTATTCTGCCTCGTCCGGATAACATCATAGAAGAACTTAGAGCGACGGTCGCCATCCTTAAGCCAGGAACATTTGGTCCGCTGTGTCGAGCTAATCTCCTTCTGCAGCCTCATGATGTTGACTTCTCCGATCAGCTCCTTCTCTCTAGCCGCCAAGTCTCCATTGAGCATGTCAGTTTGCATATCCAGCTGTAAGGTCTGCAGCTCCACTTCCTTATCTTCTAAGGTGGACTTGGACAACCCCTTTACCCAACTCCTAAGAGCTCTCTTCGTGGCCTTGAGTCGTCGAACCAGGCGGAACTGAGCCGTCCCCTCCTGACCGCTAGTAAGCCCCTCTGCGACAGCCTCTAGGTATCCCTCCGAAAGATACCAACTGTTGTTGTACCGGAACGGGCGGGACTTCCCAAGAGCCCGAGCAGTGAAGCCAACCCTGATGGGTGAATGATCGCTCGTCCCAGCTGCCAGGCCCTCAGCCGAAGTGTTGGGGAAGTGACGGAACCACTCCCCATTGCCCATAGCTCGATCAAGCTGGCAAGCAACTATGTTATGAGTTGCTTTGTTATGCCAAGTCCAGATGAAGCCTGAGCGAGACAATCCCCGAAGCCCCGCAAGCAGGAGGCATCTCTGGAAATCATAGAGGATAGAATCTGGAACCGGACGACCCCCCAGCTTCTCCCCTTGATGCAGAAGGGCATTGAAGACCCCGATCAAGAGGAGAGGCAAGCACGACGAGTCGGCAACAGAGGTAACCCGGGAGATGTCGCTCCATAGGGACTCCCGTCTCCTTCTGTCATTGTGGCCGTAGACAGCCCCCAACAAGAACCTGAAGCCACCCTTGTTCACGAAGGAGATAGCAATCAACTGCTCCGTCATCAAGATCAAGTCACCATCCCAATCCTTCGAGTTCCAGCGAACCCAAATCCTGGCCATGTCATATAGAGCCAGGTTGTGCAGTTGGGCCCAATAAGAAGGGGTCCGCCGAGAAAGAGTTTTCTCACCTTTTATTTTGGATTCTAATAGAACAGAAATGTCACATTTCTCTCTGTGGAGCACCCCACAGATCTCTCTCCACCTCCCTAGCTAACACGCCCCCCTCACATTCCAGGCGATAATGACCATTAATTAATGAGCGGTGGGGTCCCCATGAAAAACTACCGGATCAGCACCTGGGGGAAGTGCCGCATCCGTCGCTAAGGAATCCTCCTCCATCCCAGTCGGAACCGCCTGTTGGGGAGCGACCTGAGATAGAACCAGCACCCAGGCAGGGTTGTCAACACACACCGCCTCCTCTTTGTCAGTAGTATGGCCCACCTCCCTGGAGGGGCCATCCCTCAGCAGGCCGACATCGCGTCTCTTCCTACAGTAAACCTGTCCTCCAGACGAACTGCCATCCCCTTGTGCCTCAATCTCCGACGCCGCCATACCTCTAGTGACTATGTTACTCAGCCCCTGGCAGGTGGTCATCGTCCCACTCGTAGGGGCAAGTTGAGTGGCTACAACGAGGCTCAAACCACCATCACTCACAGGATGAGTAACCTCTCCCTCAAAGACCTCAGCTCCACTATCATCTCTAAGATCCATATCGCAGGGAGCTTCCGTAGCCTCACTAAGAGGGATAGTAGGCTACACCTGATGTCCAACCTCCGAACACGCACTGGACAGATGTCCGAAGCAGGAACAGCGTGAACAGGTAGGTGGGACCCATTCATATTCCACCTTCTGGGTAAGCACCTCCCCAGAAGGGATCTCATATTCCACCACCTTCGGAAGCTCCCCCCTGCCCGAATCTCCACAAAGATCCTCGCGTACATCAACCGCGACCGAAAGGCAGTAGCTTCATCTGCCTTGATCGGGGTGCCCACCAAGCTGGCTAGCCGCATCAACAAAGGTATGCTCCAAAACCTGACTGGGAACTCAGGGAAGCGAATCCATACAGGGATGGCATTCAGAACTTTCCTCTCACATCGAAGCTCCGGGGTCCACTCCTTGAGAATGATCAGTCTGCCATCGAACGTTCAGGGGCCTCCTTGGAGGATCCGAGCGACATCCTCCGCCAGACCGAACTTCACATAATAGAAGTCGTTCTCGCGGGCATAGAACTCCATACTCCCCTTAGGCTGCCAGACTCGCGCTGCATATCCCCGGATCTGTCCGTAGAAAGGCTTGTTGCCTAATACATACAGGACGAGAGTATTCTTCCAATATGCTGTCACCTTTTGGATCTCCTCTGCAGGAAAAGAGGCCCGGAAAATCCCCTGCCTTGATCGGCGGAACGTACTCCATCGATGTGGGGGTTTTCGGCCCCACAGGTTTGCAGATCTCAGCCCAGGACCGTCCCGCAGGCCGAGTGGTCGTTCCAACAGTCCTCGGGCCCACCTCCGGCCGAGGAGTCCCAGATCCCTGAGCATCCAGATCCACCACCTTGCTCTTCCCCTTGGCCGCCGCAGTCGCCTTTGGCCGCCAACCCACCGACCTCCCAGTAGCCGCCCCCGGACCCCGGACAAATGGACGAGACCCTGACCCGCTCTGACGGCTATCAGGATGCCGATCCCTAACCATACCCTGTCCGCCTCCCGTCTTCCCCCCGGTCTTCGCCACACGGCGGCGCGTAACCGTCGTCCATCCACCACCCTCCGTTTGGCTCCCCATAGATCCAGAGCCAGCTCCGAATTCAAAGTTCGGGGTAATAGGGCCTCCCCGTAGCAAAACCGATCCCCCCGACACCGAGCGGATGCCGCTCGACCCTCCTCCCGGTGTGGCCGCCCCCCCACCACCTGTGGGGACGCCGACTTCCCTAGGGGTCCACCCGACCCCCGCCCCTGGGCTCCCGCACCCCCCACCGCCTGGGGGGAAGCAGCCGCGCGCGCCACCTGCGGGGGGTCTGCCCGACCTCCCCGATCCTTCTCCCCCCCCCTCCCCCGCCTTGGGGGGGGGGGGGCGCACCGTCCGACCTCCCCGGCGGCCGCACCCCGCCTGCGAGTGGGTCCGACGGTCGCATGGGGGATCCGCGAGGAAACCCTAGATCTCTTGGCTATATATATATATATATATATATATATATATATATATATATATATATATAGCCTTATAATCCTCCATCTTACATAAAATCCCTTAATACATTCTAATATACCAACACTCCTCAAGATGGGCGAAAGATATTCACTAAGCCCATCTTGTCACATCCTCTAATCATATCTCCAGAGCCAAGTCCCTTGGTCAAACTGTCTGCTACCTGATCCTTGGTTGGAACGTGGCCCAGCTCCAGTAGTCTATTGTCCAACTTCTCCTTGATGAAGAACCTATCGATCTCGATGTATTTGGTCGTCATGCTGCACTGGATTGTTGGCGATACTGATGGGTGACTGGTTGTCACACCACAGCTTCATCTTGGCTCCTTGATTCAGCTTCAGCTCCACCAGCATACTCTTCAGCCATAACAGCTCTGCAACTCCTAAGGCCATACCTCTGTACTCTGCTTCAGCTGTCGATCTGGTCACTACTGACTGCTTCTTACTCCTTCAAGAGACAAAGTTACCTCCTACAAATATGCAATAGTCCGAGGTAGACCTCCTGTCATCTGCACAGCTAGTCCAGTCCGAGTCACAGTAGCCCTCGATGCTCACATGATTATTCTTCCTGAATATCAGCCCCTTTTCGAGGGCATCCTTCAAGTATCTCAGAATCTCGTATACTGCATCCATATGACCCTTCCTTGGGTCATGTATATAGCGGCTCACCACACTCACTGCAAAGCATATATCAGGACGTGTGTGGCTCAAATAGATCAACTTGTCCACCAGTCTCTGGTATTTGTCCCGGTCAACTGGTTCTCCAGCCTCAGCACCTAGCTTAAACCTCTGATTGATCGACGTCGCTGTATGTTTGCATCCCAACATCCATGTCTCTGTGAGAAGGTCCAGTGCATACTTCCTCTGAGAGAGAACAATCCCCTCTGCTCGTCGAGCAATTTCAATCCCAAGGAAGTACCGAAGAAGGCCAAGGTCCTTCACCTCGAACTCCTTGCCAAGCTTTTCCTTGAGTTGGGTAATCTCCTGCTCATCATCTCCTATGATAATCATATTGTCCACATACACCGCAAGCATGGTGATGTGGCCTCCATTCCGATGAAAGAACACAGTATGATCGACATTGATCTGCCGATATCCCATCCCTATCATCGTCCTCCTGAATTTGTCAAACTACGCTCGAGGAGACTGCTTCAGTCCATAGAGGGACTTCTTCAACCTGCAGACCTTGTCCACTGTCTTATCGGTACAGAATTTTGGTGGTATCTCCATGTACACCTCCTCAACTAGATCCCCATGAAGAAACGCATTCTTCACATCCAGTTGGTGTAGCTTCCATCCACCATCCACTGCCAAAGAAATTAGGGTCCTGACGGTGCTCATCTTTGCCACTGGTGCAAAGGTCTCGTCGTAGTCAATGCCGTACGGCTGACTGTATCCTTTTGCCACCATTCGAGTCTTGTAGCGCTCAACCTGTCCATCTGGGTTATGCTTCACAGTAAAGATCTACTTGCATCCGATTGTCCTCTTCACTTCTGACAGTTTTACCAGTTTCCAAGGGTGGTTCTTCTCAAGAGCCTCTAACTCGTGCATCGCGGCTTTCGACTTTGGATCATTCTTGGCAACCTGTCAATTGTTAGGTACAGTAATACTATCCAAAGACACAATGAATGCTTCATGAGAAGAACAAATATTATCATATAAAACAAACTGATCAAGATCCCAACCATATCTATCAGGAGGATTTTTCGCATTGCTGCGAGTGGTCTTCCGTACTGATAATGATATGGGAGGAGTAGGAAGAATGATATCACCTGAAGGAGAATATGGTTGTGGTGGTGTAGATATCTCAGGAGTCGAGACAGACGCAGACAAGGGACTTGACACCGGCATTATATGTACTGGTCCTGCAGTTTGTTTTATTTTTCTGCTGTAGGTAAGTAACTCTCCCTGAGCCGTAGGTCTAACACTTCTCATCTCTTCCCCATGTTCCTCTTCACTCTCCTACTCAACCGTTCCTCCATGCCATACTCCTAAATCGGTTACTACACTCTCACCAATCTCCCTCTCTCGCCTTATACTCTCAGTACCAGGTGAGTTGTCCATGGATGAGGTTCCCTCCTGACGGTAGTATGGCTCATGCTCCCTGAAGTGAAGATCCATGCTCACAAACCTCTTCTTCTCTACTGGGCTCCAGCACACGTATCCCTTCTGAGTTACCGAATAGTCCACGAAGACACACTTGACTGCTCTCGAGTCAAGTTTTCCAACAGGCGGTCTGTTGTCCTTCACAAAACATAAGTAACCAAACACCTTCAGCAGGAGTATCCCACTATTATTTTTTTGCAATATCTCACATGGAGACTTCCATTCCAGTACCTTCGAGAGCATTCTGTTGATCAGTTGAGCTGCTGTCAACACTGCATTTTTCCACAGACTCTGTGGGACATTCATGGCGATCATCATGCTCCTTGCCACCTCCAGAAGGTGTCTGTTCTTCCTTTCTGCCACTCCATTCTGTGCTGGTGTGTATGCACAGGTGGTCTGATGCTGTATTCCGTAGGCTGACAAGTATTCCTCAAGTACTTTGTTGGTATACTCTGTCCCGTTGTCAGACCTCAGTACCTTCACCACTGCTCTGTACTGAGTCTGGACATGTTCATGAAAGTCTTGAAAACTGGCAAAAACATCACTCTATTCTTCATCAAATACAACCAGGTGACACGAGAGGAACAATCAATAAAAAAAATGAAATACTTGTAACCATTTATAGTAGTTGTGGCGCACGACCCTCAAATATCAGAATGTATAATATCAAAAACAGAAGAGCTCCTATGGCCCGCACTAACATATGAGCTCATAGTAAGTTTGCCTAAATCACATGTATCACATATTAGTTTTTTCTTATTTGCTTTCTCATAAATAGATGAATACAACCTACTCAAAATACCAAAAGAGGAGTGCCCCAACCGCCTATGGTGGAGTATCAATGTATCCTCGACACTCATTTTCGGTCCTCCCATTTCTGCCCTCTCTGCCACAGACACCAATGCCGAATCCAGCCCTTTCCGATCCAGGTACCACAATCCATCATGGCAAGTGTCAGTCTCAAGTCTTCGTTCCGTCTCCTTCTCCTGGAAGATCACCTTAGAAATATCAAAAGAGACAATGCATTTTGGTTGGAGGATTATAGAACTAATGGACAAAAGACTGACTGGAAAAGAAGGAGAATGTAAAATATTGGATACATTTAGTGAACCTGTACAATCGACAGTACCCTTACCGACAACTGGCTGGAAAGTACCATCGACTATTTGAATGTTGTCCGTCGATGCTGGGTGAGTGGAGGAGGAGAACTCACTAGCATTCCCTGTCACGTGTCGAGACGCACCCGAATTGATAATGCAGTCCGACAATCTAAGGGAAGACGTAGATGCAAGGACGAGTGAGTTGTCAGTACCTTCCGATGGATGGGCATATATGGTAGCGTTGCCTCTGGCGAAAAATGAGATGAACGCCTCCTCGGTCCCACTCCTCCTGTCTCCATCGCGTGACGCTCTCTGCCTCCTCCTGAGTACCTCTAGCATGTCCAGCAGTGCCTGATCCTCCTCAGGCACCATCGGCTCCCTCTCCTTCTGCTACCAGTAGGTTTGCCCAATTACCTCCTCGACCACCCCGTCGACCCCTACGACCACGACCACGTCCTCCAAACTGTCTACGTCCACCACCTGAATCTCCCTCCTTGGGTGGTTTGGTTCAAATATATCTCAGTTGATCCACCTCCCCGCAGTTGTAACACTGTTGGGGCTCTTCCTTAGGTCCTTTGCCGCATGAATTGGCAACCGCCAGTGCTGACTTCACTTTAGGAGGACCGCTTGTCCCTGCCTGCAGCTTGATGCGAGTCTCCTTCTGGATCATGGTCGAGATAACCTCCTCAAGTGTAGGGATCTTTGGTTGGGATAGAAGTAGTGCTGTCCTCTGAGCAAACACTGCGACCAACCCCTTAAGAAACTTTATCGTCCTCTCCTGCAGACATACATGTCTCTCCTTACACTTCGGGTTCTCGCAGCTCGTCCGATCTGAGAAGTGATCGTAATCCAACTACAGACGCTCCAACTCCGTGGCATACTCTTGCACCGTCTTCTCCTCCTGTACGATGTCGTCGATCTTCTCCTTTATCTGGAAAGCCCTCAAGTTATTCCCCATACCATCGTAGGTTCTCCTCAATTACTCCCACACGTCCTTCACCATCTCAAGTCCATCCACTGTGGCGGCGATCGACTGGACTAAAGAATTGAGGAGTCAAATGTATATCACCATATGAGTGGACTTCCACTCGTCACATCCTGCCGAGCCCTCATCCAGCTCTGTCTTCTCTCCTGACAAGAAACCCTCCAGGTTCTTCCTTGCGAGGGTTCTCCTCACCCATCGTGACCAACTCAGGTAGATAGCCGGTCCATCAAACTTCATATCTATGGAGGGAAGCTCCAACTTCGCCGGTGTTCGTGTCGCGCTCTCACCAGCCAACAGTTTTATCAGCTTCATCAACGTTGCGACCTCAGCAGACTCCAACTTCTTGATGATCTCCTCCATCGATCCTCCTCTTCTCCGATCACCTCACACCCGTCCCACAATTCACGTTCGTCCTCTTCGGCCTCTCCTAGATCCGATCATATCTCTCTCCCATCGGATCTAGGCCTTCGATGTCAACGTCCGAAACGACCCGCGGGAGACGCCGGAAACTGCGGCAGAAGGCTCCAGCGGGCTCCGCGGGAGTCACGGCTTCGCGGTGACGGCGGTGGTGGCGAGCGGCGCGGCGACGGCGGCACGGCAGCGGTGGCGGCGGCTACGGTTTAGGCTATGATACCATGTTTAATATTAGGAGTAATGGATATGCTTATTGATAATCTCTTGGCTGTATATATATATTTTTTGGGGAATAAGGGTAAATTTTATTCCTCGCACAAAGCGGTAAAGGTATTACAATACACTAATATCACAACTTCTCATGTCCCAAATTTTAATGTTATGGGGCCATTACTGATACATCGAATTCTATGTTATGTAGAATTCCAATAGGTGGGGTAGTCAGGCCTTCGAACATACGTCTGTTCTGCTCCTTCCAGATGTGTCAAACAGAAGCGGCGAGACGAACTCTGGCTCTTCTGGCCCACCCCGGATCCCTGCCTCTGTGATCTCGGATCCAGCTAAGAATGCTCCTGATGTCTCTATCCACACCAACTCCTCTCAGCTGCACGCACTGCTCAGTCCAAATGTGTCAGGTCGTCGGGCATTCAAAGAAGAGATGTCCCATAGATTCGTCCTCCCCGTTACATAGCACACATTTGACATCTGTGATCTGTATCCCAAACCTGAGGAGTCTGTCTCTCGTCATCAATCTGTCCCGCAGAAGTCGGTAGGCACATAGTTGCATTTTTCGGGCAATCCCCTTACCCCAAATGAAGTCCACCTCCTCAGCCCGGTCGTAGTGAGTCCGAACCATGTCATAGCAGCTGCGAAAGCAGAATAGTCCCGACCCTCCCCCCGAACCTGGACCGGCCCAGCTCCAGGAGTCCTCATGCTGGCTATCGTCAATAGTAATAAGGCGTATCTCCTCGGCTAGCTGAGATGTATAAGGATATCCTTCTGGCCGCCATATCCCATCTCTGATGATCCGACTGCATGTGAGCCCTCTACCCGCCTCTCTGTCCAGCTGTCCTCCTAATATCTCCAACAAGGATCTGGAGCCCAACCAAGGATCAAGCCAGCGATCAGTGGTCGTTCCATCTTCCATGTTCCTGCAGATAGCGGTCTTAAGCACCGGCCGACACCTCAGAATGGCCTTAAACGTGACCGAGAAATTATTGTCCATCCTGCAAGCCCAGAAGTTTGTCCGTCTTAGGTATCTGTTCGCCATCCATTCCGCCCAAAGTGACCCTCCCTTGATAAATCTCCAGGCCATCTTCACACAAGTTGTCTTCCTGACCGCATGTAAAGGCCTCAGTTCCACTCCACCTTCCTCCCGAGGACGTCATAGCTGGTCCCAAGAGATCGCATGCATCCCTCCCCTCTAGATGAAGTCAGCATAGATGGACTCCACTTTCCGAATAGTGGCCGTCGGGATCTGGATAGACTGGAGCTAGAACATCGTGATGCCAGCAATAACTGATCTCACCAACTCAATCCGTACGCCAAATGATAGACCCGCAGCCTGCCCGCCTTCCACTCTCCTTGGCTATATATATATTTTTTTTTGGAAAAAGGGTAAATTTTATTCCATCATCTCAGTAAGGTTACAACATAGAGGTACAATCCCAACTCAGGGGGACATTACTAGTACATCCGACTCAATGTTATGAAGTATGCCCACCACTGGGGTGGATAGTCCCTCATAAATGCGCCGGTTCCTCTCCCGCCAGACATGCCAAACTGACGCAGCAAGTCTCAATCTAGCACGCCTAGCCCAGCTCTGCTCCTTGCCCCTGCAATCACCAATCCACTTAAGGATTTCTCTGAAGTCCCGCTCCCTGCCAACCCCTCCCAAGTGTCTCCGGCACTGCTCTGCCCAGATGCTCCACGCCACATGGTACTGAAAGAACAGGTGCCCAATAGATTCAGGCTCTGTCTCACACAGAATACACTTAGGGTCAGGGACAGAAACCCCGAACCGAAGTAATCTGTCCCGAGTAAGCAACCGGCCCATCACCAGTTTGTATGCAGAAAGTTGCATCTTCCTGGCGAGCCCCTTCCCCCAAACAAAGTCGTACTCCTCAATATCATCGAAGTGGGGGCGGACAAGGTCGTAGCAGCTGCTAAATCTGAACCCCCCAGCACCCTCCGAGCGGCCGGGAGGGGCCCACATCCAGACATCAGACAGTGCCGTAGGAGTGATCTGCACCTGTCTGATCTCCTCAACTAACGCAGCAGTGAATCGATACTCCTCAGGCCTCCAGACCCCACCACGGATGATGTGCCTACACGTCAGACCTCTGTATGCCACGCCGTCCCTCTGGGGACCCAGAATCTCCAGGAGAGACTGACCTGAGATCCACGGATCGAGCCATAGATCCGTCTCCCCTCCCTTCCTCATCCTCCTCCGCAAAGCCGTCCGAAGAACAGGACGAGTCCTCAGGATATGCTTGAAAGACAGAGAAGTTGTTGTCAATTTCACATACCCAGAAGTTTCTGCCCCGGAGATACCGACTAGACATCCAGGCAGACCATAGAGAATCACCCTGAAGGAACCTCCATGCCAGCTTGATCCCCGCCGCCTCCCTGACAGAAACAAGTGATCGCAGACCCACACCTCCCTCTTTCCTAGGCCGACAGAGCTGCTCCCAGGAGATGGCATGTATCCCCCCATGCCAGATGAACTTGGCACATATGCCCTCAATCTTTCTGATAGTAGCTAGAGGAACCATAATCGATTGGAGCCAGAACAGAGCAATAGCAGAAATGACTGAGCGAACCAGCTCAATACGCCCTCCAAACGATAGGCCAGCCGCCTGCCAGCCCTCAACCCTCCTCTGTGCAAAATCCACCAGACTCTGACAGTCACGGTCCTTCGCGTAATTGACGGAAAGGGGCACCCCCAGATATTTCACCGGGAGGTCCCCCTTTTCCACCCCAAGCTCCAAGGCCCGCTCTTCCTTCAAAGTGCAAGAGCTGCTGAAGTAGACTTTGCTTTTGTCCCTGTTTAACCGAAGGCCCGATAGCTGTCCAAACTCCTCCATCACTGCCGCAAGCTCCCTCATCCCTCGCATGGAAGGCCTCAACAGGACCAAAAGATCATCTGCATAAATGAGATGAGAGACCACCGGAGAGATCCGGCTGTATATCGGTACAATCCTCTCCCGATGTACCGCGATGTCCATCAAACATGTGAAATACTCCATCACAAGGGTGAATAGGTAGGGGGAGAGCGGGTCCCCCTGTCGAAGCCCCCTGCTGCTGCCAAAGAACCCGTAAGGAATACCCTGGATGAGAACCGAGAAAGTAGGAGAGGTGATGCACTCTCTGACTCTATCCACCCAAGTCTCGGAGAAGCCCATCGCAGCCATCAAATGACAGAGGAAGTCCCTGTTGACAGTGTCGTAAGCTTTCCTCAGGTCGAGTTTCACACATGCCTTCATCCCTCCAGGCTTGTTGAACTCCCGAATCAGCTCATGGGCCAGCAGGCTATGCTCCGCAATAGACCGCCCCTTAATGAAGGCCGCCTGATTCCGAGACACCAGACCCTGCATAGCATCCTCCATCCTCCTGCACATAAGATGAGTAATTATTTTATACAAATAATTACAGCAAGCTATCGGTCGAAAGTCAGCAAGAGATGTCGCCCCCTCCTTCTTGGGCACAAGAGTCAGGAAGGTGTGGTTCAGCTCCTTCAGGAGCTTGCCCGTATCAAAGAACTCCTGAACAGCCGCAAGGATCGGGGCCTTGAGGATATTCCAATGGCGTTTGTAGAAACCACTGGAGAACCCATCCGGCCCAGGAGCCTTGGAAGCATCAGCCTGCATCACAATCGTCTCCACCTCCGCCATCCGGATAGGGGCCATAAGAAGACTATTCCCGTACTCCGTAATCAACGTCTTCGTAATCAGCTGCGGGAAAACCGAGGGATAGTCCGTCTGATGATAGAGCTCAGAGTAGAACTGGACAGCCTCCTCCTGGATAGCAACCTGGTCAGTCACAAGGCGCCCGTCCCTGCCAATCAGTCTCTGGATACGGTTCCGGTGCTGACGCGCCCGGATGACATCGTAGAAGAATTTGGTGCAACGGTCCCCATCCTTGAGCCAGGAGCATTTGGCCCGTTGGGCCGCACTAATCTCCTGCTGAAGCCTCAAGGTGTTGACCTCTGCAGCCAAACTCTTCTCTCTAGCCGCCATCTCCCCACTCATCATGTCGCCCTGAAGCTCTGCCTGCAGGTCTCTCAACTCCGCCTCCTTCTCCTGTAGGGAGGTCCTGGGAAGTGCCCTCACCCAGTCTCGGATGGCGCGTTTGGCGTTTTTCAGCCTGTGGACCATACAAAACTGGGCAGTGCCGACCGTCTCCTGGCCAAGTCCTCCCACCACAGTCTCCTCATAGCCAGCCGAAAGGAACCAACTGTTGTCATACCGGAATGGACGGGCTCTCCTTCTGGGACTCTCCGCGAAGCGCACCAGGATCGGCGAGTGGTCGCTGGTCCCCGCAGGGAGCCCCTCAGCCACAGAAGAGGGGAATAGGCGGAACCAATCACTGTTCCCCAAAGCCCGATCCAGCTGGCATGCCACCCTGCTCACCTCCGCCTTGTTGTGCCAAGTCCATATGTGTCCTATCCTCTCCAGGTCCCTGAGCCCTGACTGGAGAAGGCAAGACTGAAAATCTGAGAGTATCTGGTCCGGTACCGGCCTCCCCCCCAGCTTCTCTCCCCGGTATAGCGTAGCATTGAAGTCTCCCATAATAAGAAGAGGGAGATGCCGATGCCTCGCTAATGAACTCAGCCTGATGATGTCATGCCACAAGGTCTCACGACGCCTCCTGTCATTGTGCCCGTAAACGGCACCCAGTAAGAAGTGGAACCCCCCCTTGTTGGTGAAGGAGATAGCCACCAGCTGGTCAGACATGAAAACCTCCTCACCCTCCCAACTAGCTCCATTCCATCTAACCCAGATCCTCGCCATATCACAGAGACCAAGGTTGTGAAGCTGGACCCAGTCCGTAGGGGTTCTACGGGACAGAGTTTTCGCCCCCCTGATCTTAGTCTCTAGTAATATCGAGATTTCACACTGTTCCTTCCTCAGCACCTCACTAATCTCCCTCCATCTCCCCAGAGAACACCCCCCCCGGACATTCCAGGCAAGGGCCGACATCTAAACCACAGGTGGGGTCCCCTGAACATCCTCGGAAGGAGCACCCGGGGAGAGTGCAACCTCCATATCTCTAGTACCCTCATCTCTATCCGGGGCCGTGGCCCCGTGTGGGTCCCCCTGTGGGGGGGGGGCTGTGCTAGTACTGCTACCCATTTAGGGTTGACCTGCCACACTCGCTCTGTCCCACCCTGTCCACTATCCTCACCATGTGCCTCCGTAGCCTGGCGCTTCCGACTGTACACCTGAAGAGCAAGCGCATCTGTATCTCCCTGTCGTCTGTCCTCCTGCCCCATACTCCTGGTGGTCATGGTCCTCGTCCCCACATACTCAACCAACGCTCCAGCAAGATCCTCCGTCGGGGACCCCTCACCTTCACCCGAGATGGGGGAAGAGTCTGCCTCCATATCATCCTCCATCACGCCCACCTGGTCCACAACGGGGGGGTCAACTGCACCACCTGCCACTTGCACAGCCTCCTCCGGCACCACCTCAGAAGCTCCCCCACGTCTACACGTACTCGGGAGATGCCCGAAGCAGGCACATGTCGGACATCTGGGGGGGACCCACTCATACTCCACCCTCTGCATAGCAAACTGGCCAGAGGGTGTCCTGTACTTCAACTGCTCAGGCAGGTCCAATCGGGCATCAATCTCCACAAACACCCGTGCATACATCAGTCTGGATCGGAAAGTGGTGGCATCATCCGCCTTAATCGGCTTGCCAATGAGGCTAGCAAGTCTCATAAGTAGTGGGACACTCCAGAAGCGTACCGGGAACTCCGGAAAGCGAACCCACACAGGCACAGCATTAAGCACCTCCTTCTCACACCTCAAGTCGGGGGTCCATTGCTTCAGAATGATGAGGCGGCCGTCAAACGTCCATGGCCCTCCCTGGAGTATCCGAGTCACATCTTCCGCCAACCCAAATTTCACGAAGTAGAAGCCATTTTCCTTGGAGAAGAACTCCATGCTCTCCTTCGGCCGCCAGACTCTGTCCGCATATCCTCTGATCTGCCCGTAGAAGGGCTTGCTCCCCAACACATATAGCACTAACGTGTTCTCCCAGAATGCCGTCACCTTCGCCACTTCGTCGGCTGGAAAGTCGGCACATAGCTCACCCCCAATCGCCATAGGTGCTACATACTCCATCGAAGCCGGCGTCTTGGCAACCCCCACCTTGCAAGCATCGGCCCAGGAAACCGGCCGCGGACCCGAACTCCGAGGTGGAGTCGTCGGTGGAGGTCGGGCATTCATGTTCGCAGCAGTCGCTCTACCCACGAAACCTGGAGCAGCCGTCCCCGCCGACCCCTTCTCACGGGGCCGCCACGCAATCCTGGCTTGTCCTTCCGTTCTCCTTGCTATCTCCGCCCTCCTGTCAGATCCCTGCGTATAAGCAGTGCCTCGCCTCACCTCAGAGATCTGCGGTCGTTGCCCTCCTCGCCTAACTTTCCGATTCTGGACCGTAGTCCAAGCCCCCTCTTCATCCGCCAATCCCGACGATGTTCTTTGGGCTGTGAACACCATCGGGGAGCCCCCGGAGGCCACCGCCGTCGAACTCCCGGCCGAACCCGTGCCCGTGCGATAGGCCTCCTTCCGCAACCCTGCCCGGCCACCCCCCCCCCCCCCCCCCCCCCCGCCTTGGGGGGCTCGCCGGCAGCCGCCCGCCCCCGGGGAATGGTCGCCGGACCTCCCCGGTCGATCCGCTGCATGGTGGCGCCTGCGCGGACGTGAGCAGTGGCTCCAGCACCCGTCGCCGGCGGCCCGCCGCCGCCGACCACCACCGGACGGTCGCCTCCGACCGCCCCCGCCACCCCCTTCCCTTTCCCGGGGTCCGGGGGGCGGTTAGCCGCCTCCACGCCATGATTAATCGATGCCCTAGCAGAGCTAGGGTTCCCGTCTACTGTAGCAGCCGCCATATTATATTTGGCTATATATATATATATATATATATATATATATATATATATATATATAGCCTTACAACCCTCCATCTTACATAAAATCCCTTAATACATTCTAATATACCAGCAATATATTATTGTAAGGCTCCATGTTGGCTTATACATTATCGACGCTCATCCAAGTTCATTTGTCTTGCTTGGTTGAATTTTTTTTCTGTTGGATGCTCATTGTTGCAATAGTGTTGTATTATTGATTGACCTTTCACTTTTGTCTACAAAGGTACAAGCACGACAACTCTACTTGTCTTAATATATTGATATCTTTATAGTCATGAATGTAATTGTATTGCTCTGAATACATCAATTTGTTTTGTATTAGAAACAAGTCTTCATATCTTTAGCTTAATTGAGATGAACCGAGAAAAAAGTAACTTTAGTGTATCTAAAGCCATAATGAGTAATGGTTTCAGAGAACTAGTAATTTGGTGTGTTGAATAAGGATAGAATTACCATCTGATTCATGCACTAAAATTTGTAGAACTTTTAGGCTAAATACCATTAATTTAATAAACCGCCTAACATAGATATTTGAGAGCTATTTCCAAGATGCCTGTTGTTGGGTGTCTTATCAGAAATTGTATGATTGGAATGTGATGTTAAATTGACCAAAGTGTCTGCCATATTTGAAAAATTAAAAATCTTATAATTATTTTTTTAACAAACTCTTTTTTTTTTCTTTTCCATACCCCTTCCGTTATCATTTTCCGACACATACACTGTGATATCGTTAGTCTACATCCACCATGCTGACAAGTCGCCACCTTCACAACAGTCAGCTTTTGATGCTGAAATCCCACCGGTCTTTGCCAGTAGGCTACATGCGGCCCACTACTTAGTGGATCCCAATGGGATTTGATCTAGATACGGACAAGATCCACATCTGATATTCAATTGTGTCCAATCAGCTCTGATCAGAGCCATGCCCGCATGTCAATCTCCACATCTTGTTGCTGGCAGCCATTGTGGTTGGACGACAACTTCGTTGGTGGCTGTGGTGGAGACTAACGGTGAGGTTGGGTTTGGGGGTGAGTGGGTACACTTTCTAGTATGGAGGGTGTTTCCAAACGTTTCAATGTCAAATGCCAGTCACGGATCTCTGTCTTAACGAATTCAAGATGGTAGGTACATAACTGTCAAATATTTACCCTTATGGAGGTTTCTCTAGTTCATGCTTTACCCAAACCTATTACACAATATAAATGTGTAAGTGCAATATGTACATTTTTGACAGTCTCTTTAGATTTTATATCTGCCACTTGGTGGTATAGGTTTCAGTTTAACATATTATGGAAATTGATATTTGTTGCAAACTAACTTTTTTATATGATTATCTGACTCATTTGTTTTTCTCCAAAATGAAAAGGAAAAATCTACACTGTTGTTTTTTATTTGATGGTAGATTTGCTTTCTTTATATCCATACTGAAAGATTTCTTTAGCATATTAGTAGGGCATGATAGCATATAAAATTTGTGTAGGATGAAGTTTGACGAGTTCACAAAAGATTGGAGAAGAAAATGAAAAAAAAAGTTGTTCACTGATGGACATGATCTAGTAAATTTACAAGTCATGATTAGCTGTATCAGGATGTCTGTTCAAATGTTTCTTTTGTCTTGACTGAAGTTTGATAATTAGGAACTGGATATCCTAGAGTTTTGAATGTGAAAGTGCATGGGGAACTTGTGGAGGGAAATGTGATCAAGGGCTTAGCTGAGGTCGCATGGTGTGGTGGCACACCAGGGAAAGGTGTCTCGAGGTATGTACTCTACATTTTATCTAGAAAAGATACGCCACTTGTAACATAAAGCTGATTGGTCTGAAGATTTTGTGGATCAAATCTTCTCGTACTGACATCATCAATTGTTTTACCAAATATTCAGTTGGTTGAGGCGAAGGTGGAATAGCAGTCCTGTTGTGATAGTTGGAGCTGAAGATGAGGAGTATCGGCTGACTGTAGATGACATTGATTCAAGCTTAGTCTTTATGTTTACTCCTGTAACAGAAGAAGGTTCTAAGGGAGAAGCACAATATGCAATGACCGATTTTATTAAAGCAGGTTGGTTTTTTTTTCTCCAATGTGCGTAGCAACTCCTTTATTTTTCATAAGAAATCGGAAGTTAATTCTTTTTCCACATATGTGACTTAAAACAACTTGATTGCGATGTATGCAAGTCCAAAACGAACTCCGAAAGCTAATTTTGAACTTTGATTCAGAGGCCACATAGTGGCTAAGGGGTTGTCAAAGCAGGCAACGTTATAGTGGCCAGTGTTAAGGATATCTTCCACTAGGTATACCGCCCGGTGTACTGTTTCTGATGGAGCAACGATACAATATGCCTATTCGAATAGAAAAAAAAAACCTGTCTATGGAAATAACAAGCCGATATGAGCGAAATATCGGCCGATATTGGGTGTAGACTGGTCGGTATACCGATACAAAAGGAGACATTTGCTTCCTCAAATTTGCTTTCTTGGAGAAATGTTTACTTCAAGAAAAAGTTGAACTTAATGGTACATTTTCGAGTTCATATATCGAAGTTGCTTCAAGATATATGATAAAGTTAAATTTTGAGATGACGCATAGTGTCTTTTAATAGTATCTTACTAGCTTAGTTTTAAATTCCCTTTTTGAGAAGCTTTTATTTATCATGCTTGGTGAACTTCGCGGTAAAAACTTGTATTAGTTTGAAAGATAGTATTTAGTTGTTTTATTATTAGAATTATTTAAGGATGCTTGTTAGTTTCTTATTAACGCTTTAGTTCTTATCATAAATACATATATTGAGAAAATTCTTATCTTATACTATAATAGTGTCATATCTCCCAATATGTCCGATATATCGCCCGGTATCCGATATCCGATATGACAAACCCCCAACCGTATGGGACCGATATCTGCTATCAGGAACCTTAAGTGACAGTTTTGATCCAAATTTGACAACCCTTATTATTTGATCCGTTGTTGGTATTCTGATGGCTTTTATATAATGCTTTGAAGCATGTTAGGTCCTAGAACCTCAAACAATATGCTTTTACTAGTAAATAAAAAGCGCGCTTTTGATAACCATAATTGTGATACTTATCCGCTGTCGGACTCAGATCTGGACCAGCCGCTGGAATGGATCAGGTGAGTGGTGGTGTGAGCAGGAGGGTCTTTGGTGCAGGGGAGATGAGGAAGGACCTCCATGGCAGTACTGGTTTAAGGTCGAGCAGGTAGTGTGCGTGGGGGACAAACTGGATCGAGCAGAGGGAATGGTAGGGAGATGTTGGTGCTGTTGAGCTAAAAAGCCACCCTACACTGCCTTGCTCTTGGAAGGTTGTCCGGTCTTGGTGGAGCTAGGAGGGGGAGCAAGGAGCTGTGGCGGAGTTTTGGAGAGTTGATGAGTTTGGACAGAGGAGCTGCGTGGAGTAAACTGGAGGATCTCTGGTGGAGTGTGTGGCACGAGGTCGTGGTGAGGAGGGCCGCTGGTTTGAAGGAAGCACAAAAAATGGGTTTCTGGTGGTTTTGTTTTGGTTTCAGAAGATGATAGGAGGTGTGGGGATGCAGGTGGAGTTTGGGTTTATAGATGTCGATTAGGGATTTTAGAGATGAAGATTTGGATGCGGTGGTGTTGTGATGTGAGGCAGAAGAAGAGTAACCCTAATTATACTAGAAAGTTGGGGGTAGTATAGGAATGCAGGGGAGATGTGATGGGGAGAGGAGAAAAAGAGATGGTGGTTGTGAATGTGTATGGTTATAATTGTGTATACAGGGAAGGGAAGAAGATGACAGCTACTGTTAAGGTTGGAATCACCCTAGCTCCAATGCCATGTTAAAGAGAATACCACTGGAATAAGACTGAGATTCATTTTATTAGGCTCAGCTGCTCAAGGCCTACTGTATATGGAAGAAAATACATAGTAGGCTAGCTACTCTATCCAATGTGGGACTAAAGAGGAGAATAGACTAAGAAGCACAGTTAGAAACAATACAATGACACTATTCTTTATTCTTAATAACTCATAGAACCTGATAAGATTTCTATTGAGGTTTCAAAATGTTTAGGAGAGGTTTGATTTGGTTAACTAATTTATTCAACCAAATAGACTAGGACAGTCCCTATGAGTATAATAGTATTCTAGTGCCTACATATATAGGCAATGGAAATATATAGAGTTCTGCTAACTATCAAAGAATCGAGGTTATGAGCCATGCATGAAACATTCACAAAACGTGCCGAAGGCAAAGGTGGAAAAGGTGACCATAATCGTCCCAAGGTTCCAACGATGTCAGTTTCGTTACATATGGAGGTAGAATAAAAAAAAAGGGGTTTGAAATATGTTGAGGATGAAGCAGCTTGGTTTTTTCTTCTTTTGGATGTTGCTGCGATGGATGATCTTTTTGCTACAGATGGTGTTTGCAGATGATGGTAAGGGTACTTTTCTGATTATGATTTTGGTGATAATGGTTTTGGAGATTTTATGTTGGAAGATTATCATTTGCAAAAGGGATGACCAGAGTAGCTTGGAGTTTGACATTGATGTGCTAAGGGTTATGGTCGGAGTAAGAGGCATGAATTCCTCAAATTGAGCTTTAGCAATCAATGTTTATTTTATCGGTCTACCAAGATAAGGTTGTATACAAAAGTGCTAACGTATCATGATTTATGTTCTTTTTCTTAGATTTTGGTGATCGAGAGGTGTTTAAACATGAGGTAAGGTAGATATTTTTTAGGATTACTTCAAGTTTATACAAGTCCTAATATATTAGTGTGAAAAAGTTTATTAGTTTTTTTGGTGGTTAATAAATATTGGATAGGTACGATATATTGTAAGGTTTAGGTTTTATGCTATAAATACGAGTGACTTTTTTGAGGAAAGATGTAGGGATGTGGACTTTTTAAGTGTTCGGTTAGGATTGAGAAAGATTGCAATCCATATTTATAAATATTTAGTAATTTAGTGGTTTGTGTATGAATTCTTATCTTGTTTCGTGATTGCATCATTGTCGCATCTATTGTCCCGAATGCGGTGAAAGCGTCAAACAAGAATAACCTTACGATGATGAGAATAAAAAGGCACAATTAATCCGAACAATAACAACAAGAACAAACACAATATTTAACGTGGTTTGGTGAAGCTCGACCTACTCGGACAAGGGAAGAAAATACTTTTATTGACTCAATAAGAGAACCTTAAAAGGATTACACACACAATACTGTAATTCGAAACGCTCCCTTCAGAGATCTCCGACATGCTCTCCTTCTTCCTATTGATGATTACCTCAATGGTCTCCTTAGCAAATCCGAAGAAAATTCCTTTTTTGCTCAAGAATCTCAAACACACATTAGTCTTCAAGCCAACTAATCCTAGGGTTCAAAGAAACGCTTAAATAGGATCCCCAATCTTTCCGAAGTTGAGAGCAATCTGGACCGTCGATGCTAGCTCCTCAAATCCGTCCATTCCTATTTTCAACCTTAATCCAATCTAGCGACATACTGGCTGCCGACAATATACTATCAATATGCTTAGTAAGCACAAAATTGTGTCAAAAACATGCTGGAATGAAAACGCACTTCATCCTTGCCATTCTGATACTCTTTACACTTTTGAGTTCCGTATCACTACTTCGATTCCTCCCTTTCTTCGATCATCGGACGACGCTCGTAGTATTCCATAGTTGAACATCAACCATATACAATAATCTCCACCTTGACTTGTCATGCAACTAGCCATCTCATGAGAATGTTGTTGATACTCTGTGCTCCTGTCACTGTAGCTCTTTGGTTTCTCCTCACTGACATGAGCTTTGGCTAAAACTGTGAAACTAACCACCGATATAGTCTTGCCCAGAATTGAATATGGCTACTGATATGCTCTTTACCCTAGAACCACAAAACTATCTCTGATATAGTCTTTGCCCAAAATTGTAAAACTGTACGATGCTCCTATCGAGGTCGAGATCCTTCCTCAAACTTTAGCACTTAAATAGAAGTTAAGACGGACTTAAACTTCTTCATATGAATCTCCTTTGTTAGTATGTCTCCCGGGTTAACCTTAGTATCAATATTCAAAATATCAATATCCTTATTGTACCATTCCCATATCTTGTGCACATCGATGTGTTTTGTCCTACTATTATATATCGAAATTTTCACGAAATGAATCATACTTTGGCTTCCACAAAACATCGGAACATGTACCTTTTCAAACCCAAACTCGCTAACAAGGCCTCTTAACCACATAGTCTCCCTAGAAGTCTCGACCGCCGCTATGTATGCTGACTCCATAGTAGAAAGTCCTACGATATACCAAAGTGTCGACTTCTAATTAACTCGAGAATTTGCAAGTGTGTATACATAGCATTTGGTTGACCTTTTTTTCTCAAGCCACCAACGTAATTAACATCCCTTGCAACTGGGTTGATCCGTGTTCTGACTTGTGAAAAACAAAGTGAGATCTTTAGAGCCCTTAAGATACTGAAGTATCTGCTTACAACCTCCCTATATTAGACATGTATCGGCTCACCAAATTGGCCGCATATGATAAATCAGTACATGTGCACAACGTACATCGAGAGATATATCGATAATCCATCCTTGAGCGTCCTTGAGTAAACATTGCCATCATACTCACATCAGAAGAAATTGGTGTCACAACCCGTTTCCAGATAATTTGATACGAATTGTGAGCGTCGCGGAAACGACGGTAGTGCACTGTTTAAACCTCATATGTTGTCAAAGAACATGTATATGATCCTACTCGTTACTACCAATCTATGATCGTGCCCAAGTATTAATCACTACACCACATATTTTTACTATTTATTACATGCCTTTACAATGTTTATCCGTAGACAAATTCGATAAATGACTAAAGGCAACATCCTCACAGATCATCTATACAACACAACACAACCATATCACAACTGAATATATGAAATCTATACAAGGGTCCTAGTCAAATCTCTCCAAGCTTAGGGTCCTGTGCAGTATCTATGCCGACATCTCCTACCATATCCTCATGTGGCTCATAGTAAGTAGGATAACCATCATCATCCTCATCCGTGACAACATATCCAGTCAGGATATAGCAAAGTACAATACATCCTCATCCTCAACCAACACTAAATAATATGATGCAATAAATATAATAATAATAACTGAAAATGAGAAAAATAATAATTACCTGGCTATCATACACTATCTACGTGTAACAAGTGAAATTAGAACACTAATTGAGAATGTAGGGGTTAAGCATGAATAAGGCACATCATAAATGATGGCTAGCAGTCAATCAAGTGTTTGGACATAAGGCACGTCTTACGACAGCTAATAGTCAATATTTGTCCAGGCTAGGTAAACTACATGCTACGTTGGTATCTTTCTTCCGACAAGAGTTGGTGACACAACAAAAACATATGAATAGTGCAAAAATGAACGCAATATTGTGAAGCGGAGTCGAGAGTAAGTACTTGCCTTAATCCAACTTAGTAGGGGTTTGCAATATCCACCTAGGAAGATAAGAGAACATTAGATATTAGTTCTATTTCTATCTAGGTTAAAAGAATCTTCTAACTACTTCTAAATTTTAACTTAACAAATTCCTAATTATAACTAACTACTACTTTTTGTTTAACAATTTATGCTTAGCATCTTCTAGGGACTTGGCTACTAAATCCTAGTTAATTATTCTTTATTTACTAATTACAATACTTGGAATTAATAAATGGTTTCTTCTTCTCTCTTTTTCTTTATTAAAACCCACTGGCCCATGATTCTGGGTTGATTCCTCCTGTCCTGACATTAGTCCAACCCAAACTACCGGGCTCTGGCCCAAGTCCACCAAAGATTTATTCCTGACTGCAATATCAGGCTTCGGCCCAACTGCCCAGTCCATGCTATTAATCCTATGCTAGCCATTAGCCTAGGCCATAACCATTCATTTAAAAGGTGCGCCTAGGCTCCAGGCGCAGGTGTTGCGCCTAGACACAAGCTAGGCGCACCATCGTAATTAGGCGTGCACTTTAAGTTAATAGGCTCAGGCGCAAGGCAAGGCGCGCCTTATGGTTCGATCAAGCCAGCAGGCTAGCAGCAGTTGTTTGGTTTTTTTTTTCCCCTAAACTTACTACTAAGGACTAGAGGAGTCTCCTAATTATAGTATCTTTACACTTTCAATAATTATATACAAATGAGCAGCTTTCTTGCTTAGATGCATCGGCTAGCAAATATTGTGCAGTATCACCAAACATTAAGGGAACATTTTTCTAGATTTCCTGCAAGATAGAAAAGTTCTTGTTATAATTTTCGTATAGCAAAGAGAAGATTATAACATGTTTTAGATTTTTTTTGCCTTTACAATAAAATCCGGGATAGAAAATGCTTAAAGATAAAAAGACATTGGTATAATATTTATTTATTTTTTTGAGAAAAAAGTGCGCATAGCTTTCAAAAGGCACGCCTTGAGCCTTGCGCCTAGCGCCTCAGGCTCCAGGAACCTTTGCGCCTTGGTGCGCCTTTCGCCTTTTAAAACTATGCCCATAACTCCTACCGAAATAATTCCTGCCATTTTACTGGCCCAGCCTGCTGCAAAATTCTTAACAACAGTGTTGGCCTTGGCCCAATATAGGGTTCAGTCCAACGCGACCTAAAGGATTTAGGTCCATCTAACTATAATTGTCCTGCCTCTAAATCTTGATACAAAATTCTGACACAATTCTGACTGCTACAATGATCGATCTAAAAGACGAGAGAATTGTCGTTAAAGCTAAAAAATCATATCCACGTGTCTTGTGTCTACTCTGAATTTGCTGACACAAACTCAGTATTCAGCAGAGATTCTCTGCGAATGTTCAGTTCTGCCGAATAAGCCATCTATGGAGGTCTCGACTGATCATATTTGATCAAAGAGGATATCGATCCACCTCCAGTGCTAGGGAAACCTCTTTAGAATCCCCTCGACCGAGCATTTGGTTTTCAGAACAGAGTCAGAGATTACCTAGGAATTTTGGATCCACAGATCGATAGGAAAGAAGACTATAAGTCGTGGATTCGACAAAAAGAAACTTGTTCGTCAAGGAGTTGCCAATGAGATCTGTTGGAGAATCATCTAGCGATGATTGACCTCGCTGGATGCGAGAAGTTAACCTTACAGGAAAGCTCACCGGAATCCAGCTCCGTGCCCGAAGGAGCGCTTAGGAAACCGCCTCGAGAAATCGACTTCAAAGATGCTCAGAGTTCAAAATCGCCATGGTGTCCATTAATGGAGGCAGCTTCTTAGCAAGGCACATGATCATTGAGGCCTTGCAACCGAGCTTCGCTCCATTGATGACGATCGGCGCCACTCGCCCAACCAGTGCTGACGATCTATAATCATTCACGATTAGAATCGACCGATCAAAACCCAATCTCTATAATCGAAAATATAGAAAAGAGGAAACATGACTCAATGGAAAAGAACGCTTACCACTCGATTCGTCGATAGCGACCAGTCACGCTTGTCATCGGAGAAGACAACGAATAGTGACGGCTCCTTCTACGGTGGACACGAATCTTGTGCAGTCGAACCAAGCTTGCTTTGATGAGGAGGACACTAACGCTGACTAGGGTTTCCAACCAATCGCCATGATCGGAGCTAGGGATTGGGTTGCTTCTTTGAGAAAAGAGGGCTTTGAAAAATTAGTTGAGCCTCTAACTAATTCTTCGATGCTGGCCCCTAGAGAAGAGAATGGGCTGAGCACCTAAAACTCATGGGCTAAAGAATTGAACGAAATTTTTTTTCTAAGCCCTATTTGTAGATAGATTTAGAATTTTCTAGACCATCACTAATTAAGCACATGCCCCTAATAATTAGGGATTAGTTATGTTAGTTAGAGCTTGTTAGGGAATAATATTCTTGATTCCGATAATTAACACATGTTAATTAGGGGATTGGTCAGGGGAATATTCTAGATGCTTTTAATTAAACACATGTTCAAATCCAAAAATATCTAAATTACTAGAAGTTTCCATCTACACCACCCCCTCTTTGCTAATTACGGATTTCTATACTAATTAATAACTATAGAAATTCATTTGAAAAGAAAGAAAGTGAATTTGATTTGGACTAAATTTGGAAAGAGGGGTTACAATTGGTCTTTAGCATGAAAGAGTTGAAGCGCTTTTACCACCGCTTGAGAGTTTGTTTCAACCCATGTAGAGACCACTTGAGCTCACATATGCGATCCTCCTTATCGGACTTCATAAAACCTTCGAGTTGCCTCATGAAGATCTTCTCTTCCAACTCAATTATGCAAAACTTGATGTTCCCTATGTCAATGTTCTTGCACGACATATTATTCACCAATAGAACAAGACACCTACTGAACTCCTTATAGATGCTGAACCCATAGTTTAAAGTATCGGCTGATACCGATCCGATACGGCCGATACCGATACGGTTTGGCATGTCCCGATCCGATACCAACCGATAACCGATACTGACCAATACCAACATTGGGGGTCTCTTTTTCGATCAATTTGGCAAAGAAAATTGAAGGAAAAAAGACAAATCAACAAGGGTTTGAAGCATAATAAGATTGTAAAAGCATATAAAAGAAAAAAATTGATCTATTGCATGTAAATCAATCGGTAAGGGTGACTACTATTTCATTTAATTTCAAAACTACTAAGAAATAACACCGGAAATAATTAAAATTCTGCCTAAATTTATAAAATATATTTTTTAAATGTTAATAATATATTAATAATTATTTGTTTTTCGATACCAAAAAATTCGATGCTCCGATCTGAAACTGCCAATACTACCGATAACGCCGATACCGATACTCATAGGAATGGTCCGATACTGATTCCAATACCGATACTGCGAACCTTGGCTGAACCACTCTATGTTTGGACACGTGGTATAAACACCCATAATCAAGAATTCAAGCTTCAGATGTATCCTTCCCACTATGTACTGTAAGTACATCACACGGTAACTCCTCGGCTGACCGTTTGAAATAGCGCCTTTATCCTTCTTCTCTAACCGGTGCTTATACTTCGGACCTTGTTACTTTATGTGTCCCGACTATTTGCAAAGAAACAACCATCGCTCTCTTACCGGATGATTTAGATTTCTGTACTACCCTTGCCTCCATCCTTATTCTTCGACCTTTCTCGGTAATCAATCCCATGACTCACTTGGATTTGTCCTATTTATAACCTCATAATTAAGATGAGTTAGTTGTCACCTCTTCCATCTCGAGTCTCCTTCCCGTAAAGGATCGTTACCAAATTGTTATAAGACCCCAGAAGTGAAGAAAGGAGTAAATTGCCTTGTGCTCCTCCTCTAGCTTCAACCATAATACTGTTGTCACAGAAGTCTTGGATATAACATTGTATATCACCTCATCTACCAGACAAAGCTCTATCGTACTCTATGCCCTCTTATCCATGTTAACCCACACATTACCCGCAATATCAACATGCTTTTTGATCTTACCGACGACGGCCTTAAACACTCTCTCCGTCATGTGGATAGTCTTGACCCTTCTTTGCCACAAAGTGAAGTTTCTTGTACCATTGAATTTCTTTACCTCAAACATGTTGTTACCTTGTTAGTAGTCATTCCGAAATTCTGGAATAGAGAAAATTCTCTCGGATCTTAATGAACTAAAGATTTCTAGAATCCCATTATAGAAAGATAGTGAGCATACCAATGTTGTAACCTATGTTGACCTGGATCCAAGAATTTGAAATCTCGACGGTTCCCTTAGCTTTGATACCAATTGTTGTCCCAAACACGACAGAAGCTACAAACAATAATAATCTTAATAATCTTACTACGACGAGAATAACAAGACATAATTGATCTAATCAATAACAACAAGAGCAAACTCACAAACACACAAATTTAACGTGGTTTAATAAAGCTCAACCTACTCCATGGGACAATAGGATATATATTTATTGAATCAACAAGAGAATCTTACAACGATCACGCACATAATATCGTAATACGAAATCCTCCCTTATGAGCTCTTCTTCTTCCTCTCGGTAACTCCCTTACTGGCCTCCTCAGCAAATCCTAAGAAAATTCCTCTTTTTTTCTTGAGAACTCTTAAACACACCTTAGTCTTCAACATAGTTATACCGAGTATCGGTCGATACTGATCCGATACTGGTATCGGTTGATACAGTTTGACCTGTCCGATCTGATACCAACCGCTACTGTACTGACAGATACCGACGTTGTTGGTCTCTTTCCCAGTGATTTCGGTAGAGAAAATTGAATTAAAAAAACTAATCAACAATGGCGTAAAAGTATAGTAAAATTGTAAAAGCGTGTAAACAAAAAAAAATTATTGCAAATCAATCAGTAAGGGTGACTATTATTTCATTCAATTTCGAAACTATTAAGAAACAACATATAAAATAATTAAAATTATGCCTAAATATATATATTTTTTTAATAAGTATTTGTTTTTCGGTACCAAAAAATCCTATACTTCGATCCGAAACTGTCGATAATGCCGATCCCGATACTTGTAGGAAGGCTCGGATAATGATTCCCATACTGATACTGCGAACCTTGGTCTTCAAGCCATCCAACCCTAGGGCTCAAAAAGATCCTTAAATAGGATCCCCAACCTCTCCAAAGTCGGGAGCAATCCGGACCGTAGAAGCTAGCTTCTCAAATCTGAATTGTTTCTATTTTCAGCAAGAACCCGAGGCAACAACATACTTGAGGTATGCCTGCTTAGTGAGCATGTAATCTACTCAAAACTTGCTAGAATGATAATGCACTTCATCATTATTCCGCTCTGATACTATTGTCTCTTTTGAGTCTCGTATCGCTCCTTCGACTCCTTCCTAACTTCTCCGAACATCGGACGGCGTCAGTAACACTCAGACCCATATACAACCGCATCTTTGTCATAACAGCCAATATCTTGTGGGTTTATCCTTCTTTCTCTGTTTTCCATAACTCAGTTGATAAAACTTATAAAAAATAACTTCCTAGTTGCATTTTCTGCTGTCTGAACTGTATCTTTCGATTAACATCCATATAAAGCTTACTACCAACTTTTCTGATCTTTACTGAAGTTTTACCATATTGTTGTGAGAAATGCAGCATATTCTAGTCCCCTATTTGTTCCATAGACATGCCAAGTCTTGAGAATCATTTTAAGATTTTAAAAGCTTGGCCATATGTCAATTGTTATTATGCAATTTCTTGTTCTTAACCTAACTACCGATGCTTGCAGATTGAATTTTTTTTTATCTGAAGGCATTACTTTCCTGCATTTAAAATTTTATTCTCCAGAATCCGACATTTTAGTTTCTTGCAGTACAAATGACATTTTTATTTTTCAGCCGCACCATCAGTCAGTAATTTACAGATTTTGGGTGATGCTGTTGAAGAGAACACAGTTAAAGGGGTAGGAGAGTATTTTGGAGGAAAAGAGGGCCCGAGCAAGTTTGAATGGTTGAGAGAAAATAAGGAAACCGGGTAAGTGTATGCTCAAAGTTGTTTCTTCTGATGGGGATAACATATATTAACTATTTTGCTTGCTTGATAAATGTGTAGCTACCGCTATGAGTGACAAACTAGTGATGCTTGGTTGATAATTGCATAGCTACTTCCCTTGATGAAGATCTTTCCAGTTTGTTGATTTATTTTAGTGGTTGGTTTGTTGTCCTTATTACTATCTATAAATAATTAGCAAACTTTTAAGAAGGTTATAGACAGTTCATTTGTGGCAACCTTCTAATGTTTATCCATTTCTAAATGGGACCATGCTAACATCTCTCCACATATATATATATATATATATATATATATATATATATATATATATATATATATATATATATATATATATTGGAAAAAAGGTAAATTTTATTCCAAAATCAGACAATACTCATACAACATACAGACATGATGGTCGCCCACCCGTCAGTCGACCATTTTTTTTACATCAAACTCCAAATTATGGAGGATACCAACCGGAGGGGTGATAAGTCTCTCGAATATGCGCCGATTCCTCTCCCGCCAAACATGCCAGACAGCGGCTGCCAGCCGAATCCTAGCAGTCTTGAACCAGACCATGCCTCGCCCTCTGCAATCTCGAATACCCGTGATGATTGCTCCAATCGACCTGCCCGAGATACCTCCTTCCAGCATATGGTTTTGCTCAGACCATATGGACCATGAAACCCCGCAGTCAAAAAATAGATGGGTCATCGATTCCTCCTCCAATTCACAGAGTGCACACTTCAGATTGGGGACCTGGATCCCAAAAGAGATGAGTCTATCTCTGGTCAGAAGACGACCAAGGAGCAGACGATACATACATAGCTGCATTTTTCTGGCCAGATCCTTGCACCAAATGAAGTCATAATCACCAATTGGGGGATTGACACTACGCATAAGGTTGTAGCCACTCTGGAAGGAGAACTCCCCCGAGGTAGTACCTCCAGTCACGCCAGACGGATCCCAGACCCAAATATCCTCAGGCTGGGATGGGTCAATCTCAATCCCGCGAATAATCTCACCAAGTCCCTCAGTATGACGGTAGGACTCCGGACTCCAAGCTCCATTCCTGATGATGTGCTGACAAGACATAGCTCTGCCCACCTCCTTGTGATCTCGATCGCCCATAATGTCCACCAGAGACTGGTGCTCTATCCAAGGATCCAGCCATAGGTCAGTTCCAGCCCCATCACACATGATCCTCCTGACAGACGATTGAAGAACAGCTCTGTGTCTCAGAATTTGTTTGAAGGTCACATAGTGGTTGTTGACAATACCACACCTCCAGAAATTGCCATTCCTCACATAGCGAGACTGCATCCACTCCGTCCAGAGGGATCTCCCTTTGACGAACCGCCATGCCAGTTTCAGGCCGAGGCTTCCCTGATAGCCAACAGAGGACGGAGACCCACACCTCCCTCCTTCTTTGGCCGACAGAGCTGTTCCCAAGAGATCGCATGAAGGTCCCCCCTCCAGATGAAAGCAGCACAGATCCTTTCAACTTTCTTGATGGTAGCCATGGGTATCAAAATAGACTGCAGCCAGAACTGGGCCAGGACAGAGATAACCGATCGGACTAACTCGATACGTCCCCCAAAAGATAATCCGGCAGCTTGCCAACCTTCAACTCTCCGCTGGGCATACTTCACCAGGCTATAGCAATCCTGGTTTCGGGCATAATTGACTGTCAAAGGAACTTCCAGGTATTTCACCGGGAGCTCACTCCTGTCCACGCCCAGTGCATCAGCGCGCTCCTCCTTCTGAAGGCAAAGTGAACTGAAGTAGACCCTGCTCTTCTCTCTGTTCATCTGAAGCCTCGAGTGTGATTTCAGCTCATCCATAATCTCAGATAACGTGTTCATACCCTCCAACGAAGGCTGTATGAACACCAGTAGGTCGTCGGCATAGATGAGGTGGGTAACCGGAGGCTCGACTCTCCTGTACAGTTGGACAATCCTCCCAAAATGGACCGTCCTATCCATCAAGCAGGTAAAGTACTCCATGACAAGCGTGAATAGGTAAGGTGACAGAGGGTCACCTTGCCGGAGTCCACGGTTGCTTTTGAAGAACCCATGCGGAATACCCTCGATAAGGACCGAGAAGGTGGGAGACGATATACATTCCCGAATCAACGCAACCCAACGTTCATCAAACCCCATAGCAGACAGAAGGTGGCATAAGAACTCCCAGTTGACCATGTCGTAGGTCTTCCTCAGGTCCAGCTTTACACATACCTTCTCCCCACCAGATTTGTTGAAGTCCCTCACCATCTCATGAGCTAGAAGGCTATGCTCAGCTATAGATCGCCCTTTGATGAATGCCGCCTGGTTCGGAGAGACAAGGTCTTGCATGATCCCCTCCATGCGCCGGCACATGAGGTGCATAATTATTTTATAAAGATAATTACAGCACGCAATAGGCCTAAAGTCCACCAGCGAGGTCGCCCCGTCCTTCTTTGGTACCAGAGTCAAGAAAGTGTGGTTCAGCTCCTTCAGCAGCTTTCCCCTCAGAGAAGAACTCCTGGACCGCCTCGAGAATCGGGACCTTCAGAATATCCCAGTGGCGTTTGTAGAACCCACTGCTGAATCCATCCGGGCCTGGAGTTTTATTGGGGTCTGCTTTCTTGATAATGACCTCCACCTCCTCCATAGTGACAGGGGCAAGCAGGAGACTATTCCCATATGGAGTCACCAATCTCTTTGTGACTACATCTGGGAACACAGAAAGATAGTCAGTCTGAAAGTATAACTCAAAGTAGTACCTGACCGCCTCTCCTGAGATCTTGGACGGCTCCCCAATCAGATTACCCTCGGTATCAAGAAGCTGAGAGATGGTGTTCCGATGCTGTCTGGTGCGAATGACATCATAGAAGAACTTGGTACATCGGTCGCCATTCTTAAGCCAGGAGCATTTAGCGCGTTGAGCCGTACTAATCTCCTTCTGAAGCCGTAGAGTATTGACTTTCCCAATCAGTTCCTTCTCTCTAGCCGCAAGGTTCCTATTTAACATGTTAGATTGCATGGAATGCTGGATTTCGCGAAGCTCCGCCTCCTTGTTTTCAAGAGAGGGCTTGGACAAACTCTTCACCCAAGACCGTAGAGCCTTCTTTGTGTACTTGAGTAGGTGTACCATCCGATATTGAGCAGTCCCCACAACCTGATGAGCAACACCCTCCGTAATAGCCTCCGAGTAACCCTCCGATAGGAACCAGCTGTTGTTATACCGGAAGGGACGAGACCTCACCGCAGAGCGATCGGTGAAACCAACCCTGATGGGGGAGTGGTCACTCGTACCAGCGGCCATACCCTCAGCCGAAGAGTTGGAAAAGCGACAAAATCACTCCCCATTGCCCAGGCTCTATCTAACTGGCATGCCACCCTATTGCGGACAGTCTTGTTATTGCCAAGTCCAGATAAATCCCGAGCGAGTCATCCCCTGGAGCCCAGCCTGAAGAAGACAACTCCGAAAATCAGACAACACCGGATCAGGAACCGGTCTTCCGCCCATTTTCTTCCTTCTGTGTAGCAGGGCGTTGAAGTCTCCCATCATGAGAAGAGGCAGATGTGCGGAGTCTGCAACAACAACAACCCTGGTAATGTCGCTCCACAAGGTCTTCCGCCGTCGCCTGTCATTATGGCCGTAAACCGCGCCCAGTAGGAACCGAAAGCCACCCTTGTTAGTGAAAGAGATAGCAATCAACTGCTCCGTCAACAAGATCAAGTCTCCATCCCAAGACTTGGTGTTCCATCTGACACAGATTTTAGCCATGTCACAGAGAGCTAAGTTGTGAATTTGGGCCCATAGAGATGGGGTCCGGCGAGTCAGAGTCTGCTCCCCTTTGATCTTGGTCTCCAGCAGGACAGAGATGTCGCACCTCTCTCTGCGTTATACTCCACAAATCTTCCTCCATCTACCCAGCGAACACGTCCCCCTCATATTCCAGGCGATAACGGCCATTAATTAATAAGGGAGAGATTCCCCTGAATGTCACTAGGACTGGTACCCGGGGGTGGTACCACATCCGTCTCTGTCATATCCTCCTCCGTCCCTGCTATATGGTCACTCTGGGACGCATCCTGGGTCAGCATCAAGGTCCAAGCCGGATTATCCACACATAGCACCTCATCCCTATCCGTGTGTTGTCTCCCCTCCCTTGGGGAGCTATCTCGTAGTGGCCCAGCATGTCTCTTCCTACTGTAGAATTTTTCCGCAGATAGTCCGCCATCTCCCCGCTCTGCTCTATCCGAAGCCACCATGCCTCTGGTGACCATACTCCTCTGCGCCGAGAAGATGGCCATCGTTCCACGAGCGGGAACCGACTGGGCTGGCACAGTCACGTTCGGATCACTCACGGCCTCCATCGGTCGGTCCCCCTCCTGCATGATATCATCCACTCTGTCCTCCCCGGATAAAGGCTCCGTCGTCCGTGAAGAACCTTGCGCCTCAGTAGGAAAGGAGGGCATGGACCTCCCTGGTTGAGCCCCTCTCGACGGGCATGAACTGTCCAGGTGACCGAAGCAACCGCAATGTGAACAGGTTGGTGGAACCCATTCGTACTCCACCTTCTGGATTAGAACCTCTCCAGAAGGTACTTCGTACTCCAAACAACTCGGCAACTCCCCGCAAGCCCGAATTTCTACGAATATTCAGACATACATCAGCCTCGATCGGAAGGCTGTAGCATCATCAGCCTTGATCGGAGTGCCCACCAAGCTCGCTAGTCACATCAGCAGGAAAATGCTCCAGAACCGCACAGGGAACTCCGGAAAGCGAATCCAGACAGGGATAGCGTTTAGGACTTCTCGCATCGCAACTCTGGCGTCCACTCCTTCAGTATGATCAGCCTGCCTTCGAACGTCCACGGACCTCCTTGCAGGATCTTGGTGACATATTCCGCTAGCCCAAACTTCACATAATAGAAGCCATTTTCTCTAGCAAAGAACTCCATACTGCCTTTAGGCTGCCAGACACGCGCCGCATAACCCTGGATCTGACCGTAGAATGGCTTGTTTTCCAGGACATATAGAACAAGCGTGTTTTTCCAGAAGGCTGTCACCTTCTCAATCTCCTCTGTTGGGAACGAGTTCCGAAAACCACTTCCTACCTTCTTCGGCGACACAAACTCCATAGAGGTGGGACTTTTAGGACCCACCTGTTTGCAAATATCAGCCCAGGACCTCCCCGCAGGCAGGGGGGACGTCCCTTGTGGGGGAGGGACGACACCATATGGAGATGGCCCTGGCCCCTGACCCCCCCCGGTCTACCAATATGCCCTTTCCTTTTTCCGCCAAAGTCACCTTGGGACGCCAGCCCACCGCTCTCCCAGTAGACGTCATAATGCCCCGAGTTGCCGCCCTCGACCCCTAACCCTCTCCTGCGCGTCTGCCATCAGAGACGCGCAGCTTTTGGTGGCTCTGCACGTCCCCCACTTCGCCTCCAGACTTGCTCCCCGGCATCTCATAACCGTAGTCCAGCCGCCTCCTGCATCTTGTCCCCCGATATTCGGATCCAAATCCAGGTTGGAAGTCCGGTGTTCCAGTTAAATCAGGAACCCAATGAGCCGTCTTTTCCGCCGATCCTCCCCCGACAACTGCCATCTGTCCGTCTCGGCCTTCGCTATGACCCTTCCGGCCATGACCCGTGCCGTTGTCAGAGTAGCCACCACCATCGGTGCCCTTGCCTCCGCCGGCGGATGTCCGCATCTGCCCGACCCCCCTTTCCTGGGCGCCCGACCGGCCAGAAGCCTGGCCACCACCTCCGCCCGCCTGAGCCCCGTTGCCGGCTCCCGCAACCGTCGTGACAGCGGCCCGGCCACCCACGCGCGCCTGGACGTCCGCGCCAGCGTGGCCTCTAGCGCTCGACGAAGTGCCCGTGCACGTCAGGGGGACTCCGCCCTCGCCCGATTGGGCCGCGACTCCACCAGTCGGGCCGCCTCCGCCGGCCGGCCCACTCCTTCCCGCGGCGCCGGGTTCCCATGGTGGGGACCCCCGCTGCTCCCGATCGCTCCCTTAGGGTTTCCTATTTATATATATTCCGTTTATATAAATGGAATATATATAATTACTGCAGTCTACTAGACCTCAAGAGAATAAGCGAAGTAATCTGTGATGATATTTGATAATAAAAGACTTATTATGTGGCGTGAAGTTTTTCCACCAGCCATTATCTAATATAAAATAATTTTTTATGATGATGAGGTGGTGCCAGATCTCGGTTCAGATCACTGTGGGAAAACAAATCTGTCCATTGTGGAGGTCGTTGTAGATTTGGCACCGGAGTTACAAAAGATATAGAGGCATGGTACGTTTGCGCTGGCTGGTCATCAGGGAATATGTTTTAGATGCCGTAAGTCAAGGTGCCATATGCATTAGATTTCTGCAGCAGCAAAAAGCTGTCTACTCTCTAGGGTCACATTTCTAGTGTTTATAGTGTAGGAAGAGAGAAGAGGTTCTAATATTTAAGAAACGTATTTCATTAAAATTTCAATTCCTAGTCCAAAATGCTAATGGAAAAGTGGAATTGCCAAACTTAAAGCTCCATACAATATTTGACAAAATTTATGTCGACCGGATGCCAACCCTCTATGTTGGTGCCAACTTCCTAGCGCAGGCAGTTATGAGTATGAGAGGGACATGTTATAAAACCTAGGTGGCTAGTTGGTAGACATGTAGGCCGACCTTTTGGATTGCAGTTTAAGCTCATGCAACCAGGGAGCGCCCTCCAATAGACTATGAAGTGTCTAGACGAAGAGGTAAGATGATACAATTTTCTATAAGAATTGCATTCTTCTCTATATTACGCCAAAGAATGAAGGAATGACAATCCTAATTAGTATTCTCAAGTAAATAATAAACATAAATGTTTCATTCTTTAACACCTTCTCTATATTACGCCAAAGAATGAAGGAATGACAATCCTAATTAGTATACTTCAAATCATCAGAGTCCCACAATATGTGGTCTACTCAATCATCACTCTCACATCATATTCGATGTAGTGAATAATTCCTATTAGACCTGTGCAAGAGTTCTCCTTTCAGCTCTGCCCAATGCTTTTTGTAACTCTTTCAGAAGTCTACCATTGGCAAAAAAATCACGAACAACGTCCAGGACTTCTCCTTAGCTCTGCCCAATGCTCCTTGTAAAATTTGCTACCGAATCCGTCTGGTCCTAGCGCATTTTTAGGGTCCGCCCTCATCACAATTCCTTCGACTTCCTCCATACTCATAGGTGCCAGAAGTACTAAGTTTCCATGTTTGGTAACTAGCACCATCGGATCGAGCGGGGCCCACGCATTGCCGCGCGATCTAGCGGCCAAGGGGAGGCGGGACTCCGAAAACGGGGCTCCCGATCCGGACCCTATATATATATATATATATATATATATATATATATATATATATATATATATATATATATTTGGAAAAAGGTTAATTTTATTCCAAATGAAAAGCCATAATCATACAACATACAATCTGAGTGGGACTCCCACTCAACACTCATCCATTCTCCATAGCATTCACATCAAATTCAATATTATGTGGAATGCCAACCGGAGGTGTGACTAGTCCCTCAAAGATCCGCCGGTTTCGCTCCCGCCAAACATGCCAAACCGAAGCCGCCAGACGAACTCTGGCTGTACGGAACCAGTCCCGACCTCGATCCTTGCTATCTCGTATCACCTGGATGATGTCCCCAATGCATTTACCAGAGGCGCACACTCCCAAAATCCGACTCTGCTCCGACCATATCTGCCATGCCAGAGTGCACTCGAAAAAGATATGATTAATAGACTCAGGCTCCATACAGCAAAGCACACATTTGGGATCCGGCACCGGCACTCCAAAAGAACTCAGGTGATCCCTCGTCAAGAGACGACCCAGCAGAAACTTGTAAACACACAACTGCATCTTCCTGGCCAGACCCTGACACCAGACGAACTCGTAATCAGAACTCAGAGAGAAAGTGTGCGGGATAAGATTGTAGCAACTACGGAACTGGAACTCCCCCGAGCCCGATGAAGCTCCAGTCGGCTCCCAAATCCACCGATCCGCAGGCAGAGCCGGATCAATGACTGTAGACATAATGAACCCTCCCAGCTCCTCAGTGTACCTGTAAGATTCCGGCCTCCACTCTCCATCTCGTAAGATCCGACTACACCTCAGCCCTCGCCTGTCCTTCGTGTGAGTCGGGGATCCCCTGATGTCTAGCAACGAACGTCGATCAATCCAAGGGTTCCGCCAGAGGTCCGTACCCGACCCATCCTTCATGACCCTCCGGATAGCAGACTTGAGCACACCCCTGTGTCTCAGGACAGTCTTGAACGTGACAGAATGGTTGTTATCAGAAGAACACGTCCAAAAATTGCCCTGCTTCACGTATTTGTTGTGCATCCAGTCCACCCAGAGAGACCCCCCGCTAATGAATCTCCAGGCCAGCTTGAACGCAGAGGCCTCCCTGATCTCCAGCAACGGCCTGAGCCCCACACCTCCCTCCTTCCTAGGACGACAGAGCTGCTCCCACGAGATCGCATGCATACCCCCCTCCAAAGGAAATCAGCACATAGACGCTCCACTCGCCGAATAGTGGCCACCGGGAGGAGGATGGACTGTAGCCAAAAATGGGCCACAGCCGAGATCACAGATCTGATCAGCTCAATGCGACCGCCAAAAGACAGACCGGCAGCTTGCCAGCCTTCTACTCTCCGCTGGACATACTCTACCAGGCCCTGACAGTCCTGATCCCGCACATAATTGACTGTGAGGGGCACTCCTAAGTAACGCAACGGAAGATCACTCCTCGCGATACCCAGGACATCAGCCCGCTCCTCCTTCTGGGAACACCGGGAACTGAAGTAGACCCGACTCTTATCCCTGTTCAACTGGAGACCCGAGAAGGACTTCAAATCTTCCATAATACCTGCAAGCGTCTGCAACCCCATCGTCGAAGGCTGGATGAAGACCAGTAGATCATCAGCATATATAACGTGGGTAACTGGAGGGTCCATCCTCCGAAACAGAGGCACCAGCCATCCACGGTGCACTGCCAGGTCCATCAAACAAGTAAAGTATTCCATCACAAGCGTGAACAGGTAAGGGGACAATAGGTCACCTTGCCTAAGCCCACGGTTGCTCTGGAAGTACCCATAAGGAACGCCCTGGATGAGAACTGAGAAGATAGGGGACGTGATGCACTCCCTGATCAACGCAACCCAGTGATCCGCGAATCCCATGGCAGACATCAGATGGCAGAGGAAGGTATTTTGGAATAAGGGTGAATTTAGTCCTCGCATATAGCGTAAAAGGTATTACAGTACACAGATATCACAACTTCTCATGCCCCAAAGTATAATATTATGGGGCCATTACTGATACATCGAATTCTATGTTATGTAAAATTCCAATAGGGGGGTAGACAAGCCCTCAAAGATACGTCTGTTCCGCTCCTTCCATATGTGCCAAACGGACGCGGCAAGACGGACTCTGGCTCTTCTAGCCCACCCCGGATCCCGGCCTCTGTGATCTCGGATCCAGCTGAGAATGCTCCGAATGTCTCCATCGATGTGGTTGAGAAAAGAGTAGGGTCTCTAGTCATATGTCGTGAACAACCACTATCGAGAATCTACTCGTTTCTAGCATGAGTAGAGTGACACACCTACAATGCAAGTTGAAAATATAACCTTTGGTATCCATATATTTTTAAGCTTTCAAATTATCCTGCTTCCTAGTGTCACATTCATAAGGGACCACAATAATGACAATTGATGTGTGCCTTAGCACCATATATACAGGTGTGTGGGAGTCTATAACCATTTTGTGCAACATGCATTTGTTTTTTGCTTTTATTCATTCTAGCACGCGTAGTTTATATGGTAAGGACCATAAGCATGAGATAATTTGCCATGTGATGTAGTATTAGTGACATGGTTTTTCTTAGCACGAGGAGTCATGTTCGTGGCTAGCATCTTATCCTCTAAGCCTTCATATTTAACATCTTGTATTTTTCATGCATGGTTTCCTCTCTTTGGGTAGCTTGAAGCTCTTATCTAGCAATATGAAAAGCTTTATTAAGATTCAAACATTCTACGTTCCTTTTATTTCAATCTTCTAAAACATCAAGCAACTTTGATTTTAATCAATTAATACCATTGGAGGCACATGCAATGGTCTTAAGCTTATTTGTCATGTACGTCTTTTATTTTCGTTTTTTTACTTCTCTATTTCATGCCTCACTACTTTTTCTTTTTTAGTTTCTTAAGCTGATCAAAGACATTAACAAGACCTTGTTCTAATTCATCATAAATAGGATTATGTAGAGTTAAGTCATCTTGTACCTCGTTTATGTCATGAGCCATCATACTAAAATGCATGGCTCCCATATTAGGGCTACCATCATCGGATTCATTTGTCTCACTTTCCCATATTATGACATGAACCACTTGTCTTCTAGCCTTTATTATTTGGCTTCTTTCTTGTCATAGGACGCTCCTTCACACATAACTCGTTCTCTTGTAATTGTAGCAAACTTCACTTTCATCCTCTTGATCCTTCCTTTTGTAGGCGTGCTCGAATTGGACGAATCTCTTGAACTTCCAAGAAAAAGTGCCACGTCTTCGTCCTTGCAACCATCTTCTTGATCATTGGTATCAAAAGTGGATTTGTGAGTCACTTTGAGTTCAATACCCATCTTTTTGACATTTTCATCTTCCTCTTTGTCCTTGAGGTCAAGCTCATAGGTCATTAACTTTTCCACGAGTATTTCAAGAGGCATTGTGGTGAGGTTATTCCTTCGATAGTTGCGGTAGCTTTTTTATTCCAACTTTTTGGCGTACCTCGAAGTACATTGCGGATATTTTTAAAAGTGGAGTAAACCTTGACAAGAGATTGAAAGATTAGGAGGGTTGATAATATCAATGGAGTGGGTGAACACTGCGGTAATATATTTATTTGGTTTTAATTTCGAATACTTCATATTCGTGTAAGAGTCTACTAATTTTAGATTTTTTAACTTGTAAAATTCCTTCATCAGTCACGTCAGGCGGTCTCTAAATATCATGAGAAGTCGTGTAAGTAGAGAGATTCTATTGAACTCCCTTTTGTCTTTACAATAACAACAAAGCATTTATCATATATTATTGGGATCAGTTGTTCAATCTTTTTCTTCCATTCATCTCGGCTAAGGGCCATGTCCTCTGTAACGTTAACACAAAGCATATTCTTAGACCTGTTCCAGTTGTAATGGCTCCTTTAATTACTATCTTATCTCTCCTTAGTGGAGCATCTAGTGATCTAGGCTGCACATGAACAAATCACCTAAGGCGACTTTCACTCATCTTGTCCTCAATTGGTGCCACTTCTAACTTTTCCCACAAATACGCTCATCTTGTCTTTAATTGGCATCACTTCGAACGTGTATTATGTAAGTATTCATTTGGTAGAGATCCAACAATGTTTTAGGGCCGACTTTCAGCTACTTAACACAACCCTCCTTTATTTGTCTCTAGACATCGACATTCGTCCGTCTTCTAATCACAAAGTTTGCTTTGCCACAAAAAGAAAAGTAGGCATGCAAAGCAACATGTATATGTATATGTATAGGTATATATATTCAAATATACAAGTGTGCTCATTATCGAAATTTATTCAGTCAATTTGGACCAACACCTTCATCATCCATCTCGTACGTATATGTCATGATTGCTCCAACACGAGATTGTACACCTACAGATGTCTTCAACACCATTTTCTTTCACAAGTCATTGTTCCTACTTTAGTACAATGTTGTTTTTTATATTGTGGTGGGCATGGAAGAGAGGAGAGGAAGAGATGGTGGCTAAACCTAATTTAGTAGAGAAAATAATATTTGGGAAATAACCAACATTTCTTCCCAATTGAGGAGGCATCTTATTTGTCGACGGAGAAATACAAGCAGAGAAAGATATCAATTCCTCGTAACCTTAGAAAGTATTTCCCAAAATCGTCCAGAATAGCTTGTGTTGATCTAAACCTTTCCAGTCGTTGCCTCTGATTGGATTTTTCTGGTCCTCCAGACCAGAATCCCAGTCGGGCCCGACTTCTGTGGGACAACAATTCCAGTTCCCTTATTTCCGGCATACACGCTTGTGATTGACAGTACTTGGTTTAATCATGCACTTCTAGTTAATGTCCTATCACACGTTCGGTTAACTTGGTGACACTATCTACTTGCAAAAACAACTTTAATATGTATACTGATCCCAGAAACCTTTCTCTGGTTGTTGAACCCTGGGTCTCAAGGTTCCTTTACTACTTTGATGGTCCTTTTTAAAATATTATGAGATTTGTCCAATATGCTTTTTAATGGTTTTGTGTTCTATTTTGAACAGTGGTTTCATATTAGTATCATCTGGTACTACTGAGTATACCTTGACCAAGGAGGATGTAGGTCGACGCATGGCATTTGTTTATATTCCTACTAATTTTGAAGGTAAGTTCGTCGTTAGTAAGTGCTTGGTCATCCTGTACATTGATGACTGTTTAAAGTGGAATTAATGAATTCTGTCAGTATATATACTTTGGTTTAATTCCAGGCCAAGAAGGGAAGTCAGAATCTGTCATGACTGAGATTATAAAGAAAGGTAGAATCAATATGCTACATTCATCTTACTATATTCTTGTAGTCTTGGAAGTTTTTTTTTTTCCCGTCTTAATCTCTCTTCTATATCCCCAAAGATTTGGGATAAAGGCTTTGTTGTTGTTGTTGTAATCTCTCTTCCATTTGAACTTCAGCCCCACCAAAGGTAACAAATTTGAAGATAACTGGAGATCTTCGAGAAGGTAATAAGGTGACTGTTTCAGCTATAGTTTCTGGAGGGACCGAGGGATCAAGTAGGGTGCAATGGTTTAAAACAAGCACGTCAAAATTGGAGGGTGAAATTGGTCTTGAAGCTGTTAGTACCTCCAAAATTGCAAAGGTGAGTATCTTCTAATTGCCTTTTCTTCAACATATGTTACCAAATTTACCATTTGTGGGGGCTTTAGTCATTAATCTCATGATCCCCTTTTATGTACTTTAACAAGTGTAACTTCTCTGTAGTCTTACTTCACTGGATGGCACATATCTATAGGTATTTCGTCTTCCCCTTGGTGCTGTTGGATACTACATTGTTGCAAAGTTTACTCCTATGGCTCCTGATGGAGAGACAGGGGAACCGTCATATGTCATATCTGAAAAAGTTGTCGAAAGTAAGTTATAGGAGCATTTGCTGTGAAGTCCACGTGTTTGGAATGTAGTAAAGAGTTCTTCTAATTACCAGTGAACTGGTACTTAAATGAGTTGTGTTTTAGATTCACATAGTACTATCAGAGCTGGAAATTGTTAGTTAGTCTACATTTCTTTGAACTATCGAAGGTGCAACTTTTCTTTTACTTCAATTGTTGAGTTCAATATGATGGCTAACTTTCCTATACTACTTCTCTTTGTTTAATCGACGTGGTGATGATAAAGTTATGCTCATCAAAGCATCCAGAGTATTATCTTTATTGTATAGTATTGGCGTTTTAAGATATAAGTCCCTTAAATTTAGTCTATTTCGACTTGGATCTCTTGGGCCAAATTATTTGCTAACTCCCTCAAATTATTTAGATTATTAGTTATGGAGACTCCTAATTATATTGACTAAGAGAATAAATGGATATTCTAGTTAAACCCTTTGTTGAAATTTAGTGTATTTCGACTTAGATTTCCTGGGTCAAATTATTTGCTAACAACTCCCTCAAATTATTTAGATTATTAGTTATGGAGACTCCTAAGTATATTCACTAATAGAATAAATTGATATTCTATTTCCTCAACTGGCTCTTTATCTTATGATTGTTTTCCCCTCAATTGCTTCTAACAGCTCCTGAAACCCATTGTTGAAGTTCCTACCACTGCACCAAAAACTCTAGAGTTATTTTGAGGGTTAAGGTTATATATTTATTCTAACATGCCCCCCCCCCCCCCCCCCCCCCCCCCCCAAAAGGTCAAAGGCCTGGGAAGCACGGACACTTCAAAAACTGTGGCAGTGTCATGTCGGGCACATATTGGGCACTCCACAGACATTTCAGTCTACACTAGGACACCAAAATAGGTGTCGTGCCCCTTTCTCTGTGTCCTTACTGTCTCGTGCCATATCCGTGTCCGTGCAACATAGTCGACGGTCCATTTTGGCCAGTGTCCTGGATTCACAGGAGGTATAATTTTTGTATAAATCCACTTAAAATGCATGTCGGAGGATTCGAGCCTGTGTTGCTTTGCACCATGTTAAAGTCCTTGCTAGTGCACCAAAACTCTAATGTTATAGTGAGGGTTAAGGTTATATATTTATTCTAACACCCTTTACTTTTTTTCTTGTTTGTTAAACCCATCTCCATCAACGCACTGTTGCAAACTCATTCTTCTCCGAACCCGCAAAATCATTCCTACTGCTGAATGCTCATTTGTTGTATGATTTAAAGCCTTTTCTCTTGCCTCTGGACAAGTTTTGACTATATTTGACGATATTCAAGTGGCAGTTTCTTATGTTCTTACCGTATCTAATGGCCTCTCTTTAGTGCTTTGAGAATTTTTAGTTTTTACTATATTTATTGGTTTACTACATTTTTGGCAGCACTTCCACCAAGCCTAAATTTTCTCTCTGTCACTGGAGATTATTGTGAGGGTGAAATGCTGACAGCATCTTACGGCTATATTGGGGGTCATGAAGGCAAAAGTCTATATAGTTGGTATCTTCATGAAGTATGTCCTGCTATTTGGTCTAACTGTTGATCATTCTTGTTTTTTCACATTTAGAAATCAATCCTGTGGTAATATTTGGTCCATGTATGAAATTGTTATCTGCCTTTTACTTCGCGTTACTTGGACTTGCTATTGACCTCCGGTGCTTTGCAGACAGAAACTGATGCCGGTGTATTGGTACCAGAAGCATCAGTCCTTCAGTACCACATAGCAAAGGATGCTATTGGTAAATTTATTTCCTTTAAGTGCACTCCTGTCCGTGACGATGGCACTTTCGGTGAACCAAGAGTTTCTATAGGAAAAGAGCGCGTGCGTCCAGGTAATTGTGCTTCTTGTAGTATATGGGATCGGCCATCATATAAGCCACGATAATATTTCTAGAGAAAATATGCCATAACATATGACATCATCAGATCATCTTGTGCTTCAACAAATTTATGCATGAAATTCAAAAAACTCTGAAGGGACTGAGTTGTGGAATCTTGAAACCATATACCAGTAGAACCAAAATAATACAGAACTTCTGCTTTGTTAAAAGCTGCAGCTCTGCCTGAGACTGCCTGGGTGCATATATTTCGAGAAGAGTTATTTCTCATTTCTTCTGAGCAATGACCCTGTGGTGCTGGGACTTGATAAGAAACCTTCAGTAAAAATTAGATCATCCTTGTCTACCATAATCCATTAAAGTGTTGTTATATTATTCATATTCTCTTGTTAGATCACTGTGTTTTTTCTTGGCATATTTGTCCTATACTTATGCTGGGGAAATGTGTCGCTATCTAACTTCTCAACCTACAGGAACCCCACGACTTCTTTCCCTACAAATACTGGGTGAGGGCATAGAAGGAACCACACTGATAGCTGAAAAGAAATATTGGGGAGGAGAAGAGGGTGATTCAGTATTCCGATGGTTCCTGGTAAGAGCGATCTAGTCAGCTATTGTATAATAAACAGCAAAATAGCCGTCATAATTTTCTTTTGTTTAGTGCTTGACTATTATAAGAATAATTGTATTGACTTGGTTGTTTATTCCTCAATTTTTTGTGCATGTAAGAAATGCTTTCCAATGTTTATGTTATGTTGTCATGCTTCTTATACAATATGAGAAAATATACGTTGCAGACTACTACTGATGATTCTCAGAATGAAATCAAAGGTGCCACAACTGCTTCCTACACTTTGTCATTTAGTGACATTGGATCCTTTGTATCTGTTTCATGTGAACCCGTTAGAAGTGACTGGGCACGAGGTCCTATCATGCTTGCTCCACAAATTGGCCCTGTTACACCTGGTCTGTTATTATTACCAATTTTTTTCTTTTCTTCAGCTGCACTATGTTGATAGTTCCCTGCAATATGTACCAAAGATGTTTCTTTTCTGCATCTATAAATGTTTCTTGTCCAATATAAATTGATGTTACCAATAGCCACTATTAGTTAACTTGAGTATGTTGTATTCCAGAAGTCAACTCAAGCTAGCATTCTTTTCACTTGTGCAGGCCTGCCAACTTGTCAGTCTCTTGAGTTTCATGGATCAATGGTTGAAGGACACCGCCTGAGCTTCATTTCTTTATATAGTGGAGGGTGAGGTTCACTTTTAGTATCTTCTGCTTCGTCTCTCTGGCTATCCTTGGTATCCTATGTTTTCAAGAACCTGATGATTTCTTGTATTTTTTTTCCTTAGTGAAAGAGGGGATTGCAACCAAGAGTGGTTTCGGTTGAAAAGTAATGGTACAAAGGAAAAAGTAACTGCTGATGGTGAGACCACTAAACTTTTTAATGATTTAATATTTCTTGAAAGTATCAAGCTTTCCCAGTCCAAGTTTGAAAGTCGTGTAAAATTATTGCAGATTTTCTTGATTTGACTCTTGAGGATGTGGGTAGACGCATTGAGCTTGTTTACACCCCTGTAAGGAATGATGGTTTAAAAGGATCTCCAAAGAAGATAACTTCTAATATCGTTGCTCCAGGTAATTATCGTTCATATCACAATACATGATACTTAAATTTGACCAGAATTGTGTTTGCTTTTTGGCATTTCATACATAATGTGTATTGCTTTAGTTGTGCGACGCCAATGGAAGGGTTATAAGGACAAGAAATATCTGCCTTGATGGATCTCATGCTTTCAAATGGGGATCAAGATTATTTTTGATATATAATATAATTAGAGCGTCTCGTGGGTTTAGAATTCTGTTTGATGTATCATTTTGACATAAATTTCATTTGGGGATGAGAAAGAAGAAAAAGTAAACTTGATAACTAGCAATATTTCATGTTTCCACAACTTATGGTGGAAGGGCTAGTCAAATTTAGGCCCTAGGTTTAGGATGTATTTGGAGGTGTTCAACATCCTTGAAACAACTCATACATTCTCCATGTGGAGGTTTTTATGGATATATTAAACATGTCGGTGGCATTTTCTAGGACTGAAAGTAACCCAAGTTATATATGTAAGCACATACACTTCTAAGAAGACATTTGTCGTACATATCTTTACCTATAATAAATAAGACTTTTTTTTCCTAGGCCATAACTAATGTGTTTCTTAGCTATGGAAAAAATGCATTCCTTGACCATCAAAACCTTTTCTTGTGCATCCACATAAGTTTCTTGCCTTCAGTTGGTCCGCTGCAAACATGCTGGGGGTTGTTCATATTTTATTTGAATGGTCCAACCAATGCACTTATGGGATGTGATTTCATTGGTTATGGATGTCAATTACATATGCTTTGCACTTGGCAACTGCTTTTGATTTGGCTATTACACTTCTTTCCCATTGACATGACCTGGTGATTCATAATACAACAAACCTTTTAGACACATCCCAAAAAGGCTTCCACTAGTCTTTTTAGCATATTATCTTATCCCCATTGCATAAGCAATCTAAACCGGCACGAGAGTAAAACATTGTCGACAATGGGCTTTGTAGAAGAATTGGCTCTGAAATCCACCTTCGTCCACTTCTGCTTGCGTGACATTGTTCCAGGTTTGTATTGACGCAACATCACATAGATAATGCTCTAGGGGCCAACCTGGCCAATTTAACATTGCACTGAGGTGGTATTCATGCTGCATGTCACTATCTTTCATTGCCCATTCGTGTATTTAGCAAGGATTCATTTCATGGAGACCAATTGGAGTTTTGTGGGAGTACCTAATGGATGTCTCCTTTATTCAGACTTGGGAGAGCCGGGAAATGTATGAGATTAAGCACAACAATGGAAGAGTTATATCTTCTCAGCATGTATCACTATCAAATGTTATATTGATTTAAGGATCCTAAATGGCTTGTTTTAGGTAATCCATGGCTGAAATAAAATGTGACAGACAGTAAGTATGTTTATGGAACTTTTAGTGTGGTGCTTATGGATTCGTTATCTGTGTAGTCGGACATAACTATATATTTATATAAACTGGTGTTGCTATTTTGGAAAGTTTTCTTATTGCACACTTGCTTAAATATCTCTGTGTTTCATAATTTAGCGGACCCAAAGGGCATTAGACTGGACATTCCTAGCTGTTTCCAAGACAAGAAAGTACTCCCTATAAAATCTTATTATGGTGGAACCGAAGGCATTGGGAAGTACATTTGGTACAGAACCAGAGTAAAACTGGAGGAGTTGGAACTGGTGGATATTGCAACTGCTAATGAAGTTATTGTTGTTGGAAAGACATTGTAAGAATGTAGTATAGGCAAGAGTTGCATTATGAATACGAAATACAATTTGCTACCTAACCATTTCAATGATGGAATCCTCTGATAGGATGTATACGCCATCACTCGATGATGTTGGCTCTTATTTGTCTCTTCACTGGGTTCCTATGCGTGCTGATGGGAAAGCTGGAGAACCACTTATTGCTATTAGCGATGATCCAGTTATGGCAGGTATTTTCCATTTTGTGCTATATAGATGTTGGATACAAAAGAAATATATGGATACTCTATTACTATAGAAACTGTATGCTGGGTTTTATATCATCCTATTATAACAAAACATACCTTTATGAGAAGTTATGAAGAATATATGGTGGTTATTTGGTTAAGATAGATGGCCAATTGGTTAATTAAAACATCTCATACTTCATAAGAAGTTTTAGTTATTATAATAGTCTATAATCAATTTAATAGTCACAGATAACAATATTCTGAATATCCTGTAGTAGAAAGTAATGTTATTAAATACATTAAAAAATCAACCATAATTTTCATATTAACTGTGTTCATCATCTGAAACAGTAGAAATAATGATTAACAAATTCTATAATGGTGATACCATTATTTCATACTCTTATCCAGAATAAGTAATGATGTTTGACCCCAATAGTTATTCAACAGATAAATTACCCTTGCAAAGACATCACTGGTAACTAAGAATTTCATGTTGCATCTTGTTTGTTATTTTTATGCATGTTGTCTTTTGCATGTTTGTGTTTCACAGCCAATCCTGTTGTGTCGGATGTATGCTTAAAGGACATAGGTTCTGGTGTATATGCTGGAGAAGGGAAATATTACGGTGGTCATGAAGGATCAAGCATGTATAGCTGGCACAGAGAAACTGAAGAAGGGAGTATCATTCTCATCAGTGGTGCTACTTCTACTACCTATAAAGTTACAGATTCAGATTACAATTGCCGTCTGTTGTTTGGGTAACCATCTGTCTTACCATAGTATTTGCATGTTAATCATTGATACAGTTTATATTTTGTGTTGTCAAAGTTATTGTACTAGCTCTTGTGGAAAATAGTATGTTAAGACTATAGCATAGTTGCTTGAGTTGATAGTGGAACTGTGTGATACTTTGTATGTGGTGACGAAGGACTAGTCCAGACATGGGTTTCGAGTTCGAGTCCAGTTGGGACTGATTTGGACTTTGGGTTTACTTTGGCATACTTGGGATTAGTTAAATATTAGTTGGTTAGCATTTCTTTCTTAAGGTCCAAGTATGTATGTGGCTTATATAAACATTGTACTGCAATTTTATTTAAGTGAAGACTTTAGGAGATTTTATTGAGTTTATATATATATATATATATATATATATATATATATATATATATATATATATATATATTTGAGATGGCTTCCTCGAGCGATCGGGCTAGGGTTCCGAGGAACCCCCCTCCCCCGCGGCCACCAGACCCCCTCGCCGGCGGGGCAAGGAAGACAGGAAAGAGGGGGTGGTCGGGCAGTCCCCCCAGGTCGGCGGCGGCGCCCCCACAGGAGGAGAGGGGGGGGGGGGAGCGTTGGTGGGGGGGGGGGGGGGGGGGTTCGGGCGGACCCCCCATGCTTGCTGCAGGCGGAGGCGACCCCCCAGGCGGTGGGGGGGTCGAGCGGACCCCCCATATCGGTGGCTGAGGTGCTCCCCCTAGCGGGGGGTGGGGGGGGGGGGGGGGTTGGGGTCGGTTCCGGGGGGGTCGGGCGCACACCCTCCAGCGGTCGCGACGGACTCGTCGACGGTAGGTCCGACTATGGGATCGGACGGGGATCGAAAACTTTCGGGTTTCCCCAACGATCCGATTTTCGAATTCGGAGCAAGATCTGGATCTCAGGAGGGCCAGATAGAGGGATGAGGATGGACGATGGTTACGCGTCGTCGCGTGGCGAAGACCGAGAGAAAGGTATGAGGAGGACAGGGCCATCTTAGGGATCGCTACACTGCTGACAGACGACAAGGCGGGTCAGGGACGCGGCCATCGACCCGTGGCCCTGTGGCGTCTGCTGGAAGATTGGTGGGCTGGCGGCCCAAGGCGACCGCGACGGATAAAGGGAAGAGCAAGGGGGTAGAACTTGGCGGTCAGGGGTCTGGGTCTCCCCCCCGGGAGGTTGTCCCCAGACCACATGGGGCGACTACACGGCTGGCTGGAAGGTCCTAGACAGATATTTGTAAACCTGTGGGACCGAAAAGTCCCACATCGATGGAGTACGTGCCGCCGATTAAGCCAGGGAGGGGTTTCCGGGCCTCGTTCCCTGCGGAGGAGATGGAGAAGGTGACCGCCTACTGGGAGAATACTCTGGTTCTGTACGTCCTAGGCAATAAGCCTTTCTACGGACAGATCCGGGGTTATGCGGCACGAGTCTGGCAGCCTAAGGGCAGTATGGAGTTCTTTGCTCACGAGAACGGCTTCTACTATGTGAAGTTTGGGCTTGCGGAGGATGTCGCAAGAATCCTGCAAGGCGGCCCCTGGACGTTCGACGGCAGGCTAATCATTCTGAAGGAATGGACCCCAGAACTTAGATGTGAGAGGGAAGTCCTGAATGCCATCCCTGTATGGATTCGCTTCCCTGAGTTCCCTGTCCGGTTCTGGAGTATCCCATTGCTGATGCGTCTGGCGAGCTTGGTGGGCACCCCGATCAAGACGGATGAAGCTACTGCCTTTTGTTCGAGCTTGATGTATGCCCGAATTTTTGTGGAGATTCGGGCTGGGGGGAGTTACCGAAGATGGTGGAATATGAAATTCCTTTTGGAGAGGTGCTAACCCAGAAGGTGGAATACGAATGGGTTCCACCTACCTGTTCACGATGTACTTGTTTTGGGCATCTGGCCAGTGCTTGTTCGTCAGTAGGCCCTCAGGTGGAGCATAATATTCTCTTTAGTGAGGTTCCAGATTCACCCCATGACATGGATTCCAGAGATGACAGTGGAGTGGAGGTCTTGGTTGGAGGGGCTACTCCTCCAGTGAGTGATGGCGGAATGAGCCTCATTGTCTCTATCCAGCTAGCTCCCACGAGTGGGGCTTTGATCACCTGCCCGGGGCAGAGGAGTATGATTACCAGAGGCATGGTGGCGTCGGGGAGAGAGGAGCCGGGGGGGGGGGGTGGCGGATCGGCTGAGGGGCATTGTTTTCCATAAATAAATTCACTTTATTTATTATGTTTCTGGAAAAATTACAACTGTAGGAATCTAATCTAGAAGACGATTACTTTATCCCTTGGACGATGCGATGAAGAAAACTCAAACTTCGAAGAACTTGGACAGCAACTGGGCAATCTCTCTATTCTCTCTGACTTGACTGTTGTTTTTGATGAAGATGAAGAAACTCTCTTTTATAGAGTTCTGGATAACTGTTCTGAAGCATACGCTCAGTCAGTTACTTGACGTGTGCATAACTGCAGGGACGCGTGGCGAATTCTGATGAAGACACATTAGAGTGCGGTTGAGAGTAGTGGGATATATCTAGGAGAGATTGATGGCATGGATGCCACGTTGCATAACTTCTGAGTAAGTGGGTAACTGAGTACAGGACACGTGAGAACGTGTGTTGACTGTACGTTTGAAGTCATCTTGAACGCATTTGCTGTGATACGCTGTCTTTGTTGAGGAGGAGTCATACAAAGCTGATACGCTTACTTGTTTGACAAGGAGTCGTATGGAGTCCATACGCTCACTTGATTGGCAAGGAGTCGTATGGAGTCCATACGCTCACTTGATTGGCAAGGAGTCGTAAGCATTGAGGGAGTAGACACGTGGCTGTCCTCAATCTTCTCGAATACGCCATATCTTCTAATAACTGACAAATATCTCTCGAGCGTCGTGTTGCAGATATGATGGCTGACAGACTGTCAGAAATAACAGTAATGATGGCTGTGCATTTATGATGGCTGATGAGCTGTCCTCGTAAGAGACAAAATCAATTCTCGAAAACCCATACGACGGCTAATCTTCATAGGACAGCTGCCTTTTGCACGAAAGACGAAGTGTCAGATTCATCCTCCATTAAATGTATGCTGTGCTGTCATTCAAGAAATAATAATAAAATATTCACTGAGCGTACGGCTTTGGATGAGCGTATGGCCTTGAGCGTATGGCTTCGGCTGAGCGTATGGCTTTGAGCGTATGGCTTTGGTTGAGTCTTATGTCAGCGTGTCATAATTTTTACACCCTACAAAACTCCCTTCAAAGTTTTCGAACTTTATAAATTTCAAAAGTTCGAAATTACTTTGAACTTTAAAGTGGGAATAAGTCTTGACACGCTGGAATGATTTCCTCAATATCAGTGCAAATCTTTAGGGATTCTGTTTAAAGAACGGCCGCCGTTTCAACTTCTCTTTTCTTCTATAAATAGGTCTTTCAAGACCTAATTCATTTCTTTACTTTTGCATTTGCCTTCAAGAGAGAGAGAAAAACTCCAAAACTCAAAGCTTCTTCTTCTTCGACTCACTCTCCATCAATGGCGCCCAAAGTTGATGCTGCTGCGAAGGGAAAGGGGAAGGCTCCTGCTGAGTCATCTCAGCCTGCCGCCGTTGCCACTAAGAAGACTGTTGATGAGCGTCTTCGACGAAGTGAACGCCCATTGAAGCCCCTCTATGGTGAGGATGATGAACAGTAACTATCCCCTATTTAGGGCTCTGGTTAGGACAAAATCATAAAACGTATCCCTTTTTAGGGTCAATACGTCAGAAAATACGCTTCCCTCTTTAGGGTTTAGTCGTATTCCATATTTTTCGTTTATACGAAAAATATGTTTGGAGTGTATTCTGTAAAATACGCGTATCTTTGACAGAGATGTCAAAATACGCTGATTTGAAGGAATACGCTATGTCAAGTTGTCTCATTGTGATACGCTAACTCCTTTGTTAGCGTATTGTTGATGAACATCTTGTCAACCATACGCTGATACGCTTAAGAAAAAGACCCCATCATCCTTTAATCTTTGAATAAAAGCTGAGCGTAAACTGAACTTAAAATTCATCATACGCCTAGGATAGACTGAGCGTAAAAAATGATCTCTGAACCCGTCATACGCTTAGGATAGACTGAGCGTATATTGATCTCTGAACCCGTCATACGCTTAGGATAAAATGAGCGTATGTTGGTCTTGGAACTCGTCATACGCTTAGGACAGAGTAAGCGTATGTTGGTCTTTGAAGCTGTCATACGCTTAGGATAGAGTGAGCGTATGTTGATCTTTGTCATCTCTTTGTGTTGAAGATTTCTAACTTCTTATTCTTCTTTTGCAGTGGATATTCTGGCTCAAGATGCACAATTTGAAGGATGTGTAGGAAACAACTATAACAGTGACCTATCACATGTCCGTTTTCCTCAATTTGATGGGCCTTCTACAAGGATAGCTATTCTGACAAATCAGGAGAATGATACCCTGCTGAACATGATGAGTGGACTGCCTCTACAGAGTGTGGATAGTGCTACCCACTCGAAGCCAGCATTTCTTTTTGGAGATGCTATTGATATAAACTCCCAGCCTGCTCTTGATAAAGTATCATACTCATAGAGATGGTGATGCGAATCAGCCAATGTATCTGACTGGTTTGTCCAAAAGCATCAACATAGCTCGCTTATTCCACGCGAGTCATCAAAGGCAAATGAAGTGGGACATCACTCCATTCCGTCAAGCAAAAGCTGGATGGATAGGATACAGTCAAGAAAGATTCCGCAGTGGTACTGAACCACATGTCTCAGTTTTGCGAGGATTGCTGCCAGCTACCATTCCTCCTGAGGACTCGGCACTTCTGAGGCCAGTTAGAGTCCCAATCTTCGCAAATGAATTTGTTCAGTTAGCAAATGCTGTTTACCCAAAACAGTCTATGAGGCTTACTGGTCTGGTGAATCCGAAAAATACCAGATGGACTGCTCTTGTAAGATGGATTCTGAACAACTTTGGGGAACAGTTAAAGGCAATAGGTCTATATAATGCCATTAAGTACACCGCTTATGGTTTTAGGCCAAACCCCGATTTGTTCGTGGCATTAGCGGAAAGGTATAATTACCGTACTGGCACTTTCATGACTCCAAGTGGCGAGATGGGATTCGCCCTCCATGAGATGGCATACATTTCTCAGCTGCCAACAGGAGATTTGCCCATATGAAGAGTATATTCCTTTCATTGATGAAATGAACAAAATTTTCGAGGCCAACCCACTGGTTCTTCATGTATTTGAAGAATTAATGTGCCATTGCAGTATATGTAAGGCTTTTTATAAGGCACAAGGTGCAGAGGGAGGTTCCAACTGTTATTCTTCTAAGTGGATGGCCTATTTATTCCAAGGCCGCACTGAAGAAGTTCAGAAGAAGAAGAAGACTGATCAATATGTCGGTCGCTTTAAACCCTTGAGTGAAGCTGAGATTGATAAACTAATCCAGGACACCACTCATGACGACATCATCATTGAAGAAGACGAAGACACCTACAAAGCTGGTGATAGGTTGGAGACCTATATAAAACAAGGTGGCCGGAAATTATCTGATGAAGGTCATTTAGCTGGATTTATATCCCTCTGGCTGAGAAAATTTGTAGTACCTGGCACCTGTTCAGCAGACAGGATGCACAGAGGAGTTGTTTTTGCAGCAGTCCGTCTGACTTTCGGGTACAAGATGGATTTACTGACAGCAATGACATGCCGTCTGAATGCTGGCTTAAGGGCATATACAGACAGGATGTTTGAATTGGCGAAGAAGAAGCTCATAACTTTTCCCAGGGTAGAAATGCCCTTTACATATTTATTTGGGTGGCTGCTTCTCCATTTCGAATCTCTCATGAGTGTTGGAATGGCCAGACCTGACGATGCTTTTTTGGAAAGATATCGTCACACACCAAAGTGGAGGTACGACACTTTGACAGATTGTAGAACCATATTAAACAGGGAAGAATTATGGAGTTTCACTTGTGTTCCTCCACCTGTTGGTTATGAAACCATGCCTGAGAAGTTGATTGACGGCATTGGTGCTAATGAGTTAGATGATATTCAACATGAATGGCTGAAGAGGATCAGGCCATCTCACTTGATCTGTCGCCGTGACGATGTCACTTATCTGGAGCCGTATCTTCCGAGTAGGTTTGCTCGGCAATTTGGTTATGATCAGTTGTATGTGGGAAATGCAACGACATGTTTTGGCCACCAAGGCGGATTAATCGATGGCGCCAGAGCATGGATATACTATATTGCTAAAGGTACCGGGGATACCTTTTCCATGCCAGACCCGGTTACTTATCGGAGAGGAGCTAGAATGTTGGCGTCTTATGCCAAATTCTATGTATCGGCTAATACCTTTGATGAAAAATTCAGCATCTCAGGTAAAAGCTTTATCCATGTTGATAAGAGATCAACCAAATCAGCCCTGCCAAGAGATTGTCATGACCGAGAAGATCCTCTGGCTACTGATGAAGGTTATGATGAAGTTTTAGAGACTTTCTTCTCTGATGAACTTCATCAGCCATTACATGTACCTATTGGAAGTGCTGAAGAGAGTGTCTCTGCCGACAATACACCAAAAAGGAAGCGGGACAAAGATGCTTCTGGACCTGCTCCAAAAAGGGTTACTCGGGTAGAGGCTCGTAATAGCGGAATACGAATCAGAGATGTGGACGAAGCAGGTAGTGACTCCAAAGATGATTATCCTACTATTCCACTAACAAAAAGAATAGGAAGGAAGGTAATAGTTTCAAATACTAAATCTGTGATTTGTCTCGATGCAGAGAGTCCCACCAATCGTGCCGAGCGATTAGCTTTAGAGAAGCAAGCTGCCTTTGCTTCTTCTGTAAAGATAGAACCTATTGAAGAGGATGTGCCTGAACCCGCTGAACCATCTATGCCTTGTGATATGGAGTCGATTCCGCCAACGGCCGATGATGCGCAGGTGACTAGTCAACCCGCGGTAGAGGCCGAGAATCAGACTAAAACAACTAATGACTTATTGATTTCGAGAGAATCAGTGAAGGAAGCCACTACTCTCAAGCCAATTGCTGAAATTTCGGAGAGCAATAAGAGTGATGAAGAGCAGGTTGACTATGAACCTTCATCTCGTTCCTTTGAAGATGAGGACATGGAGATCGAAGATGAGTCACCGACTGAAACTCATATTGATGTACTGAAGACAGCTGGTCAACATTCAGGGTTGACTCCAGAGCCGAAGAAACTTCTAGAAATAGAAGTCCATGTTCCGAGTACTTCTGGGGCGGACAGCAGTGAAATAAATCCAGTGTCGGAAAACACTCTGAACAGACTACGAGCTGGGCTGAATGATCCAAAAGAAACAGAATATGAACCAGCTTCAGGTAATATTTTATTCAGCAAAGTTTTGTCTTTTCCTTGCTTTATTGTCTTTTAATTTTGATCATGCTTTTTGGATCCCAACAGTTGTAGGAACTGCACCGGCAATGAGCTCGACTCAAGCCCCACTTGTTCAGACTGATACAGGTGAGAGGAGCTCACATTTGCCTAATTCCCCAAAAGCACCCACTTCAACTCCCAGAATAGAGGCTCCTCCTGCTCCTTCCTTTACAGTTGCAGAAACTCCCGGTTTTGAAACAGGGATAGCAAAGATCATGGGGATGTATTCAGATATTATTTATTCATAACTGGATACATTCTCAAGGCGACTTATGAAGGATGAAACTATGCCTTTTTCGAGTCTTCGAGCGGCGATTAATTTCCCGCTTTTAGCTTTGAGACAGGCTGGTTATGAGACCCAGTGTGTCTTCTTTGAGCATCTCCTGAATGATTTAGAAGCAACCATCCATAAGTACTGGGAGATCAAAAAGGAGGATATTAAGTCTTTGACTGCAGCTGAGATTGCCCAATTGGAAAATGAAGCTCAAGCTCAGCATACTGCTTTGAAAGAATTCCTTGCTCTGTCTTCTGAAGAGTTAATGGCGAAAGATGAAGAAATAATAACCGCTCGTCAGAATATGGAGCGTCTAGAGAAAGATGAAACCTCAAAAGCTGAAGAGCTTAAGGAGTTGAAAGAGGAGTTGGCTCGTCTTCAGGAACGAATTGCCTCCATAGAAAAGGAGCAATCGGAGATTGCCACTGCTCGTACATCTGAAGCCGAACACTACCAACTTTTACAGCAAGAACGGGAACTGATGCAGGCTAACCAGATTGAAGAAACAAACCGTCGTAGCTTTATTATCGCGGATTATGACCAACGAATGGTTGGAATTGAAGCAGCAGAGCGAATCCAAAAAGCTCATGAAGAAAAGATGAATAATGTAATTGTTCGTATTCAGGAGATAATTACTCTTCCTAAATAGATCTTTTACATTTTTCATGTGTTGAATTTTTGATACCCACTTGTAACCAATATTTTGATTTTGAAGAAATGAATATCTTGACTTGATTTCAATTTTGTGGATGAAATTTTTGTTGAAAATATGTTCAGAGGTAAATAATATATGACATATTTCAATAGAATAGAACATACAGATAAACTTTGTAATTCTATCAGATGATATTAAACCAAAGATAATTTTAGTTTAATACTGGTTTAGAGAAAATAGAATTCAGATATAAAGATATCTTTGGACTCTATTTTCCATGATCTTTGAACTCGGAAATCAAAAGACTAGATATCATTTTCATAGAATAGAAAATATGATATTGAGATAGAAAATTCAGAGGTAATATGGACGTGATTTTCTATACGAGATCTTTATTAAATCCACTGGGGATCTATTAAGACAGAATATCAAATTCTCTGGGAAGATGATACGTGTTAGAATATCAGTTTCCACTGGGGATCGAGATAACTTTTGTAGGGAAGAATTAACTCTAATTTTATATTCGCTGGGGAATAAAAATATTATATATTGATGAGATTTATACATAATACTTCTTCAAGAATTTGCCATTGATAGGCATCATCTTGACTTTACCATCCATAGAGGCAAGCTGATATGCTCCATTAGAGAAGACTTTGTTTACTACGAATGGGCCTTCCCATTTTGCGTCGAATTTGCCTTTGCTCATATGCGTCATGGTCATTGGACGTCTGACGGTAAGGACCAGTTCTCCCTTCTGATATGCTCTGACTTTCACTTTTCGGTTAAAAGCTTTTGAAATTCGGACCTGATATAGCTCGATATTTTGTTGAGCATACAATCGCTTTTCATCTAAAGCTTCCAGCTCTTGAAGTCGAAGACGATCATTATTTTCTGTTGCAAGTTCATTGGAGATTGCAATTCTCAGAGAAGGAATCTGGATCTCAAGGGGAAGAACAGCTTCACACCCATATACCAAAGAGAAAGGCGTACATCCAGTCGCGTTGCGAACTGTGGTGCGGTAGGCCCATAAACATTCACCAAGCTTCTCGCTCCAGTTGCGTTTGTTGGAAGAAACGAACTTTTTCAAGAGTTTGATGATCGTTTTATTGAAAGCTTCTGCCAATCCATTAGCTGCTGGATTATATGCTGTAGAAGCTAAATTATTGATTCGATTGTCGTCGCAGAATCGAGTAAACTGACGAACTGCGGTCCGTTATCATGAATAATACGCCGAGGAACACCAAATCGATATATGACATGATGTTTGACGAAGTTGATGACATTGGAAGTTTTGACTTCAGATAACGGGATTGCTTCAGCCCATTTGGAAAAGTAATCGGTTATTGCTAGAATAAACCGATGTCCTTTTGATGATGGTGGATTAATAGGACCAATGACATCCATGCCCCAAGCCTCAAAGGGCCACGATGCCGCTGTTGGGTGTAAGAACTCTGACGGTTGATGGATAAAGTCTGCATGAATTTGGCAGGCTTTACATTTCCGAGCATATTGAATAGCGTCAGCCACCATCGTAGGCCAATAATAACCCATACGTCGGATACGATCTTGACGCTTAGGACCTGGTTGATGGGCTCCGCAAACACCATCATGTGCCTCACGGATAATCTGTTGTGCTTCTTCACCAGCAATGCATCGGAGGAGAAGACCGTCGTTGGCCCGACGATATAGCGTCTTCGTTGTATGATTATAGTAGAATCTGAGAGAACGACGCCGGATAGATGCTGCTTCGCTCGGATTGTCGGGAAGTATGTCATATAACACAGTCTAAAAACGGACGTCTCCAGTCTTCAGTTACGGCTTCTGTTTTGTTAGAAAAGACATATTCCATAGTAGAATCGGAAGAGGACGAGGACACTCTGTCAAACTTTAATCCAGTATTAAAGTCATAAGAAAGTTCATCAAGTTTGAGAGAATTTTCGTCTGGATTAGGGGAAAACCCAAAGCCAAATTATTCTCAACGTGGAATAGTTCTCGGTTATGAACCACTATCACTTGCTGACGTCTGATTGGTATGGCTAACACAGCGGCAAGATTAGCCAAAGCATCGGCTTCTGTATTACAGGCTCGTCGAACATGTTCAATAAAGAAACCTTCAAAGGAGGATGCCATAGAGAGTGCTGCTCGATGATAAGGTATTAAATCCTGATGACGGACTTCATATGTTCCTCTAATCTGATTGATGATAAGCTTGGAGTCTCCATAAACTTCTAAATATTGAATATCCAGATGTTTAGCAAGTTGAAGACCGATGAGCAATGCATTGTATTCAGCTACATTGTTTGAACATGATTGATCCAGAGAATAAGCCCTTTGAATAGTTAGTTCTTCTGGGGATACGAGAACAATCCCAACTCCAGCGACAATATCACCATTAGGACCTATTCTAGATGCTCCATCAAAGAATAGACGCCAGGTAGGAGTTTCTTCAGAAACCAGATTTGAATCCAGAACTTCATCTGGAATCTCATCATATAATTTAGAATCTTCTGGAACCGCATGAGCTGCCAGAAAATCAGCAAGAGCCTGTCCTTTAACTGACTTCTGAGGAATATAATGCATGTCGTATTGAGCTAACAAGATTCCCCAATTAGCTAGTCTGGAATTGAGAATACCGGATTTTTTCATCATGATCCTGATGGGATTCACTCTGGAAATGACGTGAATCGTTTGACCGATAATATAATGTCGCGTCTTCTGAACGGCAAACATTAATGCTAGGCATTCTTTCTCGATTGGAGAATAACGCGGTTCAGCACCTGTCATTGTGCGACTGAGATAATAAATAGCCTGTTCATGGCCATCTTTATTTTTCTGGGCGAGTAATGCACCGAGAGAATGATCCATGGCTCGAACATATAGAAGGAATGGTATTCCCGAGACGGGAGGTACCAAAACTGGAGGGTTCATAAGATACTGTTTGATATCGTCAAATGCTTTTTGACATTCTTCGTTCCAGACGAAAGATACACCTTTCTTCAGAAGTTTGTTGAATGGTCTGCAGCGTCCTGATAAGTTGGAAATGAATCTCCTGATATAAGCAATTCTTCCTTGAAATCCTCGTAGATCTTTTAAGGTGCGTGGAGGACGCATCTCTTGAATGGCTTTGATCTTCTCGGGATCTACGTGTATACCTTTAGCGGTAATGACGAAGCCGAGAAATTTGCCACTAGAGACACCCAGGAAGGACTTAGTAGGGTTCATTTTAAGTTGATGCTGACGCATTAAATCAAAGATAGTCTTCAAATCTTGGATATGATCCTTCTTTCGTCGACTTTTGACTGCAATATCATCAACATAGTATTCAACTATTTTTCGGAGATGTTCGCGGAATATAGTGCTCATTGCTCGCTGATATGTTGCTCCTGCATTTTTGAGACCAAACGGCATCACTGTATAACAGTATGTACCAATCGGCGTTCTGAATGAAGTATGTCTCTCGTCATCTGGAAACATTTTGATTTGATTGTACCCCGAATACCCATCCATGAATGACATTCGTTCGAAACCACACGTGTTGTCGATCATGACATCGGTAATTGGAAGAGGAAACTCGTCTTTAGGACAAGCCGCATTGAGATCGCGAAAGTCTATACAGACTCGGATCTTGCCGGTCTTTTTGAGGACAGGAACAATGTTAGCCACCCATTCAGGATGTTGTTCCTCTCGAATAAATCCGGAAGCCATAAGCTTGTTGACTTCAGCTTCAATCGCATCCATAATGTCTGGACGAAATCGTCGTTGTTGTTGTTTGACCGGTTTAGCATTTGGCTTGATATTAAGTTTGTGCGTTGCAATCTTCGGATCTAGTCCTGGCATATCTTCGTAGCTCCAGGCGAAAACATCGATATAATCATGAATAAGCTTAATCATGTCTTGCTTATCTGGTTCTGAAAGACTTTCGCTGATGAATATTGGTTTGGGGGACCCCTCTTCACCAACATCAATTTGGATCAATTTATCTTCACTGGGAGGTTCTCTTTGCTCGAACCTGAATTCCCATTGGTTATCTAATCTTTGAGCCCATTGTTCTGATTCGGGTGATGTTTCAAAATCATCCTCATCTTCATCATTTTCTTGCGGGCCATTGGCAAAGACCATATTGATGGATAAAATAGAACGATGAAGATCGCCAATGCTTGTGTCAGAATCCCAAGAGAGGGGATAGGAAGATTCAGATCGTTCGTCTCCATCGGATTCTGAATCCTCATGGACTGCGTTAATAAAAGGGGTAGGAGCAATGTAACCTAAACCACATTTTGTCCTTCCGTATTTTAATGGAGGAATTCGAACAGGCATTCTTCTTCCTTTTCCATTATTGAGGCTGGTTCTGAAGTCATAACCTATATTCTTGATGATATTTTTGGACTGCTGACTATAACGACGTAATTGTAATCTTCCAGTATCATCGTTTTTGTCATCTTCTTCCAGGTTAGGAGGATTCTGGGGTCCTTTATAGAAAAATATTGGATTTTCTCCTAATTTTCTAATGGGGACCACGAAGTATGATCTTTGTATAGACTCTAATGATACTTCTGTGTGAAGAGTTTGAACAACTCCTATAGTTAGTGGCTCTAAGTTATCTAGCAATTGTAAATAACTTTGTACATGATTACAAACATCAATATACTGTAAAGGAGATGCTTCATTGATATTAGATGCTGTATTTACAAAAGAAGGCTGGGCCTTATCAGACTTAGTCAAATTAATGACTAAAGGGGGAGAAGAAGAGCGATCAGAAGTTTTGTTTCGATTAAGATCGATAACAAAAGGCTCAGAAGAGGTGAGCTCCCTTGAAGAAGATCGTGGATAAGTAGTACGTCCACTGACTGGAATGGCTAGAGTATCTGGTCTAGCCTGAGAAGATGGAGGGGGAGTGGTGCGTCCACTGACAGGAATTATCAGCGAACTTTGTGGAGCTTGGGAAGGCAATGCAGTAGTACGTCCACTAACAGGAAATATCAGTGAACCTTCTTCAGATGGTTTAGGAGACTACAGATGAGTGATACGACCTTTTACAGGAATAACAAAGGTGTCGACTTTTGATGTCTCATCGTCGTCATCCATAGCTTGCAAGACTTTTGAGTATTCGTCTTTGTACATGCGAGAGTCATTGAAGTAAGCTTCGACTCCTTTAAATGGATAGAGATCTGCAACTTCCTTTTGAACCTCACCATTATCATCAACATATTTGAAGCATTGATGAAGAGTCGAAGGAACAATATTATGTTCATGCAAGAATGGTCTCCCCAATAGAGCATTATATGAGCAACCATGATTGTCGATGATGTAGAAAGTAACCTTAGTGCGAAGATCGTCTATTTGAAATTTGAGGCGAATCTTGCCCAAAGGCTCACTTTTTCCTTGATTAAATCCCAAGATGGTAGTGATAGTACTGGAAAGACTATGCACGGGTATTTTCAGTGCATCTAGCATAGTCTTCGGCATAATACTGAGAGCGGATCCTGGATCAATCAGCAGACGATCAACCTTCATAGAATCGACATATCCTGTATGATATAAAGGATGGTCATGTCGATTATCCTCTAGCAGCATATCGTCCTGCGTAAAGGTAATGTTTGGAATAAATTCCAATACATTATGGCAGTGAATACGAGAGACTGGTTCTGTTTCCGACTTCTTGAGCAAAGTTAGGCAGGTTTCTGCTTGCAACAGCGCTTCACTCAGTGTTTCTCGAGTCTCTTTAGAGAGGAGTAAGAGCTCGAAGATTGACAATTTAGCTGGTGTATTGGCTAGTTGGGCCAATATATCAAAATTATAAGGCCTTTCAAGTCCTGTAGGAAATGACTTCTTCAATGGTTTGTCGAAGCGAACTTGTTGTTTGCCTTTGTCAACTGCTGTTGGTTTAGAAGGAATTGTCTCAACAGGAACATTTGAATGTTCTTCATTAGGGATTGTTGTTGGAATTGTAACCGGAGGGACATCAGGAGTTTCTTCAGGAATTTCAGTATAATCTTTTAGATATATTTTTCCTGACCGAGTTCCGGCAAGAACTTCGACTTCAGGTTCAGGGTTTATCGAAACCATGTTGCAATTCTTCATTTTGTTCTTGGTTCTTTTGTGTTTGATGAGAGCTTCATTCCAGAAACCAAGGCCAACACGAGATTGATTATGTCTCATAGTGATAGCTAAAGGAGCTTGAAGTCCTTTGCCTGAGTTCAAACCAGGAGCAGTGGCTAGATCATAACCCATCTTCGCCATTAATTCACGAGATTGTGAACTATATAGGTGGAATGCAGGCTTATATCTATCTTCAAACTGAGGTACAACTTTTACCTCCGTAGGGGGTGAATTTCCTGCCAAGATGAAAGTAGGGGTTAGAGAAGGATTGGGTGTGATACTAGAAGTCACATTGCATGACTTAGTCTTCCCAGGCTTCTTTTTAGACAAAGGAGTCTTCCGAGGAGAAGAGGAAGGCGTCTCAAACTCCGTCATTAAATCCGGATGAATCCACATGATTTCTCCCTTCTTAGTTGTGACAGGAACAAGTCCTTCATTCTGTGCAGGTGGGATGTTCACAATTTCCAGAGTTGCTTTGGGGATAGGAACAATCCCACTTTCCACCATTAATGGAGGGAAGTCACCAAACTGCATTGAAATCACATTTGCTGTGACTGTCTTGTCTTTAGGTGTCAGTGTCACAACTCCTGATTTAATCATTTCCTGGATCTTTCTTTTTAATACATAGCAAGACCGGATTGTATGACCCAGCATTCTATGATACGGACAGTATTTTGGATGATCCGTCTTGTTGGCTTTATCAGGCTTTTTGATTTCTGGCAATTGAATCTTGTTACCTTTGAGCAAGCATTCAAAGATACCCTGAACATCGTCATCGTCGAAAGAATATTCTTCTTTCGGCCGAGGAGGTCTCTGTTGTTGATTTGTTGGAGCTGGGGTAGCTTGGGTAGCCTTTGTCTCTTGACTATTGCTCTGGAGATTGACTTCAAGAGCCTCTTTTCCTTTACGATTGTTGGGTCGAGCACTATTGCTAGCACTCTGATTTGACTCTTTGGGAGCCATTTGTACCCCCAGGCCTTTGAAGGTTTCAACACCGACTTCGGCAGCTTTGGCACTGACGATGAAAGAAGGCCAATCTTGGAATTGAGTGGGCCCTGTCCACATGCTGATGATTGGTAATAGATTCGACTTGCAAGTGTCGATGGTAACAGCATCGGGAGTTCCAAGAGGCATTTTGAGGGCTTCTCTTCTGAATCTTTCAATGAAGTCCTCAGTAGTTTCATTATTTTTCTGTTTGATTCTTATGAGAGCAGACATAGTCATATCATTGAGCCCTTCATAGAACCGTTCAAGAAACATTTGTTTGAAACCGGCAAATGAGGTAATGCACCCATCAGGGAGACTTCTATACCATTCATAAGCCGTTCCTTTGAGACATCCAACAAACACCCGAGTAAGGAGGGCGTCACTTGGTTGTAGCTGGTCAGTCATCACTTCAAAGTGATTAATAAATTGACTTGGAGAAGTTCCATCAAAGAATGAGATAGTAGGTGGCTTGTATTTAGGAGGATATGATACTTGCTTCCATTCTATCGGATAAGGTTGCTTGATACCTAACCTTTGTAAACCATCCTTCTGTTTGAATGCCTCAAATTGAGTTCGGAGATTCCTTAATTCTTCAGTAACAACTCCAGAAGATTGTGGAGTTGTAGCTTGTTGAGTGTAATTGGGGGGAGGGACTGCAGCATAAGTACCACCCCCAGCTCCGGATTGACTTGGAGTGGGTTGGACAGGGACATTAGACTGTATCCCCGGAATAGTAGAGGGTTCCGGGTTTGGGGCAACAGGAGTATTTAATACCACTGGTGGTACTGTTGTTTGAACTTGCTGAGTTCGTTGCTGAGCTTGCATAAGAGTATGCATAGCATTCAATGTATCTGCCATAGCTCGCAACTGTTGTTCCAAGGACGAAATCCTCTGTTCATGAGCTTCAGTGCTAGTCGAAGGCTCTTGATTACTATCTACCATATAAGTGGTAATTGTTCGAGGAATAGACGATGAAACAGTCTGTTCTGAATCATCGCTGTGAGAATCAGTATCTTTCCCGGAACTATTTACGGAAGTCAATACTGGGAAGTTGGACTCTCCAAGGAAGTCCTCTGTGATCTCTGGATTATTACTTGGATGAGAAGAAGAAGAGACCCTGGTCGAGGCTCCGGTCCTAGATCGGGTGCCGAGGTAAACACCATCTTCAGAATCTGACATAGCATCAGATCGTATTCTACTTCCAATATTTCTGGAGGTCATGTTGACAGAAGCATAAAGAGGTTCGTCTTCGTCCAGTATTGGTTCATATTGAATCCGTTCGAAAACAGATCGTCTTTTTGGTGAACAACAACACTGAATCACAACCCGAGGTTGGAAGTTGCAACCATGCTTTTCATGGCAAATATGAGCAATGTCATAGCCAGATGGAGTATCAATTCTCCGTTTGTTTTGCAAATGTTCCCGGAGATCTGTAGGAACAGATTGGGAAGTATTTGAAGATAGTTTCTGTGTAGAAACTTGTCTCTTATTCTTCTGTCTTCTCGGTTCTTGAATGTATAAAGACCGATTAATCTGAGCGACATAGTTCTTGGCATATTCTGCATCAGGGTCTAGTATACTTGTCTCAGTTTGATAAGGCTTCTTTTTACCTGAAGTAGAACCGATATGATTCTGGTTAAGCTTGTTACGAAGATCCGTAGGAGATATAACTTTAGTATCAGTCTTGGATACTTGTAATTTGCCTTTCTCAGATCAAGAAATTTTGAGAGAAGGAAGATAAATATTATTCCGACTAGGAGTCGGTAATAATCCATCTTTAGAGGAAGTAGCCAAAAGGCGTTTTCCTTTGTTTGATCTAGTAAAATTACTAGTCAAATTAACTCCAGAGGTAAAGACCTTAGGAGTAGAGGAGTTGACTAAAGAGTCTTTCTCCTTGGTTGGCATAAGATGTGCAAGTTGTGGGGAAATCATTTGTATGTTCTGTGGAAGAGAACCCCCAGCCTGATTTTGAGAAACGGTCAAAGGACTATATTGATTGTCATATGCTGACTTCAGTTTGGAATTCTGGTCATACGCTGCCTTTTTAGTAACATACGCTGGCTTTGGCTTAGCATACGATGTCTGCTGTTGGCTTTTGTTGTACGCTGCCTTTGCCGTACGCTGCCCTTTGACTTCCATACGCACAGAGTCATTAATGGCTAAAGAGCCGACTGCTGTCGTAAGGGTAGAAGGAGAAGAGACTTTGACATGTCTAGAGATTGTTTTCCTTGGACACGCTGACTTGGTTAAAGAACCCACTTTGTCAGCGTGACTAGGAGAAGCCACTGTTGCCGTATTCAGAGAAGCCGAAGCGTGCTTCGTTGAAGTTGAAGACGTGTTTTTGTCAGTGTGAGTGACAGAAGCGTCTCGGGCCACCGAAGAAGACTTAGGGACATAGACAGAGCGTCCCTTCTTCTTGGCAGCAAGATGAGCGGAGGAAGTAGTTCGGCCCTCCTTCGCTTTGAGCATTTCTTCGTAAGCAGATTGGTCGAATTGTACGACCATCACTTTCTTCGTCGAGCCGATCGACGAAGTATCGCATTGAGTTGTTGCTATCTCGTTGGAGGAGACAGCCTTCCCCAGCAGAGTCGCCAATTTGTTTTCCATAAATAAATTCACTTTATTTATTATGTTTCTGGGAAAATTACAACTGTAGGAATCTAATCTAGAAGACGATTACTTTATCCCTTGGACGATGCGATGAAGAAAACTCAAACTTCGAAGAACTTGGACAGCAACTGGGCAATCTCTCTATTCTCTCTGACTTGACTGTTGTTTTTGATGAAGATGAAGAAACTCTCTTTTATAGAGTTCTGGATAACTGTTCTGAAGCATACGCTCAGTCAGTTACTTGACGTGTGCATAACTGCAGGGACGCGTGGCGAATTCTGATGAAGACACATTAGAGTGCGGTTGAGAGTAGTGGGATATATCTAGGAGAGATTGATGGCATGGATGCCACGTTGCATAACTTCTGAGTAAGTGGGTAACTGAGTACAGGACACGTGAGAACGTGTGTTGACTGTACGTTTGAAGTCATCTTGAACGCATTTGCTGTGATACGCTGTCTTTGTTGAGGAGGAGTCATACAAAGCTGATACGCTTACTTGGTTGACAATGAGTCGTATGGAGTCAATACGCTCACTTGATTGGCAAGGAGTCGTATGGAGTCCATACGCTCACTTGATTGGCAAGGAGTCGTAAGCATTGAGGGAGTAGACACGTGGCTGTCCTCAATCTTCTCGAATACGCCATATCTTCTAATAACTGACAAATATCTCTCGAGCGTCGTGTTGCAGATATGATGGCTGACAGACTGTCAGAAATAACAGTAATGATGGCTGTGCATTTATGATGGCTGATGAGCTGTCCTCGTAAGAGACAAAATCAATTCTCGAAAACCCATACGACGGCTAATCTTCATAGGGCAGCTGCCTTTTGCACGAAAGACGAAGTGTCAGATTCATCCTCCATTAAATGTATGCTGTGCTGTCATTCAAGAAATAATAATAAAATATTCACTGAGCGTACGGCTTTGGATGAGCGTATGGCCTTGAGCGTATGGCTTCGGCTGAGCGTATGGCTTTGAGCGTATGGCTTTGGTTGAGTCTTATGTCAGCGTGTCATAATTTTTACACCCTACAGGCATGTTAACTGTAGGAAGCGACGTGCTGTTGGTCCGCTGAGTGACGGTCCCTCCAGGGAGGGGGGGCATCCTACTGACAGGGAGGAGGCGGTGTGTGTTGACAACCCTGCCTGGGCGATGGTGCTCTCTCAGGTCGTTCCCAGCAGGCCATTCCGACTGGGATGGAGGATGATCTATTAGCGTCGGATGTGGTACATTTCCCAGGTGTCGATCCGGGTGTTTTCCAGGGGATTCATCCTCTCATTAATTAATGGCAATCATCGCCTGGAATGTGAGGGGAGCGTGTTCATTAGGGAGGTGGAGAGAGATTTGTGGGGTTCTTCACAGAGAGAAGTGCGACATCTCTGTACTGTTAGAATCTAAGATCAAAGGTGAAAAGACCATTGTTCGGCGCACCCCATCTTATTGGGCCCAACTTCACAACCTGGCTCTGTGACATGGCCAGGATTTGGGTTAGATGGAACTCGAAGAGCTGGGAAGGGGACTTGATCTTGATGACGTAGCAGTTGATCGCCATCTCCTTCTCGAACAAGGGTGGTTTTCGGTTCCTGCTGGGGGCGGTTTACGGCCACAACGACAGGAGGAGACGGGAGTCCCTGTGGAGCGACATCTCCAGTGTTGCCGCCGCTGTTGACTCGTCGTCTCTTCCGCTTCTTCTGATAGGGGACTTCAATGCCCTTCTGCATCGAGGGGAGAAGGTGGGCGGCCTCTCAGTTCCGGACTCTATCCTATATGATTTCCAGAGATGTCTCCTCCAGGCGGGGCTCCAGGGATTGTCGCGCTCACGCTTCATTTGGACTTGGCATAACAAAGCAATCCGGAACAGGATTGCATGCCAGCTTCATAGAGCCCTGGGCAATGGGGAATGGTTCCGGCATTTCCCCAATTCTTCGGCTGAGGGCCTGGCCACTGGGACGAGCGATCATTCCCCCGTCAGGGTAGGCTTCATTACTCGGTCTCCTGGGAAGTCCCTCCTATTCAGGTATAACAATTGTTGGTATCTCTCGGAGGGTTATCTGGAGGCTGTCTCAGAGGGGCTTACTAGCTGTCAGGAGGGGACGGCCCAGTTTCGCTTGGTGCGTCGACTCAAGGCTACGAAGAAGGCTCTACGGAGTTGGGTGAAGGGGTTGCCCAAGTCTCCCTTAGAAGATAAGGAGGTGGAGCTGCGGGCTATCCAACAGGACATGCAATCTGACATGCTAAACGGTGACCTGGCGGCGAGAGAGGAGCTGATTGGAGAAGTCAACATCTTGTAGCTGCAAAAGGAGATTAGTACGGCTCAGCGTGCCAAATGTTCCTGGCTCAAGGACGGCGACCGTTGTTCCAAGTTCTTCTATGATGTCATCCGGACCAGACATCATAGGAATCACATCTCCCAGCTACTTGATGTGGATGGCAACCTGGTGGGGGAGCCGGCTGAGATCCAGGACGAGGCTGTAAGGTACTACTCTGAGTTATATTTTCAGACTGACTACCTGTCTGTGTTTCCAGATGTTATGAAGAGATTGGTGACTCCGTATGGGAATAGCATTCTTCTTGCCCCTGTTACTTTAAAGGAGGTGGAATCAATTGTCAAGTTGGCGGATCCCAACAAGGCACCCGGACCGGATGGTTTTAGCCGTGGGTTCTACAAACGCTACTGGGACATGCTGAAGTATCAGGTCTTGGAGGTGGTGCAGGAATTCTTCACCAAAGGGAAACTACTAAAAGAACTGAACCACACTTTCCTGACCTTGGTGCCTAAGGAGGGAGCGACATCAGTGACAGATTTCTGACCTATTGCGTGCTGTAATTATCTTTATAAGATAATTACGCACCTTATGTGCCGGCGAATGGAGGGGATCATGCAGGACTTGGTATCTTCGAATCAGGCTGCGTTCATCAAGGGGAGGTCGATCGCTGAGCACAGCCTCCTGGCTCATGAGATGGTGAGGGGCTTATCAAACCCGGAGGGGAGAAAGCATGTGTGAAACTGGACCTGAGGAAGGCGTATGACATGGTTAATAGGGACTTCCTCTGTCATCTGATGACCGCCATGGGTTTCGAGGACCACTGGGTTGCATTGATCCGGGAGTGCATCACGTCCCCCACTTTCTCTGTCCTCATCCAGGGCATCCCTTATGGGTACTTCCAGAGCAACCGTGGGCTTAGGCAAGGTGACCCTCTGTCCCCTTACCTGTTCACGCTCGTCATGGAGTACTTCACATGTTTGATGGACCTGGCAGTGCACCGTGGGAGTCTGGTCCCATTGTTCAGGAGGGTGGATCCCCCAGTTATCCACCTTATCTGTGATCTCTTGGTGTTCATCCAGCCATCGACGGAGGGTATGCAGATGATTGCGGAGATTATGGAAGAGTTGAATTCCCTCTCGGGCCTTCAGATGAACAGAAAAAAGAGCATGGTGTACTTCAGCTCCCTATGTCCCCAGAAGAAGGAGCGGGCCGATGTGTTGGGAGTTGAGAGGAGTGATCTTCCGGTGAGATATTTAAGAGTTCCTCTCACAGTCAACTATGCGCGGGATCAGGACTGCCATAGTCTGGTGGAGTACGTCCAGAGGAGAGTGGAAGGTTGACAAGCCGCCGGATTGTCCTTTGGAGGACGCATCGAGCTGGTCAGATCGGTGATTTCGGCTGTGGCTTATTTCTGGCTGCAATCCATCCTCCTCCTTTTTGTCACTGTTAGGAAAGTGGAGCGGATTTGCGCAGACTTCATTTGGAGGGGGGGTATGCATGCGATCTCCTGGGAGCAATTTTGTATACCCAGGAAGGAGGGAGGAGTGGGGCTAAGGCCGTTGCTGGAGATCATGGAGGCCTCTGCGCTAAAGCTGGCATGGAGATTCATCAACGGGGGGTCCCTCTGGGCTGATTGGATGCACAGCAGATATGTGAAGCAGGGCAACTTCTGGACCTGTGCTACTGACAACAATCACTCAGTCACTTTTAAGACTGTCTTGAGACACAGGGGGGTTCTCAAATCTGCAATCCGGAAGGTCATGAATGATGGGTCTGGAACGGACCTCTGGCGGAATCCTTGGATAGATCGGCTTTAACTATTGGACATCACGGGAGCCCCGACGCATCAGGAGGACAGGCGTGGGCTGACGTGTAGTCGTATCATACGCGACGGGGAGTAGAGGCCGGAGTCTTATCGGTTTACCGAGGAGCTGGGTGGGATTATCAGTTCTATTGCCATTGATCCGGACTTACCTGCTGATCGGTGGATTTGGGAGCCGACAGAAGCCGCTCCGGGAACTGGGGAGTTTCAATTCCGGAGCTGCTACAACCTCATCCGGCGCACCTTTTCTCAGAGTTCTGACTACGAGTTCGTATGGTGCAAGGGAGGCAGGAAGATGCAGCTTTGTGTCTACAAGCTTCTACTGGACCGTCTTTTGACTAGGGATCGTCTGAGTTCGTTTGGAGTGCCGGTCCCAGATCCTAAATGTGTGCTATGCAGTGTGAAGAATGAATCTATAGGGCACATTTTCTTCGAGTGTGCCCTGGCATGGCAGATCTGGTCTGAGCAGAGTAGAGCGTTGGGTGAATGTGACAACGAGAAGGGAATTGGGGACATCATTACTGTGCTCCGGGATAGCAGAGGAAGAGGGAAGGACTGGTTCCGGACCGCCAGAGTTCGACCGACGACCTCAGTTTGGCATATATGGAGGGAACGAAACTGTCGTATTTTTGAGGGTCTGGTCGCCCCTCCGGTAGGCATCCTCCATAACATAGGGTTTGATGTTAATGCTATGGGGAACTGAAGAGTGGGAGTCCCACTATGATTGTATGTTGTAAGATTATTGCATTGCTTTTAGAATAAAATTTACCCTTTTTCCAAATATATATATATATATATATATATATATATATATATATATTAAAAAGATGGATCATGCGAAAGGGGGTCTGGCGATTCTCGCGAAGGGGGCGGCTAGGGTTTCCCAGACTTGGGACCCTGGCGCCTCTGAGCACGGGCTGACCAGGGGCGGCGAGGCCGGTGGCGACCGGTCTGGGGGAGGGCCGGCCTCAGGCGGTCCGGTCTTCGGCGATTCTGGGGGCAGCGGCCATGCGCGCGTGGTCGCAGCTATGGGAGCGGCCAGGGGCGCGAAGGTGGCCAGCAGCGGTGGGGTCGGTGATAGCAGTGGTGGGGTCGACGGCAGCAGTGGAGGGGTCGGCGGCCATGTCGGTGGTCAGGCGGTAGAAGTGCTGGGCGGATCCGGCGTTGGCAGCGTATTCCTGGGGTTTCAATATAGATCTGGGCCCAGTTCTCAGGGAGGCCAGGTGGAGGGAGGCGGGTGGACGACGGTTTCGAGACGTCGGACGAACAAGACGGAAGGCAAGGTGGAGGGCACACAGAGCCTCCCAAAGTCGCTACCCATGGCAGGGAAGGCCGGGGGAGGGATTGGGGCACAGAACTCCGTCCTGTGGACCTGTGGCGCCTACTGGGAAATCAGTGGGCTGGCGCCCCAAGCCGACCGCGGTGGAAAAAGGAAACGACAAAGTGGTGGACACGGGGGGCCAGGGTACAGGGGCATCCAGCCCTGCAAAGTGGTGTTCGAAGTGTGCTTGTTTTGGGCACCTAGACAGCACATGCCCGTCCAGAGGAGCACAGTCGGGGCCGATTACGCCCCCTATTGAGGTGCAGGGCCCATCTCGGGTGAGGGAGCCTCTTTCGGGGGAAGATAGATCGGAGGACTATATGTAGGAGGGAGACCGACCGGGGGAGGAGGCCGGGGGATTGAGTCTCACTATCACGCCTCAGCCGACCTCCCTTAGTGGGACTATGATCACCTTCTCGGCACAGAGGAGCATGATTACTAGAGGCATGGCGGCCTTGGAGAGAGAGGAGAGAGGCGTTGGTGGGTCTGCTGAGGAGCAGGTATATAGAAGGAAGAGACGAGCTGGACCACTACGTGAGAGCCCTCCAAGTGAGGCGCTCTGTGTGGAGAATTCGGCATGGGCGCTTGTGCTCTCCCAGACAGCTCCCCAACTTGACCCCTCCGCGGGGAGGGAGGAGGATATGACATCGACGGATGTGGTACTGCCCCCAGGTACCAGTCCAGGTGATGTCTAGGGGACCCTTTCCAGTAATAACTAATGGCGGTCATCGCCTGGAATGTGAGGGGGGCGTGTTCGTTAGGGAGATGGAGGGAGATTTGGCGGTCTTGCACAGAGAGAGGTGCGACATCTCTATTATGCTGGAGACTAAGATTAAAGGGGAGAAGACTATTACTCGCCGGACCCCATCTCATTGGGCTCAACTCCACAACTTGGCCATCTGTAACTTGGCTCGGATCTGGGTCAGATGGAATGCAAAGTCTTGGGATGGAGACTTGATCTTAATGACGGAGCAGTTGATAGCCGTCTCCTTCACTAATAAGGGTAGCTTTCGGTTCTTACTAGAAGCGGTGTATGGTCACAATGACAGACAGCGGCGGGAGACCTTGTGGAGCGACATTTCCAGGGTAGCTGCTGCTGCGGATGCCTCGCACCTGCCGCTTCTTTTGATGGGCAACTTCAATGCCCTGCTTCACAGAGGGGAGAAGATGAGAGGCAGACCGTTCCTGATCCGATCCTTTATGACTTTCTGAGATGTCTTCTACAGGCGGGGCTCAAGGGGCTGTCTCGATCGGGGTTCATATGGACTTGGCATAACAAAGCAATCCGTAACCGGGTTGCTTGCCAGCTAGATAGAGCCCTAGGCAACGGGGAATAGTTCAGGCATTTTTCCAATTCATCGGCGGAGGGCCTGGCTGCTGGGACGAGTGACCATTCCCCCATCAGGGTCGGCTTCTCTATTCGGCCTCCCGGGAAGTCTCGCCCCTTCAGGTACAACAACAGCTGGTATCTCTCGGAGGGTAATTTGGAGGCTGGTACGGAGGGGCTCACTAGCCATCAGGAGGGGACGGCCCAGTATCGCATGGCGCATCGGCTCAAGGCTACGAAGAAGGCTTTACGGAGCTGGGTGAAGGGTCTGTCCAAGTCTACCTTAGAAGATAAGGAGGCGGAGCTTCGGACCATCCAGCAGGACATGCAATTTGATATGTTGAACGGAGACCTGGCGGCGAGAGTGAAGGAGCTGATCGGAGAAGTCAATATCTTGCGTCTGCAGAAGGAGATTAGCACGGCCCAGCGTGCTAAATGCTCCTGGCTTAAGGATGGTGACCGATGTTCCAAGTTCTTCTATGACGTCATCTGGACCAGACAGCATAGGAACCACATTTCCCAGCTTCTCGGTGTGGAGGGCAACCTGGTGGGAGAACCGGCAAAGATATAAGGCGAGGCAGTCAGGTACTACTTTGAGTTATATTTCCAGACTGACTACCTGTCTATGTTCCCAGATATAGTTACGAAGAGAGTGGTGACTCCGTATGGGAATAGTCTTCTACTTGTCCCAGTTACTTTGGAGGAGGTGGAATCTATTGTCAAGACGACGGATCCCAACAAGGCACCTGGGCCGGATGGGTTTAGCAGTGGGTTCTACAAACGCCACTGGGATTCTCTGAAGTATCAGGTCCTTGAGGTGGTGCAGGAGTTCTTCTCAAAAGGGAAACTGTTGAAGGAGCTGAACCACACCTTCTTGACTCTTGTGCCAAAGAAGGAGGGAGCGACATCGTTGACGGATTTCAGGCCTATTGCATGCTGCAATTACCTTTACAAGATAATTACACACCTTATGTGCCGGCGGATGGAGGGGATCATGCAGGACATAGTATCTCCGAACCAGGCGAATTTCATCAAGGGGAGGTCGATCGCGGAGCACAGCCTTCTGGCGCATGAGATGGTGAGGGGATTCAGTAAGCCCGGCGGGAAGAAAGCTTGTGTGAAGTTGGATCTGAGGAAGGCCTATGACATGGTCAATAGGGATTTTCTCGGTCATCTGATGACTGCTATGGATTTTGAGGACCGTTGGGTTGCGAAGATCCGAGAGTGCATCACGTCTCCCACTTTTTCTTTCCTCGTCCAGGGCACCCCATATGGGTATTTCCAAAGCAACCGTGGGCTTAGGCAAGGTAACCCTCTGTCCCCTTACCTATTTACGCTTGTCATGGAATACTTCACATGCTTGATGGATATAACAGTGCATCGGGGGAGATTGGTTCCATTGTTCAGGCGGGTTGACCCCCCGGTTACCCACCTTATCTATGCAGATGATCTCTTGGTGTTCATCCAGCCATCTACTGAGGGTATGCACACAATTGCAGAGATTATGGAAGAGCTGGAATCCCTCTCAGGCCTTCAGATGAACAGAGAGAAGAGCTTGGTGTATTTCAGCTCCATCTGCCCCTAGAAGGAGGAGCGGGCCGACGTGCTGGGAGTTGAGAGAAGTGAGCTTCCGGTGAAGTATTTGGGAGTTCCTCTCACAGTCAACTATGCGCGGGATCAGGACTCCCATAGTCTGGTGAAGTACGTCCAGCGGAGGGTTGAAGGCTGGCAAGCCGTCGGTTTCTCATTTGGAGGACGCATTGAGCTGGTTAGATCGGTGATATCGGCTGTGGCCCATTTTTTGCTGCAATCCATTCTTCTCCCTATTGCCACTATCAAGAAAGTGGAGCGGATGTGTGCAGACTTCATATGGAGGGGCGGTATGCAGGCAATCTCCTGGGAGCAGCTCTGTAGACCCAGGAAGGAGGGAGGAGTGGGGCTAAGGCCGTTGTTGGAGATCAGGAAGGCCTCTGCGCTGAAGCTTGCATGGAGATTCATCAATAGGGGGTCCCTCTGGGCTGACTTGATGCATAGCAGATAGGGGGTCCCTCTGGGCTGACTGGATGCATAGCAGATATATGAAACATGACAACTTCTGGACCTGTACTACTGACAACAATCATTCAGTCTCTTTCAAGATTGTCTTGAGATACAGGAAATCTGCTATCTGGAGGGTCATGAAGGATGGGTCTGGAACGGACCTCTGGCGGGATCCTTGGATAGATCGGCAATCTCTATTAGAAATCAGGGGAGCCCCGTCGAATCAGGAGGACAGTCGGGGGCTGACTTGTCGACACATTATCCACGATGGAGTGTGGAGGCCTGAGTCCTATCGTTATACTGCGGAGATGGGCGAGAGTATCAGTTATGTAGTCATTGATTCCGATTTACCTGCTGATCGGTGGATTTGGGAACCGTCAGGAGATTCTTCGGGGACTCGAATGTTCCAGTTTCGGAGCTGCTACAACCTCATTCGGCGCATTTATCCTCAGAGTACTGACTATGAATTCGTATGGTGCAAGGGTCTCGCCCGGAAGATGCAACTTTGTGTTTACAAGCTTCTTCTGGGCCGTCTATTGACGAGGGATCGACTTAGTGCTTTTGGGGTGCCGGTTCCAGACCCTAAGTGCGTGCTATGCAGTGTGGATAATGAATCTACAGGACACATTTTCTTTGAGTGTGCGCTGTCATCGCAGATCTCGGCTGAACAAAGTAGGGTGCTGGGTGGATGTGCCTCCGGAAAGGGGATAGGGGACATCATCATTGTGCTCCGGGATAGCAGAGGAAGAGGGCAGGACTGGTTCCGGACTGCCCGAGTTCGACTGGCAGCCGCTGTTTGGCATGTATGGAGGGAACGAAACCGTCGCATCTTCGAGGGGCTGGTCACCCCTCCGGTAGGCATCCTCCATAACATAGAGTTTGATGTTAATGTTATGGGGAACTGAAGAGGTAAATTTTATTCCAAATGAAAAGCCATAATCATACAACATACAATCTGAGTGGGACTCCCACTCAACACTCATCCATTCTCCATAGCGTTCACATCAAATTCAATGTTATGGAGAATGCCAATCGGAGGTGTGACTAGTCCCTCAAAGATCTGGCGGTTTCGCTCCCGCCAAACATGCCAAACCGAAGCCGCCAGACGAACTCTAGCTGTACGGAACCAGTCCTGACCTCGACCCCTGCTATCTCGTATCACCGGGATGATGTCCCCAATGTATTTACCGGAGGCGCACACTCCCAATACCCGACTCTGCTCTGACCATATCTGCCATGCCAGAGTGCACTCGAAAAAGATGTGTTTAATAGACTCAGGCTCCAAACAGCAAAGCACACATTTTGGGTCCGGCACTGGCACTCCAAAAGAACTCAGACGATCCCTCGTCAAGAGGCGACCCAGAAGAAGCTTGTAAACACACAACTGCATCTTTCTGGCCTGACCCAGAAAAAGATATTTGACCCTTTTTTCAAATATATATATATATATATATATATATATATATATATATATATAATGTTTTTTAGGAGTCCCATACCTATTCCGATGTCCAGCTCGGGCGACGCGGCTGTGCGTGCAAACCCTAGGTTGATCTTGGCACCCCCTCCCCGGCCGCCGGACCTCCTCGCGGAGGGGAGGAGGACGCTGGGGAGGAAGGGGGGGGGCTGGCGACCCTCCCTGGCGGGCAGTGGAGGCGGCCCTCCGGGCGGGGGGGGGGGGGGGGGGGGGGGTCTGACGGACCTGGAGGATCCGCCCCGAGGCAGACGGAGCAGCAGGAGGGGCCGGCGACGGCCAGGGGGGACGGTCGACCCCTCCCAGGTGGCGGCGGCAGACAGGGCGGCGGCGGCAGCAGCCCGGGGACAGCCGTCTCCGGCGGGGGTGGGTTCCGGGTCGGATCCACCTATTTTTGAATTTAGATCCGGCTCCGGGACTAGGGATGGCAGGATTGATGATGAAGGTTGGACGACGGTGGTGAGACGTCGGCCGGGAGGGGGACGAGGGACTCAAACTCAGGGTATGAGCCGGACGGGCCCTGGAAGGAGCGGGAACAGGTCAACCACCGGCCTTGGTATCATACGACGACAGGGAGGAGGTCTGGGACGCACTACGACGGGATGGCGGCCAAAGGCGACGACGGCGGAAAAAGGAAAAAGTATTGCTGGAGATGTTGGGAGTCAGAGGCCTCCGGCAGCTCCTCCCCGGACGGACACAGACGGGCCTCGACTTAAATCCTGGAAGGATGTGTGTATGTCGGGTGGGAACAAGAGTCCGGTGTCGATGGAGTATGTGCCACCGATGAAGGTTGGAGGAGGACTTCGGGCATATTTTTTGGCAGAAGAGATAGCGGAGGTCACGGACTTCTGGAAGAACACGCTGGTGATGTACGTGTTAGGGAGTAAACCGTTCTATGGACAGATACGGGGCTATGCTGAGAGAGTGTGGCGGCCCAAGGGGAGTATGGAGTTCTTCTCACGAGAGAATGGGTTTTACTACGTGAAATTCGGCTGGGAGGAAGATGTGTCCAGAATTATCCAAGGAGGGCCCTGGTCATTTGACGGGCGGCTTATTATCCTGAAGGAGTGGACACTGGAGCTGAGATGTGAGAAGGAAGTGCTGAACGCGATTCCCGTCTGGATTCGATTTCCTGAGTTCCCGGTGAAATACTGGAGCATCCCTCTGCTTATGCGATTGGCTAGCTTGGTCGGTAAGCCGATCAAGGCGGATGAGGCTACGGCCTTCCGTTCCAGACTGATGTACGCCAGAGTATTTGTGGAGATAAAAGCCGGGACGGAGCTTCCGAGGATTCTTGAGTATCAGGTGGCATCCGGGGAGGTGTTGACTCAGGCTGTGGAGTACGATTGGGTCCCCCCAATGTGTTCCTTCTGTGAGTGCTTTGGTCACTCGTCTAGTGCTTGCCGGACTAGGGGGACGGAAACAGCTAGGTCCTCGGTAGCACAGATGGAGGTAGTGGAGCCAGAGGTGACACCCAATCCCATCCCAGGAGTGGCAGAGACAGTCAGACCGATGGAGGAGGTTTCCCTGATGGAGGGGGCCAGGAGGTCTAAGACTGACACCCTGCAGAGACAGGAGGGTTCTCAGGGTGCGATAGTCCCGTTCAGGCCCCAGAGGAGTATGGTGACCAGGGGTATGAGTTCCCTGGATAGCAGACAAGATGGGATGGAGACTTCTATGGTGGCACATGTCTATAGCAGGAAAATGCATGCCCCGTCCCCTCGGGAAGAGGAGCTCCAGCCAGGGGGGCTTGATGATCAGACCGTGGCCAACCCAGATTGGACCTTGACTCTTGCCAGGATTCAGGCCCACCTTGCACCTTCCTCGGGGACGGGGATGGAGGCGGATATAGATCTGACGGACGAGACACTTCCCTCGGGTGTCAGTCCAGACGGTGTCCAGGGGGCCCTCACATTAAGTAATTAATGTCGGTCCTTGCCTGGAACATTCGTGGTGGGTGTTCCATAGGGAGATGGAGGGAGATTAGTGGAGTTCTGAAGAAGGAGAAGAGTGACATTACTATTCTTCTCGAGACGAAGATTAGAGGGGAGACTATGTTATCTTGCAGGACGCCTGCGAACTGGGCTCATATCCACAACCTGGATCTTTGTGATATGGCTCGGATCTGGGTTCGGTAGAACAGAGACAGTTGGGAGGGGGAACAGGTCCTGATGACAGAGCAGCTTATTGGCATTTTCTTTACCAATAAGGGAGGCTTCCACTTCATTCTTGGAGCAGTTTATGGGCACAATGACAGGCGGCTTAGGGAGACCTTGTGGGCGGACATCGTGCGAGTAGGTAGTATGGCGAAGCACCTACATCTCCCCCTGCTGCTTATGGGAGACTTCAATGCCATGCTACATCGACAGGAGAAGATGGGAGGTCGTCCAGTGCCGGATCCGATCTTATACGACTTTCAGAGGTGTCTCCTCTTGTCTGGGCTGAGGGGACTGGAGAGAGCCGGACACATTTGGACCTGGCACAACAAGGCGGTCCACAACAGGATTGCCTGTCAGCTGGATCGAGCTTTGGGAAATAGTGAATGGTTTCGCTACTTTCCGAATTCCATGGCGGAAGGGCTAGCGGCAGGGACCAGCGATCACTCCCCTATCCGGGTGGGTCTCTCTGAGAGGCCCACTTGGAAGGCTCGTCCATTCCGGTACAACAATGGCTGGTACCTTTCTGCGGGATATGAGGAGGTTGTTATGTGAGGGTTGCACTATACTCGGGAGGGCACGGCTCAGTTTCGTATGGCTCACAAACTCAAACAGGTCAAGAGAGCTATTCGGGATTGGGTGAAGAAGATGCCGCGGTCTTCCCTGGAGGATAAGGAGGCCGAGCTTCGAGAGGTCCAGGAAGTTCTGCAGGCTGACATGCTGAGCGGTGAGTTGGCAGCTAGGGAGCGGGACCTGATTGCGGAAGTCAACATCATGAGGCTTCAGCAAGAGATTAGTGCGGCCCAGAGGGCCAAGTGTTCTTGGCTCAAGGATGGGGATCGGTGCACCAAGTTCTTATATGATGTGATCCGTGCCAGACAGCACCGGAACAGCATCCCCAGGCTGCTTAATGGCGAGGGCAGGCTTGTTGGCGACCCGATGGAGATTCAGGAGGAGGCAGTCAGGTTCTATTCTGACCTATATCAGCAAACTGATTATCCCACCACGTTTCCATTTCTTGTCACGAAGAGGCTGGTGACGCACTATGGGAATAGCTTGCTTTTGGCCCCTGTGAGATTGGAGGAGGTGGAGGATATTGTGATGAAAGCAGATCCTAATAAGGCTCCGGGGCCTGATGGCTTCTCTTCTGGGTTCTTTAGACGTCATTGGGGGGTGCTAAAGTTTCTAGTTCTGGAGGCGGTGCAGGAGTTTTTCTTGGAAGGGAAGCTGCTGAAGGAGCTGAATCACACCTTTTTGACCTTGGTTCCGAAGAAGGAGGGTGCTACCTCTCTAGCCGACTTCAGACCTATTACGTGTTGTAATTATCTCTACAAGATAATTACGCACCTCATGTGTCGGCGTATGGAGGGGATTATGCGGGGCTTGGTGTCTCGGAATCAAGCGGCTTTCATCAAGGGGCGCTCGATTGCCGAGCACAGTCTTCTTGCTCATGAGATGGTGAGGGATTTCAATAAACCGGGGGGATGAAGGCATGTGTTAAACTGGATTTGCGGAAAGCCTATGACACGGTCAACATGGATTTCCTCTGCCACCTTATGCTTGCTATGGGCTTTGATGAGAGATGGATGGCTAGGGTGAGGGAGTGCATATGCTCCCCCACATTTTCGGTCCTTATTCAGGGTACTCCATATGGATGCTTCTCGAGCAACAGGGGACTGCGGCAGGGGGATCCTCTCTCTCCGTACATGTTCACTCTGGTGATGGAGTACTTCACTTGTCTGATGGACCTGGCGGTGCATAGTAGGAAGATCGTTCCACTTTTCAGGCAGGTCAAGCCGGTAGTGTCTCACTTGATATATGCTGACGACCTCTTGGTATTCCTGCATCCATCTATGAGGGGGTTGAGGGTGCTGTCAGATATTATGGAGGAGTTTGGACGGTTGTCCGGCCTGCAGCTGAATAGGGAGAAGAGTAGGGTCTATTTCAGCTCTCTGTGCACCCTCAAGGAGGAACGGGCTCTTGTCCTGGGAGTGGAGAAAGGAGAGTTACCAGTGAAGTATCTGGGGGTTCCGTTGACGGTCAATTACGCCAGGGATCAGGATTGTATCAGCCTGGTGGATTTTGTCCAACGGAGAGTGGAAGGCTGGCTGGCAGCTGGTCTGTCCTTTGGTGGCCGTATTGAGCTGGTGCGGTCTGTTATCTCTGGCATTGCTATGTTCTGGTTGCAGTCGATTCAGATCCCAGTAGCTACCATTAGGAAGGTGGAGTCCATTTGTGCTAATTTCATCTGGAGGGGAGGTATGCATGCGATTGCTTGGGAACAACTCTGCCGGACCCGGGAGGAAGGTGGAGTGGGGTTGCGACCTCTTCGGGTGGTTAGGGAGGCATCGGGGGTGCGGATGGCGTGGCGATTCATCAAGGGAGGTTCCCTTTGGGCAGAGTGGCTGGCTAGCAGATATGTGCGGCGAATGAATTTCTGGACTTATAGGATGGATGACAATTTCTCGGTCTCATTTAAGGCTATTCTTAGGTGCAGACCGATCCTTCAGTCCGCTATCTGCAGGATTATGAGAGATGGGGCTAATACTGACCTCTGGCTGGACCCGTGGATGGGTAATGGCTCCCTTCTGGAGATCTTGGGGGCTCAGATGGACAGAGAGGCGAGCAGGGGAGTGAAATGTAGTCGGATTATCAGGGATGGGAACTGGAGGCCGGAGGAGTATCCATACACAGCACAGTTTGGGGAGGAGATTCGCCGGATCACTATCGATACTAGTCTGACTGAGGACTCCTGGTGCTGGGCTGATCCTGGTTCGGTTGGTGGGTCTGGGATATTCAGTTTTAAAAGTTGCTATAATCTGGTTCGGATCCCACACGACAGGATTGAGGAGTATGACTTTATTTGGGCGAAAGAGATTGCTCGCAAAATGCAACTTTGTTCATACAGACTCCTTTTGGGCAGGTTGATGACTCGGGACAGACTTATTAGGTTTGGGATACAGATTCCAGACTCAAAGTGTGTTCTTTGTACCGGTGACGCGGAGTCTATGGGCCACATATTCTTCGAGTGCTCATGGACTTGGCACATATGGGAGGAGCAGTGCATGTGATCGTTGGGAGGAGTTGGCAGTGCCAGAGATATCCGGGGGATCCTCAGCTGGATCAGAGACCGCCGAGGCATGAACCCTGGTTGGGCCAAGATGGCGAGAGTTAGACTTGCTGCATCAGTTTGACATGTCTGGAGGGAGCGCAACAGACGTATCTTTGAGGGACTGGCTACTCCGCCAGTCGGAATTTTACATAATATAGAATTCGATGTATCTGTAATGGCCCCTTAATTGGGGATGGAGATGTGAGAATAGTGTATTGTAATACCTTTACTGTGATTTGCGTGGAATAAAATTTACCCTTATTCCAAAATATATATATATATATATATATATATATATATATATATATATATATTTGATAAAAGGTAAATTTCATATGATCAAAACGTCAAGTACAACTACCACACTTTCAAGGCTCAGTAGGCATCTTCAAAGCAGATACATCAAAATCAATATTGTGCAAATTCCTATAGTGGAGGTAGTTAGTCCCTCAAAAATTCGCTTGTTTACTCACCTCACATGCCAAAACGACGCAGCGAGTCTGATCCTTTTAGAAACTGTCATGCCGTACCTGTATCTTGCAATTTTAGAAACTGTCATACCGTTGTAACAGGTACACTTGGTACATGTGCTTCATAGGCTCACAGTTTGGAGACCTCAGCAGTGTATTCTTCCCTTCGCTTCACCTCAACTGTCTCACTTTTCTGACTTGTACTCTCTTTTCTAGTCATTGTTCCTAATATCAGTATAAACTTGACAGCAACCAACAAGATTGCTCTCAACTGAGTTGAGTGAATGTTCATTTCAAAGAAAGTGTTTAATTGCCTCAAGCAAGGTACTCAAAGGCGCAAGGCGCACTCGAGGCGCAAGGCGCACTCGAGACGCAATGGGTCCATATCGTCCATGGCGCAAGGGGCACACGTAAGGTGCTCACCCGATTGAAACGAGGCGTAATAAAAATATATATACATAAATAAATAAAGATATAAATTAGTAATGTAAGAAATAAAACCAAATAATATATTAAAACCAACAAAAACATGTTAAAACATAACCAAGTAAACTAGCCGAGCAACAATAGCATTAGCAGTAAACAAAAGTAAGAGGAATTTGTGTTTTCTAGCAATAAGTAACAAAATGAAAGTAACACAAATTGTAAAATAAAAACAAAACTAATAGAACAATCATTCATTTTCATTAAACTCCATCAAATCGTCATCACCACCAATACTCTCTTTACTATCATTTTTTGTCAGGTGAGCCTATAGAGCCAAAATAAAGAGCAAATACATAAGGTGTGCCTTTACTCGTTGGCGCCTTGCTACGAGACGCGTCTAGAGAAAGGCGCCTCGCCTCGTGAGGTGTGAGGCGCAACTGGTGTGCTTTGCCGAGAGACGTGCCTTTGACTACACTGGTCTCAAGGACACGCTCCATCTATAATTTCTTTCCTTCTTTACAAGATATAGGTGGCAGCAAAACTGGGTGTCTGCTGCCTGTGATATTTTTCTACAGTTAATTACATTGTCAAGGTTTTCAGAACTGTCTTTTTTGGTGAGCTTATGATGTTTATTCTTTATTTCAATAATTAATAATTACTGCTAACAATTGATTAATGGTTTTCCTCGGTTAATTTGTTTAGAGCTGGTGATATTTCATCGTTTTTGATGGCTGAGAAAGGTGTTATGTTAAAAGTTTACATGGATGTGTGTGGACCTTCATTAGAGTACTATTTTGCATACTCCTCGGAAGGACCGTATCCATGCCCGTATCTGTATCCGACAATTATTGGACATGATACTTCCTTGATATTCCTATTAGATATGGCTCACCAATGCTTGTGTCACGGACTTAGTGTTTTTGCTACACTTCGACCCGTGCGGCGCACAAGCTTCCTACTCGAAGACCCGTGCCAGCCTTCTCGAACCCACTTAGCTAGATCGCTAAGGCGATATTGAGAACAAAGTGGAGCAAAAGAGAGTGATTGGAAGTATGAAAACTTCACTATACTAGAATGAGATTACAACTTTGGGTGATGAGGAACAAATGAGCCTCCCACTTATTTATAGTGTCCATAAGGCTTACAAGGAAACTTCAGGAACCATCTGGAACTGGCATATTCCAGAGATTATTCTAGGAATATTCTAAGCCAAGATATTTACATGGAAGCTTCTAGCCTATCTAGAAAGATCATGAGACATCTAGAAAAATGTGGGGTTTTCTGGAAGATTCTTGGACCTTCTGGAAGATTCCACCATCTTTTGTAACACTCTGGAAGCTTCCCGCATAACCCCGCTCCACGTAGAGTTACGCAAGTCCGTCTCGGTGGGGCGCAAACTTTTGTGCGTGACACTAGGCTCCAAATGGACCCAATACAATGGTTGACATTGATTTTTACATGTTCATGATCGTGCGAAATATAATAGAGATATGAGAGAGTAACATCTTTGTACTGAATCCTTTCTAGAACTTTTTTGGAACCTAGTTACTATCCAAGACAGTCTTCGGTACAGATTTTTTTACTTTTTTTGCTATTAAGATATAATGTATAGAATATGTATATAGGTATGTTTTCATACATATTATATAACCATATCCATGCCGTACCTGTATCCCTTTTTTAAAATTCCGAATCCGAACCATGTCCTACCTGAATCTGGGTACCTGTCCATGCAACCTAGTTAGAGTATATTACCTTCATTTATGTGCCAATTCGTTGTTTATTTCAGCCTGTTGCTAGGGCTTCTCTGCTTTTATTTCGGAAGAACTGAACTCCAAATTCACTTGACAGATATACTCCTGTTAGCTCAAATTCAGTTGTGGGGGAACTCAAATTGTCAGAACCATCTGATGTAATTCTTCCAGGTAAATTGTTGTTTAAGATTATAAGACTTGACCCAAGACATCCTTTAGTGTCTGTTAGTTAATTACTCTTAATTTATTGTGCTTTCACTAGAATAGGCATTTGCCTCACTGATAATGAAATTCTAAAGAAAACCAAGTCCACCATCATGTGCAAGTCATGCTGTTTAAATTAACGTTTTCTAAATATTTCCCATCCCCTTTAAAATGTAACTTATTATGCAACTGGTTAGGTGAATATAATTTGCATTATCTGGGTTATGCAAGCGGCTTGAAGGTTGCTTTCATGTTCTATGTTAATTTGTTTCCACTAGTCCGCTGGAGCCTGTCTTTACCTTGGAATTTAGCAACCTGACTAATTTCCTAGGTCAGATGGTTATTTTCAATTGTTCAACATCATATGTATACAATATAGCAGGTACTATGCTAGCTTTCATGAATATATATTGCAGGCTGATATCTTGCCCTTTATTTCTCTTCTGCTATCCTAATGTGGATCTACTAGGCAAGCGCATGTGGGATACACATGGGCATGTGTAAAAATAGTCCCGTTTCTGTTGCAATTCATATTGATGGCAAATAGACTAAGGTCATACTTTAACAAGACTGTCCTTTCAAAGATGCCTTAGTTTCTACTGGATAGAAGCGCGATGAAGTGCAGGATAATTGTAACTCATTGTTTCCCTTTCTCACTTCAATAATAATATTTCTTCCTAAAAACACTTGCTTCTACACGAGGAATGACCTTTGTTATGGTCATTGCAGTCTAAGATATAAGAGCCTATTTAACAAATAACTTTAGTGCATAAGCAATAAGAAACAAAGGTAGATAACTATCATTTGGAATTTTATTGATTAGATATTGCCAGTGGTGCATTTAATTTTCATTTGCGATGAATACCTTCTCATGTCTTTCAGAACTTCTGAAAATCGAGATTCTTTCTTTCAACGGGAAGGAGGCAGAAGGTGAAACACTTACTGCAGTTGGAATAATTCCAGAAAGTGAGACTCAGCAACATATTTGGGAAAATTACAAGAAAGAGGTTAAATACCAATGGTAATATACTAATAATGTTTTATATTGATAATGTGTATAATCTTCTCTCAACAAATAGCTCTTGGCATTTATGATTATCTGTTATCTGAGAACAGGTTCTATTCCATGGGATTGGGAGAGAATCAATCTTTTGAACCATTGCCTTCACACCAGTCCAGTTCATATAAGCTTCGTCTTGAAGATATAGGGCGGTGCTTGAGATGTGAATATACTGTTACTGATGTATTCGGAAGGTCCAGTGGGCCTGTATCAGCTGTAACTGCCCCTATATTGCCAGGTGATTTCACCACTTTTAAGTTTTCATTTTCCTGAGGAGAATATTCATGAACTCCAATTATGTTAATTATTAATGTAGAAGAGTGTATTTATCTCTTAGTTTTTACTCATCAGTTTCTAGTCTTTGTCCCATATAGGATAGCCACAGAGAGGGGGTCTCCTCTTGTATAAATGCCCCGTCGTTCGTCTAATAGAATTGATCCATGGAGTTGAGCTTACACATCTCAGCTTAGCTGCCATATCTCCTCATCCATCCAAATTCCAACATGCATCCTCAACCCCTAAACCAAGCCCTCCGCCTTCAAGCCCTCAAAATCCAAATTTGTCACTCCTCTGGTCGAGAAAAATATTCTTTCTTCTCTGTTCCAGAAAAACAAAAACAGAAAGAAAAAAGAAAAGAAAAGAAGGAAGATGATAAAAAGATCTTGCGGAGGACTTACCTAATGTTAGTTAACCAATGTTCCCAAAGATGATAGGAACGGGCCAATGTTCCCAAAGATGATAGGAACGGGACAACATTATATAAGCGTGTACTTGGGCTAAAGCCCAATAAAAGGAGGATCACACTTAGAAAGTTACACAATATAAACCATTTAATTGGTGGAACGGAAATTCGAACCATGACCTTTTGCTCCGATACTATGTTACTTTACCAATGTTCCAAAAGCTTGAGGTTTTTGGAACATTGGTTAACTAATACCTAAAGCAGCTTCGATGATAATTCATCTATGAGAAGCAAACCTTCCTCTTCTCCTCCTTTCTCTAATGTAGGCTGGCCTACCTGACTCCGATGAACAGTCCGACATTCACCTCTCTCCGATAACCAATCTATCTTCGAAAGAGTGGTCTATCTTCAAGACCGAACTCGAAGAGACTTTGTAGGCTGGCCTCCTCCCCTTCGCTTCACACTCCTGTGTTCCGCTTTCTCACCCCGGAAATCACTCCCATCTCCTACAAAGTAGCATGTCTTCTAGACTTAACATAGAGAAAAAGAGGCTCTCTCACTCGGAGAGAAAGGAGTCTATCCCCTCTTGGTTTAAATGCAACACACCTTAGGGTGATATGGCTTCTCTCTAGTCATATCTTTTGGTTTGATGATGTGGCAACCTCTTAAGCTGCACTCATCTGGTTTTGGTAGTCAACTTGTCAGCTACATTTCAACCTCTCTTTCACCCACCTGTCATCTCTTATAGCTCTTACAACTCTGTGGTCTCGCATGTCAACTCTCTCTCCACTTAAGGTCTATAACTCATTCAGCTCAACTCCTCTACCCAAGCTCATTTGTCAACACTAGCCCATCGACATCTTAGGCGAGAGGCTCACTAATGAGGTGATCTCTATTTTCGATTTTTAGATACATTATTATGTTGGCGTTTTACTTCATTTGTGGTGATTTGTTCTTTACCCATGGTGATTTACTATTATATTGTTGAATCGTGATCTCTTGCACCTATGATGGCTCCCTTTATTTTCATATGGCACCTCTCCACCGTAGCGGATCCTAAAAATTTGGGATAAAGGCTTTGTTGTTGTCGCCGTCGTTGTTGTACCTCTACATCGTGGGATTGTCACCGTCGATCACTTTATTTCACTCGTTAGGGCCACTTCAATCATATTTCACTCGTTAGGACTGCTTCAACCATATTTCACTCATTATGGCAGCTTCAACCAAACTGATGATCTTGCTAGCAGAAGCATGGTTATCGAAAAGCTATGACAACAACCCCACAAACTTTTGAGCCTCCTCTTCTCTCCTCATCAAACATTTAGCTCCTACAACGTATACTCTCCAATCGACTAATCTACTACACATTTGTCTACAACCTTTATTTTGCTCATTAGGGCCACTTCAACCATACTAAGGATCTTGCTAGCAGAAGCATGGTTATCGAAAAGCTATGACAACAATCCCACAAACTTTTGAACCACCTCTTTAGGGTGAGCGACGGTTCGGTTCAAACCGAACTGATTAGACGAAAACCGAAATAACCGAAAACCGATTTTTGAAAAACCGAAAACCTAACCGTATTCCAAGAAACCGAAATGAACTGAACCGAATTTAAATAGTTCGGTTTTCGGTTCGGTTCTTTGGGCCCAACTGGGCCGGATTTCCTAAACCCAAATTCACTTTTTTGTAATGGCCTTACCATTTGGTAAAAAAAACAATAATGTAATGGCTGATGGTGTATGTGCCATATCACGCCAAATGGCATCATTTAGAAAATGCCACTGACATCTTTCTCTTCTACCAAGACCAATATTTTTCTCTTCTACCAAGACCAAAACTCACACAGGAAGGAGAACATTGTGTTCAATTCAAACAAACAAACAAAAAACACTAAAGAAAGAAAGAAAGAAACAGACTATAAGAAGTGGTTTGTGACAAAAAAAAAATGTCTCTCTCAACAATCGGTGTTTGTCTACACATTTGAAAAGAAAAAACACAAATGAAACACACATGCAATATGTTTCCAGAATATCATGACTTCAAAGACTCAAGAAAAAAATATCCAATTGTTCTGGAACAATATAGAGGGAGGGAGGAAGCTTGGATCCGTACCTTCGCCATAGAATCACTAGGAACAGCAGTCCGAACCTGATCCTTGCGCTCGCTCCCCACTCGTACACCTTCACCACCAACTGCTTGAACTCGAACTTGAAGAATATCGCCACCGTCGTCAGCGTCTTTCCCCTCATCAAGCCCCTGCTCATTAGCGGTTGGGGGAGGAGTGGCAGCGCGACCAAAAGCTCTTGTAGCACAAGGTAGGAGAGGACCTGCTCCTTCTCTGGTGAGAGGGCGATGGCGAGGGTGTGGATGGCGAAGGGGAGGGAAGAGAGGTGGTTGGACGGAGGGGATTGTAAGGGGTGGATTATGTTCTGTCCAGAGACGTAATGGAAAATGGGGAGAGAAAGAGAGGCGGCAGGAGAGAGAGAGTGGGCTGGTTAGGTTTTTTTCCCTTCTCTTTTATATAAACTGAAGGGCAAAAATGTAAACATAAACTGATCGGTTTTCGGTTCGGGTCGGGTTCATAAACCCAAATCCGAAAACTGACCCGAAAACCGTTTTATTCAAAAGTCAAAACCGAAATTCGAACCGATTTTTTAAAAACCGAACGGAACTTCAATTTCGGTCCGGTTCGGTTCGGTTTACGGGTGAAAACCGTTTAATGCTCACCCCTACTCCTCTTCTCTCCTCAACAAGCATTTAGCTCCTACAAAATATACTCTCCACTCAATTGACTAACTTATCTACCTACACATTTGTCTACAACTTTAGACATCATTTGCCTGTCCCACTCTATTCCGTGGGTCCTTTTCATAGTATAGAGCTTATGATCATGTAACTCGTAAAAAGTTAGTTGTTTCTCCTTCGAAATACCAAGGTACACATATCGGTACCCGAATCGGTTTTTGACCCTTCGTATTATTTGTTTTCGGCGCTATCAATGGTCTCAACAGTTTTATGTTAGAGTATCGGGGTTTTGCATTTCGGAAAGCCAAAATGATAAGAAGTATATTAAAAAGATGGATATTATTTTTGATAGAGTTGGACGTAATTTATATATTATATATTGTTTTAGTTAGTTTTAAATGGAATAATATTTAGCGTTGTTAAATTCCACAATAGTTATTGTCGCTTATTTAGTTTCCCTTAGACATAGTACAAGCACAATAAATATTATTGAATGTAATTAATATGGATGATTGTTGTTGTTGTAATTGATTGATAATTTTATTGATAGTCCTCTTGGCTTTATATAGCCTTACAGTCAATATTACAATGATGGAATATCATGTCGCATATTCTGGCATACTAAATATATCCGCCGGATATTCCAATATCCTTTATGCTAATACAACATACTAAATATTCCAACATAAATATTCCAACACTCTCCCTCAAGATGGACGAAAGATATTCACTAAGTCCATCTTGTCACATCCTCTAATCATGCTCACAGAGGTAAGTCCCTTGGTTAGTCCGTTGCTATCTGATCCCTGGTCGGAACGTAGCCAAGTTCCAGCAATCCACTATCCAGCTTCTCTTTGATGAAGAACCTATGAATCTCGATATGTTTGGTCCTGATGGAGTATCAAAGTATCTTAGGTCCTCATCTGCAGTCCTCCTATACCAGTCTTCTTTGCCATAGACATTAATGCTGAGTCCAGTCCTTCTCGATCCAGGTACCACAGTCCCTTATGCCAAGTGTCAGTCCCAAGTCTTCGTTCCGTCTCTTTCTCCTGGAAGATCACCTTAGGGATATCAGAAGAAACAATGCACTTAAGTTAAAGGATTATAGAACTAATGAACAAGAGACTGACTGAAAAGAACGGAGCATGTAAAATATTGGATAATTTTACTGAACCTGTACAATTAGCAGTACCCGTACCGACCACTTGCTGGAAAGTGCCATCAGCTGTCTGAATGCTGTTTGCTGATGCTAGGTGAGTGTAGGAGGAGAACTCACTAGCATTCTCCGTCACATGCCGAGATGCCTCCGAGTCGATAATCCAGTCAGACGATTTAAGAGAAGCAATGTATGCAAGAGCAAGTGAGTCGTCAGTACCTTCTGATGGATGGACATACATGACGGCGTTGCCTCCAGCAAAAAATGAGGTGGACGCCTCCTCTGTTGCGCTCCTTTTGTCTCCATCATTTGACGTTCGCTGCTTCCTCCTGAGTATCTCCAACATGTCCACCAGTGCCTGATCCTCCTCGGTAAAGGTGCCGCCAGCTCCTCCATCTCCTTCTGCTGCTACCAGCAGGTTCACCCGATAACCTCCTCGACCGCCTCGTCGACCCCTACGACCACGCCCCCGTCTAACGGACACCAAGCACAAGATGAATACAAGTATATGACGGTGATGTACGTCACCTGGACAAATCCCAACCTTTAATAACTCAGATGAAATTACAAGATTGACAGAACTCACGTTGAACCCTTTGTCCTAATAGGTTCAACTCTCTTACCACTCCCAAGAAGAAAAATAGAAGATTACAATTGAGATCACTTACCAATCCGTAGCAATCTTCCTAACCGAAGTTGACAACTCCTCGATTAGATCTTCTTCTTCCTTCTGTCTTGGATGGCGAAGTCCTAAGAGAAAAGTACGGACTTTCTCTTAGATTTTCTTGTGGACAAGCACCTCGAATCTCCACTTTTGTACTTTTTTGCTTTGTGCTTATTCTTTGTGCCTCCACCCTCATCCTATATATATAGGATGAGAAAATTCTATTTTAGGTCATAATATGATTTCTTAATTAGGAAGCCCTCAAATAAGAATCCTATTATGACCTAAAATATAATTTTCTCATCATATATATATATATGGGATGAGGGTGGAGGCACAAAGAACAAGCACAAAGCAAAAAGCACAAAAGTGGAGATTCGGAGTGCTTGTCCACAAGAAAATCTAAGAGAGAGTTCGTACTTTGCTCTTCGGACTTCGTCATCCAAGACAGAAGGAAAAAGAATATCTAATCGAGGAGTCGTCAACTTCTGTTAGAGATAGCTACGGGTTGGTGAGTGATCACAATTGTAATCTTCTATTTTTTTCTTGAGAGTGGTGAGGGGGTTGAACCTATTATTAGGACAAATGGTTCAACGTGAGCTATGTCAATCTTGTAATTTCATCTGAGTTATTAAAGGTTGGAATTTGTCCAGGTGACGTACGTCACCACCATATACTTGTCTTCATCTTGTGCTTGGTATCCGTTAGACGGGGGTTGGTTTTGGTCAGCTGTTGGGAATCCTTCGCAAGCATCCAATCTTTGCTCCTAAACAGACTGCGACATCCATCATCTGCCAGCCTCCCTACCAAAACCAAGTTGTAGCACAAACTCGGTACATGTCGCACACCCCTGAGGGCGAGTTTCTCACCAAACTCCATCGTCAAGTGCACATCACCGATGCCTACAACTGCAGTCATCCCCTTGTCGTCCATCTTCACATGTCCAAATCTGCCGTCGGGATATGACATGAATATCCTCCTATGTGGAGTGGCGTGATACGATGCCCCGTGTCCATGACACAGTCGCCATCATGACACATGCCACAAGGTTCCTCTGCGTCGGTCGCTGCGATGATGATATCTTCCATTGCTGTGAGATCCTCCTGATCATTCTTGCCTTTGGCCTTCTCAGTTTTGAGCTTTATGTAGTTATTCTTGATATGACCCCTTTCGCCACAATAATAGCAGCCCTCCTTGCGGTCCACAATCGCATGATCCCGAGAACTCCTCCATGTCCTCGTCTGTGACTTGGGTCTTCCTTTCCCGTAGGAAGTCACCAGAGCGGACTCCTGCGACGATTCCACTTGCTTGCGTCGGACCTTCTCATTCAACAAGCTACTTTTGACTGCCTCCATCATGACAACTCCATCAGGCACGGAGTTGCTTGTCGACACCACCAACGTCTCCCAGCTTTCCGGCAGAGAACTCAAGAGCAGTAGAGCCTGAAGCTCATCATCGATCACCATCTTCATCGCAGACAGCTGATTGATGATATCCTGAACCTCGTTCAGATGTTGTGCCACTGGGGTACCCTCCGTGTACTCCGAGTTGACGAGTTGGCGAATAAGAAACGCCTTGTTGCCAGCCGTCTTCCTTTCGTACAGCGAATGCAACTTCTCCCACAATGCTTTTGCCGAACTCTCCATGGACACGTGGTGAAACGCCGAATCATCCAATCATTGGCGGATGAATCCAACGGTCTTCCGATCCAGTCGTTTCCAGTCTTCAGTAGCTCTGTCCGTTGGCTTTGCGCTGTCGCCCTCCAACGGACCATACAAGTCCTTGCACCAGAGTAGGTCCTCCATCCTTGGCTTCCAAATCGCCCAGTTTTTTACTGCAACCTCCGTCTAACGGACACTAAGCACAAGATGAAGACAAGTATATGGCGGTGACGTACGTCACCTGGATAAATTCCAACCTTTAATAACTCAGATAAAATTACAAGATTGACAGAACTCACGTTGAACCCTTTGCCCTAATAGGTTCAACCCTCTCACCACTCTTAAGAAGAAAAACAGAAGATCACAATTGAGATCACTCACGAACCCGTCACGTGCGTCATTGTCGACAATAGCCGCAGGAGCCGTGCGTGCCGCAGCGAAAGGGGGGGCGCCTGGCGCGCGTGCAACAGCACCGCAGCAGCAGCAGCCGCCGCGGGGCACGTGGGGGCCGTGGGGGCTCTGGCCACGCGTGTGGGCTCTAGCCGCGTGTGGGAAAAAGGGGGGGTAGCGGCTAGGGTTAGGGTTTGGTAGGAATAGCGGAAGGGTGGGTCGGTTGGTGGAAACTTGGCGGCTAGGGTTAGGGTTTGTGGAAACTTGGCTCTGATACCATGTTGTAATTGATTGATAATTTTATTGATTGTCCTCTTGACTTTATATAGCCTTACAGTCAATATTGCAATGATGGAATATCTTGTGGCATATTCTGGCATACCTAATATATCCGCAGGATATTCCAATATCCTTTATGCTAATACAACATACTAAATATTCCAACATAAATATTCCAACAGTTGTGAATTAATGTATGTACAAGTTTTGACAAAAATAATGGTTAGAGTGCGTCGTTAAGGAATCTTATCAACATTGTAACATGTCGATCTTCGGTAGAACCAAATCAATGTGTTGACATTATTGTTCCAATGTTCTCTCTTTTTTGGTCAATTTTTCTCTGCCTAATTGACTTGGAAAGAGAGCCCTAACATCTGGCTGGTACTGGGAGCAGTCGGTATCGGAGTGGGACATGCTAAAGCCGATACAGTAAGGCCGATTAGGCCTATACGTTGATACAATAAGCAATATACGTTTCTGTATCAGCTGATACTAGGAACTATGGGAAATACATAAAAGTGCAGTTGCTTTTGATACTGACAGATGGTAACTTTTGCTTCTACAAATAAATGAACTATTTGCGGTGAGGAAAAAAAATCAAAATGCTAATGTTTATGATGTTAGGAAAAGCTATCACTTGTGTACTTTTATGCATTCATAGCTACGTGCTTCTGAAATGCCCATTTATGCGATTCACAGTTTTCTAGTCTGACTTTTTAACTTATATTAAGATGGATAAATCATTGTCTTTATGCCTTTATGGTCATTATTTAATGTTCCAGGAGTTCCCAAAATTGGCAAGCTGGAAATTGAGGGAAGTGGTTTCCACTCAAATTTATATGCCGTTCATGGAATATATAGTGGAGGAAAAGAAGGCAAGAGCAAAATTCAATGGCTTAGATCGATGGTCGGGAGTCCCGATCTTATCTCTATTCCTGGTATGCGCATTCATATTGCAAGACATAGCTTTTCTGAAGTCAAATCATTGACATAGATGGATACTTCTGCTTCAATATAATGCTTAGATTTCAATTTGGTTGCTTTCCACATAGCTTGCACTGCTTCATTGCTCTGGAAATGACTGTGCTCTTATGTTTTCATGTATAATGAAATATCTGCAGCATCATTTTGCCCTCATGGGCAGAAAACTGGGAAAAAAAGTAAAAATTTTGTGACTTTTGACCTGACATGCACCTTAAATTGTCCCATCTCAATGCTCGAGGATTGGAGAAATTTCCCAAGTGACTTGGGTACCTCAAGGAGGTGGGCCCATTTATCTGCAATTCTCCTTTTAATCCTTCATCAATCATCCTTCACACAAAATATTTCATCCTCAACTGACTTGGGTCTCATAAAGTTGCCATGGACTAGCAGACATCCTTTAGTACTACATCATCCTTCACACAAAATATTTTGTGGAAACGATCTACACATTCTTCCCTTAGTACTATTTCCTATTTGCTTACTGGTATGTTTATTAAAGTTGCCATGGGCTAGCAGACTTATACTTATGCAGACCCATCGGACTACTTTAGTATAAAGAGTATTCTAATAGGTGACACCAAAGATCTGGTGAAATGCCTTGTTGCTTTTACTAACCAAATCCCCAAGTAAAGAAGACAATGAACATAAGTGATCACGTGCGGCCTGCATCACATGCTATCCTGTCTATCAAACTAGATATCCAGTCGTCTTTGTAACATATGGTGTGCCTCATTTACTGTCTATCATTGACACGTTTGACCAAATTCAATTCTTGCTCTCATAAATCTTTAAATGTACCTGGTGCCTTTCTTTCTTGTTGTTCTTTTATTGCTATAGCTTGGTTTTGTTTTCTCTCACATATATTTAAAGGCTCCATTTGATTTAGATCGTACTTATCTAGAATCATTTTGCCATCAGGGTGTGGCTCAGGGGTTTAGCTGGTGTGCGTCATTGCGAGGTCATGGGTTCGAGCCCTGGCCTAAACGCACCCAAAAAGAGAAACCATTTTGGTCATGTTGTATTCTTTCTTGTTTGAGCATCTAAAGTAGCAAACTTTTCATTTATCAAAAGTTGTTTACATATCTGGCAGGTGAGATAGGAAGGACGTATGAAGCTAATGTGGATGATGTGGGGTACAGGCTTGTGGCAGTTTATACTCCAATAAGAGAGGATGGAATGGTGGGGGAACCTAGTTCTGCTTCAACGGAGCCAATTTCAGTTGGTATAGTTCACGTTCTTTAACTTGATTATTTCTATACAATTAGTTTTATGGTTCATGTCTTTGTTAATACCTTTTAGTAGGTTATGTTTTCTTAGTTATGTTTTCAAGTTCTACTACTCTATCAAAGTAACCAATACATAACTAACATGCACAAGTTTACCCAAATTGCTCATATAAACCAAGTTGATAATAAACTCATATAACAATTGTTATAGTTTAGGAAAAAAAAGGGAGTTAACACAATACAAGGGCACCTATCAAGTCTGTAAGAATTTCCATGATTAATTATGTTATATGTTACTTCTGCAGCAAACTTGATAGTCTCTATTAACTTTGGGCCTGGAAATTATACGAGGCTCCAAAACTTTCTATTATGGATCCACCACACTACTGTTACAATACAATGATATACATAGTCTGAATTTTTCTGTGTTCAAATAGCATGAATGCATTTTGAACTGAGCTTCTTCTTAGCGACAAGGTTCTAGGACATGTCTAGGGCTTTGTGTTGGGAGTAGATTATCAATAGGATACATGGCAAACCCCTAGATGACTTAACCAATCTTGCCCTGTTGGAAGGTTGAAATCAAGTGTTTGTCTTCTTAAAAATATATTCAAGTGGATACCAACATGCCTTAGACAAACTACAAGTGCCATCAATCCTCATTTCTCACATTTACAAGATCACTCTGGTTGACAATATGATTGTAAAAAATAATAGTTGGGATAAATTTTATTGATGGACTACTTCACTACTTATAGGGAGTCTAGCTCCTCTACATACTACAAATTCCGATGTGGGACTAAAAGTCCCTTATTGATTCTCAACACTCCCCCTCAAGATGGGCGATAGATATTAATCATCCCCATCTTGTTACATAGCTTTGACAGACTCAATAAACTAAGACCCTTAGTCAGACAGTCTGCCACTTGTTCTTCTGAGCGAACATAGTCAATCTTCAGTATCCCTTGTTCCAGCTTTTCCTTGATGAAGAATCGATCGATCTCGATGTGCTTCGTTCTGTCGTGCTGAACCGGATTGTTCGCTATACTTATCGCAGCTTGACTATCGCTCCGAAGGTGCAATGGTGTCCCCTTGTCTAGCTTCAACTCTGTCAGCAACGCCTTTACCCATAGCAATTCTGATACTCCTAGAGCCATTGCTCTGTATTCTGCTTCAGCTGTCGACCGTGCTACCACTGACTGTTTCTTGCTTCTCCATGAAACCAGGTTTCCTTCTACAAAAACACAGTACCCTGTGGTAGACCTTCTGTCGTCTATGCAGCTTGCCCAGTCTGCATCGCAGTATCCCTCAACATCTGTGCATCCATTCTTCTTGAACCACAGTCCTTTTCCCGGCGTTCCTTTCAGATATCTTAGGATCTGAAATACTGCATCCATATGACCCGTTCTTGGATCATGCATATAGCGGCTTACAACACTTACTGCAAATGAGATATCAGGGCGAGTATGCCCTAGATAAATCAGTCTGCCTACTAGCCTTTGATACCTTTCGCGATCAACAGGCTCTCCTGCTTCTGCTCCCATCTTGCACTTTTGGTCAATTGGAGTGACTGCTGCTCGGCATCCCAGCATTCCTGTCTCCTTCAGCAGATCTAGTGCATATTTCCTTTGTGAGAGAACAATTCCTTGTTCACCATTACACACCTCGATACCCAAAAAGTTATCTCATCTCTCCCAGGTCCTTCACCTCAAACTCTTTGGCGAGTTTCGTCTTCAGCTTAGTGATCTCATCAGCATCATCACCTGTGATTACTATATCATCCACATATACAGCAAGTATAGTTATGTGGCCTCTTGCATGCTAGAGGAAGACCGTGTGATCTGCATTTGTCTGATGGTACCCCATGCCAGTGACAGCCTTTCTGAATCTGTCAAACCAGGCTCGAGGAGATTGCTTCAGCCCGTACAGCGACTTCTTCAGTTTGCACACTTTTCTATGTGACGTTTCTTCACCTGAATCTGACACAGAGTAGCACCCCGGAGGAGTCTCCATGTAAACTTCTTCTTGTAGGTCTCCATGAAGAAATGCGTTCTTTACGTCTAACTGGTGTAGCTTCCATCCATAGTTTGCTGTAATGGAGACCAGTGTTCTTACGGTACTCATCTTCGCTACTGGGGCAAAAGTCTCATCATAATCGATACCATATGTCTGGGTATAGCCTTTTGCAACCAGTCTCGCCTTGTATCGTTCAACTTTTCCTTCTGGTGTCTCCTTTACTGTGTAAACCCATTTGCATCCCACAGCTTTCTTCCCTTCAGGTAATGGCACCAGCTCCCATGTCTTATTTTTCTCTAGTGTCCCAAGTTCTTCCATCATTGCGGCTTTCCATCTTGGGTCCTTCTTTGCTTCCTGCCAATTCTTAGGTAAAGAAGTGGAGTCTAACGAAGTGAGGAATGTTTGATAAGTCGGAGAAATATTAGAATAAGATAGGTAGTTGGCGATATCATGTTCATAATCTTTATAACGAATAGGAGCCTTTTTCGCATTAATGCGAGAAGACCTCCTTAAGGGAGCAATGGGTGGTGGAGAAAGCATACCATCCGAATCGGAGAGATCCGCTTCCGAATCCGAGCGATCCGGTGCGGGAGTAACATCTTCAGGAGTCGGGGCAGGAGTAGACGAGGGACTTGGCACTATAGGCACAGGGTACGGCACAGTACTGGACCTCTGCTGTCTTCTTCTGTAAACTTGGAGCTCCTTTTCCCTTGTCTGCTTCTCCCCCCGCGTAATGTACGTATTGTCTTCTTCATCCTCCGTATCAGTATCAGTGATGTTGTCTCCCCCTTTCTGCCAGTCTGTCACGACAGGACAAGGTACCGATCCGACAACGACGTTTGGGCGTACTACCTCCGCCTCACGTCTAACACCCGCTGTGTGAGGCGTGTTCCCAAACGCAGAACCTTCGTCCGAACCATAATAAGGTTCCAGCTCTCTGAATGTAACGTCCATGCTTACAAACAGCTTCCGTTCAACCGGGCTCCAGCATACGTAACCCTTCTGTGTCCTGGTGTACCCAACAAAGATACACTTAAGTGCTCGAGGATCCAGCTTACCAACACCAGGCCTGTTATCGTGGACGAAGCATACACAACCAAATACTTTCGGAGGAACGGTGTACGCAGTTGTCCCCGTGAGCATTTCCAAAGGCGTCTTCCAGTCCAGTAATTGAGAGGGCATCCTGTTGATGAGATAAGAGGCTGTCAAGACAGCCTGTCCCCACAAAAATTTAGGGACATTCATAGCCAGCATCATTGTCCGAGCCACCTCCAGCAGGTGCCTATTCTTTCGCTCGGCAACACCATTTTGAGCCGGTGTATAAGCACAAGAGGTTTGATGCAGTATACCATGAGAGGATAAATACGCAGCAAACCTCTTATGGGTATATTCCGTCCCATTATCCGACCGGAAACACTTAACACGAGCATTATACTGTGTCCGCACCCGTTGATGGAAGCTTTGAAATGCCTCGAAAACATCACTTTTATTCTTCAGTAGGTAGACCCACGTTACGCGGGTAGAGCAGTCAATAAAAGTAACAAACCATCTATAACCGTTAACACCGTTTGTAGGACAAGGGCCCCACACATCGGAATGAATCATATCAAAAGCAGCAGAACATCGATGCCCAGAATGCACATAGGAGCTTCTGGTATGTTTCCCCAACTCACAAGAATCACAAACTAACAACTCTTTATTTGCTTTTTGATATAATGACGGATACAGTCGACCAATAACGGGAAAAGAAGAATGTCCTACACGCTGATGTTGGAGGAGCAGCTCGGCTTCGACACTTCGACTTCGGACTTCCGGTTGGGCGTCTGCAACCAAAGATGCCAGTGCTCTATCCAGACCGTTCCTGTCCAAGTACCATAGACCCTTATGCCATGTGCCAGTGCCTAGTCGTCTCCCCGTTCCCTTCTCCTGAAAAGTTACCTTAGGAATATCAAAGGAAACAATACAGTTTAGATCAAGGATAATGACGCTAATGGAAATAAGATTGACAGGAAAGGAAGGAGCATGTAAGACATTAGATAGAGTGATGGAAGGAGTACAATCAACAGTGCCTTTACCCGTAACCGGCCTGTAGGTACCATCAGCAGTCTGAATGCTTTCTGGCGGCGTTAGAGGAGAGTATTCCCGGAACTCTCCTCGGGACCCCGTGACATGGCAAGATGCCCCAGAGTCCATAATCCAAGCTGGCTGAGAGACAGATGCAAGAGCACGCGGAGGTATACCGGCACTGGTTTGGGAGAAGTAAGTGCAGTAATCTCCTGTAGCGGACGGCGCCCCAGGAATGACTTGTCTTTCACCAGAACCAAGCTTTGAGCCGCGCATCTTCTCGAGAACTTCCCTCTCAAATGGAGTGATGTCCGCCAGCTGATTGTCCCCACCTTCATCCGCCAGATGCGCCTTATTGCCTCCAGAGTATGTGCCCCTTCCACCACCGTAGCTGCCTCGACCACCTCGTCGTCCACCGCGACCACGACCCCGACCATTCGAGGGAGTCCGTGTCGGTTTTGGGCAAAAGCGGATGTAATGCCCTGTGTCACCACAGTTGTGGCAAACGCCTCCCGTAGAAGGAGGCTGTGTGAAAGTAGCAAGAGCAGATGTGTCAACTCCGGTCTGCTCCCCCTGGGAGATACCCTTGGTAGGCATCAGCTTCAACCGTGCTTCTTCTTGTGCCATGGCAGCTATGGCGTCCTCTAATGTCGGCAGCGTCGGTTGTGCGAGAAGGACATTCCGCCGTTGCTCAAACGCTGGGTTGAGCCCCTTCAAAAACTTCATCATCCGTTGCCGCGAAATATAATCCAGAAATTTCTGGAAATATTTGGCAAAAGTCGGTTCAACCTGAGCATCCTCCATGCCAAGAGGATCATAATGGTCAAGATCAGACCAGTACTTCTTCAACAAGGCAGCGTACTCAGAGATGGTACGATCGTCTTGGATTACCCTATCGAGCTCATCCTGCAGTTGGAAGACTCGCATGGGGTTACCCGAATCGGAGTACATGTCCTTCAACGTTCTCCAGATATCAGCAGCTCCCTCCATTGCTTCAACGTTACCCGACACTTGGTCGGTCAAAGAGGCTGTCAACCAACCAGCCACGATATTGTTGACAATGTCCCATACAGCAAACTCCTTCGAGGAGTGATCGACAGGGGCCGTAGTGTGGCCATCAACATAACCAACCAAGCCACGTCCCTTCAGCGTCCGCATCGCCTGCCGCGACCATTTCAAGTAGTTGGTCGTGCCTTCCAACTTCGTCTCCAGCTTGTCCAACTTTCCCATTTTGTACGGTGACGGATCCACATCAGTATGGGTCACGCGTGGGGTCGCCTCCGGTAATCTCTTGGTCAGGAGATCCTCGACCAGGGCCTTCATTTCTTCTGCTGTCAACTTCTCATAGATGGAATCCATGACTTCTGCAACTGCAATCAGTGAGGTGGTGTTGTTTCCGGAGTCATCTCCTTTGGAGTCGTCTTCGTCTTAGTCAGCTACCGGAGGGAAACAACAAAACGAGATCCCATACGACCAACAAGAACCGCGTCATGATAACGCGTTCGGACGGCTCAAGGATAACCAACGTAGTTGTGCCTCCTTGCATGAGACAAACCAGAGGTATACCAGCCGTGCAGAAACGATTGTAAAGACAACGTTTCTGAGATACGAAGATCTAAAGAGATTTCGTATTCGTAGCAGAGCTTCTAAAAAGAAGGTACTAATTCTCGAAGGCAACTACAGAGATATTCTAAAGAGAAGGAACTCTGATTCTCGAGGCAACTACAGAGATCTTCTAAAGAGAAGAAATCTGTTTTTTTTTTTTTTTTGTTTTTTTTTTTTGTTTTTGGAAACAGCAAAAAGAAAACCCTAAAAAGGGTGCTGTAGCAGCAGTAAAGGGGCGGGTTGGGGGGGGGGGGGGCGGCGCTGGAGGGGGGGAAGGGGGCCGGCGGGTCAGCGGGGGGGGGGGGGGGGGGGGGGGGGGGGGCGGCGGGGCGGCGGGTCAGCGGGGGGGGGGGGGGGGGGGGGCTGCTCCGGGAGGGGGCTAAAAAATTTTTTTTTTTTGTGTGTGGAGAGAGAGAGAGAGAGTTATGGCTCTGATACCATGTAGAAAATAATAGTTGGGATAAATTTTATTGATGGACTACTTCACTACTTATAGGGAGTCTAGCTCCTCTACATACTACAAATTCCGATGTGGGACTAAAAGTCCCTTATTGATTCTCAACAATGATCCCCCAAACATATTACAATGGCATATTCCTTTTTTGTAGCTCATCTCACCTTGATCTCTTCCTTGTGTTTGCATGTTTCTTTGATTGGTTCTCCTTTCTGCTTGTAGCCTTTTGTACCTTGACTTCTTGTTTGCACATTACTTTGATGCTCATGCTTGGTAATTCTTCTTTCACAGCTTGTGTTTTATTGAAAGAGCATTAGTCAGCATCCTTATGCACTGGATCCATTCACAAAATGCCAAGTCACAAAATCCTCAGCTATATGTGTAGTACAAAAACTCAGTTAAGAAAGTCATAGCAGCTGCCAAGCTAAAACTGGAAATGGAGCCACAAATGTAAAATAGTCCTCTATAGCATAGAATTCCAACATCTATCCAGTTTCCATAGAATGTTACCAGTGCACATTCACACTTTCCTCACTGCATTTAACTTGAACAGGTCTAGAACATTTGTGTTCCAACTTCCAAGATTGCAATTGTTCATCACATTGAAGCTAGCCCATTGCACCCATGTTATGCAAATAATATGTTAATTACTGATCTGAAAACACTGGATAGGAAGTCAACAGCTTCCATACTTTAATGTTAAGCAGTTTAATTTTTTTTATTTTAGCAGTCAATATAATGTCATCCTTAGTCTGATAAGACTCCCCAACCACCCATTATAGTTGGAAGTAGTCATCATTAGAGGTTAAATGAGCAACAAGAGATCACTTAACTGACCGTTAGAACCAATCATTGCATTGGGGATTAGTTAATCTTATACCACTGATTTTTAGGAGACTCAAAATTGGACCTGCGTTTATTTATACAAATATAAGGATTTTTGGCATACCTGCATGGATTATAGTGATAAATGTCAAATTTCATCTGTAACAGTTTATTTAAATTTTTGTGAACATCTAAGTAGTCATTTTACATGTCCTTTTTCTTGTTTATGCTATTACTTTTCACCTGGGCATATGCTTCTCCTATCTTCAGCTAACATTCACTGTTTAGGACTAAAACCTTAACCCAGTTGGACAAACTCTTCGCTTAAGAAATAGTAGTCAAGACTTTTGACATTCTTATTGTACATTAGCTGAGAAGTTAAAGTATAGAGTGTGAAGGTGTTTTCTGAGACGCTAAAGTATATAGTGTCTTATTTTCTTGTATGAGTTACATGCTAATAGGAATATGAATATCTCTATAGGTCAAGATATTACATGATGAATCACACTCTCTGTCTAACATGAATCTACTGCTCAAACTGTGTATTATCTTTTTCTATCTCTTAAAGCCAATCTTTCTTTCTAAATAAATAAGTTGTTAATACTTTTTGACTTCACAGAATAGGTTAGCAATCAATTGTAGCTCAAATAACCTAGAACACGATCAATTTCTTCATCAAGTTGTCTCTCTTTGATGATTCTTCTGAATAGCTTATTTTCTTGCATTTATTGATGTTTCTTTTATGCTTTGCAGAGCCTGATGTTTATACAGAAGTTAAGCAAAAGTTGGACTCTGGATCTGTGAAATTCGAGGTGATGTTTGCTGCATAATGGAGTTAGTTTATCCAAAGGCATTTTTGTTACTTTTGTTTTTCTGAAGACATGGTTGGTTTTCCCATCCATATCTTACAGCTGATTTCCTTCTTTTTTTTGACTCTCCGATTCACTTTCTTACTTGTCTATAATAGTGAAATGCATCAAGCACATTTGTTCAACACTCTAATATGAACTTTACTGACAGTAACTCAGTAATAGACAATTATCTATTATGATATAACATAGAAACTAACTTTTGGTGAGTCACACAGAATTATTTTCTAAAGAGTTCTTTGTAAATACATTTTCTTCACAAATTTTCTAAAACTTGATCATCATGTGAATGGAGAAGTAGTATTCCGGTACCCATATATAAAAAACAAAGGAGATATCCATAGTTGTAATAACTATCCAGGAAACGAGCTAATGAGACACATGTTGAAACTCTGGGAGACTAATTGAGTAAGGATAACGGAAAGAAAGAAGCTATTTGGTTTTATGCCGGACTTCTACCAAGGAAGCTAGTTACTTATGATAATATTAATGAAAATTGTATATGTCCCTACAGGTACATCAAAACTCTAGGGTGTTTATGAGGGTTATATATTTTTATTATTCAACACGTCCCTACTGGAGTACATGAATTGTAACTTAAAGTAAAAGTCAAAAAGAAATGAGGGAGTAGTCCATATTTATGATAGATACCTAAGAATGATGGTTTTCAATATTTAGGATCATTTGTTTATTGTAATAGAGAAATTGAGAAGGCGGGCATTCATTTATAATTAGACGATTGAAGTAGAGTGATTTGCGATTGGTGGATACCATTGATGTAGTAAAGAAAAAAAAAATCTATAAGATAAGACCAACAATGATTTATAGATCTTAGTGTTGGACAATTAAAAAGCATGCAGAGAAAACGAGAACAGCTAAAACAAGAATACTAAGATGGTTGAGTGGCAATAGGTTAAAATTGGATAAGAAACGAGTGTATTAGTGGGAAGTTGGAACTGGTGCCAATAGAGGATAAGATAGAGAGAACTTCTAGGTGGTTTGACCATGTGCACTGTAGATCAATAGGTTCACTGGTTAGGATGATTATATATTAATATAAGGTTGCTAACAAACATGGATTGAGGAGGTTAAAAAAAAGGGTTTTCTGATAATGCAGCATAGGGCATCGCCCTTAGCAGAGCTGAATGAAAGAAAATTAATCATATAGTCGACCCCAAAATTTTGGGATAAAGGATGTGTTGTTTTATTTGTTGTTCAACAGTATTTCAATGGGCTTCCCTTCTATTATCAAGTAGCTAATACTCTGCTATAAGTATTGCTTTTCATGTCTATGGCTTACCTTCTTACCTTGAATTTGTATCTGAGGTAGGCATGCCACATGCAATCAGATATGTATCCTCCAAACCAGATACGGATAACGGAAGACACCTGGATACAGATATGATATTCCAGATCAGAGTGATTACATATTAGGATGATATCCGGATCAGCTCCCATTCACGTCTGGATACGGATAGGGAAATCTAGATAATTTATCGAATTTACATATATATAGACATACATATTATACAACATAGGTATATTTATAATATTAGAATGTGCTAGTATAATTTAAGTTTGTGAGTAACTATATCATACAAATAAAGACTCAACCTTCATTAGCAGTATCTATTTTATGTCTGAGTATCCATATACACCTCTGCAATGTGAAAAAACATGGATATAGTAAATACACATATTTAAAATTGCATATTGATAGTTTGAAATTAGTCCATCTTTAAAATTGAACAACTGGATTATATAATGCATTTAGTCATTGTTCATATCCGGTTTTTACTGGGAGATGGATGTCAACTTCTATGGTCAAAAAATCTGTATCCATATCTGCAATGTGAAAACAAACACATGATATGGTAAATACCCACTCTCTACAATGACACCCTTATCTGAGGCATCATATTAATTAGGTTCTGCATGTAGATCATTGAACTGTTTTTCTGATGTGATCGTATTATTTCTGGAATCAGGTGTTGTATGACAAGGATGGGTCCTCAAAAAAGGTAGTTGTCACTCTTAATTCCTCCTGCATAACTCTTCTTTCAATGGTTTCTCTGTGATGTAAGATCGATGATGCTAATGTCATGCTTTCCTTTCTTTTCATTATGCCCACAGGTTCAAGGGATGGGTAATCTTGAGAAAAGAATGTTGGAAGTCAATGGAAAGCGAGTCAAGGTTGTGAAACCTGGTTCTAAGACTTCTTTCCCAACTACGGAGATTCGGGGTTCTTATGCTCCTCCTTTTCATGTAAGTTTCTATCTATAAGCTTTAATGAATTTTACCACAGATATATACTTACCAAGAATAAAATAAATAATCTTCCAGTCTTGTTTATCCTTTTTTTTTTCCTTGTGAAATGAATTAGATTTTTCACTAGTTGATGCATATAATTGATGTGGATCAAAATTGGGTTCTGACTTTAACCTGATTGTTGTTTACTTGCTCGATAATTGCTTTAGAACTAATGTAACCAACTCATATCGCCTCATTGTTCACACGTGGTTATGGTCTTTAAATATTGTTTGCATGAAATATGCAAGTTTCTGCCGTAACTAAGTATGTGCTGTATGCAATTTACCCGTGTCATTGTAATTTTCCAGGTGGAACTTTTCAGACATGACCAACAGCGCATTAAGATTGTAGTTGACGGCGAAAATGAAGTTGACCTGATGGTGCAGAACAGACACATGAGAGATGTCATAGCTCTTGTGATAAGAGGATTTGCACGAAGATTCAACAGCACCTCCCTCAATTCCCTTCTCAAGATGGATAACATAAAACAACCCTAATGTATATATATAGTACGGTGTAAGAGGATTGTAGGAATGCCTTTTAACATATTGCAGCAACCCTTTCTCGGAGGTTCTAATTTTACGGCGAACTGCCCCAGTAACAGGTTGGAGGGCTTCCTGTTTGTGTGAAGTGTGATTAGGGTTTTGTATGTAAAAACGTGTGGTATATCCAACAAGAAACTACAGCAGCTCATTCTGTATGTACATAATACTCGACAGTAAATGGTTTGCTGGCTTTTTGTGTGGTGGTGTTTATGACAAGGGTGTTGTATAATTTGCAAGATGTGTTATATTCCAAGACGAGGAAGATGTTTATTTTCCCTATCATTTTCCTCTTTAAGAAATTAAACAATGTCATGTATTTATGAACCTTGTATGATATATATTCTTCTTAACGTCGCAAATTTGTGATTGATCTTTTCTACTAAAGAGGCTAGTCAATGTGATTATAAATTTGCAGCATGTCTGGTATCTCATTTTTTATTCTCGTAATTGTGATATAAAGCTATGTTATACCATATGTAAATTTAGGGTCTGCTTGGCAATTATCGGGGTAGCGGTTATGAGGTGTTTTAAGAGTACCGGTTATGAGCGGTTATGAGGGGTCCGGTTTTGGATGATTTTTAAGTAGCGGCTTTTAAACCAGTCCAATCTATGTTTGGTAATTCACTAACGAGCGGTTCGGTAGTTATAATTATATCTATTTTTGTGAGGATATGAATGAAATAAAAAAAATAAAGCCGCTCAAAATCCGTCGATTTGGGGTGTTTACAAAGCCACCCAAAAATACATTACACTGGTTTTGAGGGGTTTTTGAGCCGACGAAAACCAGTGCCTCAAAAAAATTAACAAGCAGGGGTTTTCATAAACGGTTGGTTCAAAAACACCCCAAAACCGGGGAAAACACCATTACCAAGCAGACCCTCGTATCATGGAAAATATTTTGAACATACTAGATTTTGTTGTTTGCCTTGGAAGTATCTGCTTGCTAACTGTAATTTTTTGACTGAGAAATTTACACAATTCTTGTTATTCTGCATGTGTAGGTCAGTGTTTTACATGCATAAAAGAACAGTAGTGTTTTTCGCCAAAAGAAAATAAAAAGAAAGGATCGTCAGGATTAAACATCTAAACATATCCAATAGTTTAGACCTCTATGTCTCTCTATTTAATTAATTTTCTCTCTCCCTCTCCCTCTTGTCTAATTATACTGCAAATTAATTAATAGTTGTTCCACACTTTTTTACTTAATTAACTTTCTTTCTCTTCTCTATTGTTGATTAATTATGCTGATAATTAATTAATAGGTGGTCCTACAATTTTGTCAATAAATTTATTCTTAAGTTGATTAATTGATTGATTCTCTATATTTTAATTTTCAAACCATAATAACAAAATAATCTTAAGTGTATTTTAATTTATTGTGCATGTTTATTTTGCTTATTAATATTTATAAATTTAATTAATTTGAAATATATTTTACTTTAATATTTTATTTATTACTATTTATTACAAAAAAAATATATCTGGAAGAGTATGATGTCCCCAATCCCCATGTTGACATGTAACAGAATTATATAATAGTGGGGACTTATAGAATAGGAAAATGCTAAGTTTACTACCAAATTTTTACAACCTTCTTACAACTACTCTCTCCCACCCCTTACACATGGGTCCCACCGGGTCCCACCACCACTCTCACCCCCCTGCTACATGGGCTCCATCCGGCCCTACCATTTTTTCTCCTCCTCCAATCGAAGTCCGACACGTGTCCGGTTGTAGGGAAGTTGTAAAGTTTGGTTGTAGGCATAGCAAAGCTCATAGAATAGAATAATGGAGACGATGTATTTGCTTGTAAGATGTCACAAAAGCATAAATGCATTGATATAATTAGAAAGCAGAAATGCACAAACACCCATAGATGAATAATAGTCAACCAAAAATAAAATATTAATCAGCACAACTTCAAATATTTTGTACACAATCCCCTCCTAAATTCCTATTCAAACTCCTTACTACCAATCAAGGACTAGAGAGTAGAGACCCCTCTCCCTCCCTCTACTAAATCTGTCCTGTCACTTCCCCAGCCGTGCCATTGCCACTGTCAACCTCTGCAGCCGCAGCCGCAGCATTCCCTTCCTCCATCTGCTGCGGCGCCGACGCCGCCGCTGCCGCCGACTCGCTCGCCTTCGCGGTGTCGTAAGAAGCGTGCAGCCCCAGGAAGAGGTAGTACACCAGCAGCAGCACCGTCCAGGCCCCGAACCTCATGTAGGACTTCCCGTCGATCGACCCCAGGAGGAACACGTTGATCGCTATCGACAGCGAAGGCATCCACGGCACCATCGGCACCCCCCACAGCCTCGGCGCCCTCGCCTGCGGCACCGCCGCCCGCAGCCCCGCCGTCGACAGGAACCAGACCGGCACCGTCACCGCGTAGCCCACCCACGACCCCTCCCCGCTCGCGGCCCAGTAGCCCGCGGTCGCGACCGACGACCCCACGATCAGCGCCAGGAGCCCGACCAGCCTGTTGCGGCCCGCGGCCGACGTCTCGCCCGCCGCGTAGTAGCGGCGGACGAGGAGGGCCAGCGCGACGAGCATGAACACGAAGAGCGTGGATATCGACAGGAGGTTGGCGAGGATGTTGAGGTCCGTGAAGAGCGCGAAGACCGCGGTCGCGGCGAGCATGGCGACGGTGGCGTTGACGGGCGTGCCGGTCCGCTCGTGCACGTCGGCGAACCACGGCGGGACCATGTGGGCGCGGGCGATGTGGGTCAGGTAGCGCGCCTGCCCCACCGCCGCGACGAGCAGGACGGTCGTCATCCCCTTGAGCGCGCCGAACGCGACCACGTACTTGGCCCAGTCCATCCCCACCGCCTCGAACGCCACGGAGAAGGGCGCGTCGGCGTCGATCTCGCGGTACGGCTGCATCATGCAGAGGGTGAGCGCCAGGGCGCAGTAGGCCAGCGTGGTGATCGCCATCGAGCCGACGAGGCCCAGCGGGATGTCCCGGGCGGGGTCCTTGGTCTCCTCGGCCAGGGTGGAGACGGCGTCGAAGCCGACGTAGGCGAAGAAGAGCACGGCCGAGGCGCTGAAGATGCCGCGGGGGCCGAAGGGGGCGAAGGGGGAGAGGTTCCTGGGGTCGGCCTTGGTGAGGCCCGCGACGATGATGAAGAGGATGACGGCGAGGTGGAGGATGGAGGCGACGTAGTTGAGGCGGGAGGAGGCCTTGGTGCTGACGACGGCGATGACGCAGATGGAGGCGATGAACGCGACCGCGATGGGGTCGAGGCGGCCGTAGTCGTTGCCGAGGGCCGGGACGTAGATGCGGAAGTCGTTGGGGCTGCGGTTGAGGAGGGTGGCGAAGTAGGAGGTCCAGGAGCGGGCGACCGCGGCGCCGCTGATCACGTACTCGAGGAGGATGTTTCCTGCCGCGATGAACGCCATGAAGTCGCCGAGTTCGACTCGCAAGTAGGCAAAAGAACCACCTGATCAACAAGCAACGGCCAACGAGTTCGAATACATAAACTCCTCAGAATAACGACTCAACTTACAATATGGATATGACAAACTTAATTTTTTCTCTTTAAATCTCTTGAAAGTATACTTATATTTTTTTTTCTCTGAAAAAAATCAACAAATGACATAACCCTTTCATGACAGAGTTTTAAAAATTGAATGCGGCGACTTTCTAAGCACACCCCATATAACTTAAGTTGAAAATTAGATTAATGTTAAAAGACTCATATGCCCATATGACCTTTCTATCACACCCCACCATCCTCCTCCTTTTTTCTTTCATTTTCACATTCTTCTCCAACCCAACCCCAAAACCCTAGAAAAATCCTACTTTGAAATTATGAATAAGGCATCATGGAGGAAGGATGTCCACTTCAAAGACACAATCCTTCTTTCTCAGTTTGAAGCACTGTACGTGAATCGTTGAACCCAAAAAAAAAATCCGCAATAAGCACGATCATCATAGGTTTAACGGAACACTGTCTACTCGACCTGTGTCGGCCGAACATATATAGGACAGTTCGACCTGTAATGGTCGAACAGTAGAGCTTTGTCCGACTAGTTGTGGTCGAACATTGTGTTTTTTTATTTAATTTTTCGTTCGACCAGCTTTGGTCGAACGTTAGCAAAGAAGTTCGACTGTCGTGGGTCGAACTCCTATCCGAGAGCTCGATAAACCAGGCTCGAACAGAACCCTGAAAACCCAAAAAAAAATCGAATTTTATTTCGTTTTCACACGATTGAAGGGATTCGAAAAATCCTAGCAGTGATCCTAATTAGCGAAAAATTCTAGCAGTGGTCTTGGGATTGGTCTTGGGAGCAGAGGGAATCAGAGGAGGGCGATCAGTTGGAGAAAGGAGAGAGGAGAGTAGAGAGGTTAGAATAATTTATGGTGTGCTCAGAAATGATAGATAGGTTTTAGGTTAGAATAGAAAAGAATATTTTGGTCATTTGATGGGGTGTACTTAGCATTTATGTTAATTTTAATCAATTAAAATGTGGTGTACTTAGTACTTGGGATATGCTAAATAAGTTATGGGGTGCGTATAGCCGCACCCTTAAAAATTAAGAACTCGTGAGTTCCTCTAGGATTTTTATAATGCAAACATGTATGTCTTATGCAGAGCAAGAGAATTGTTTAATTTTCAAACTATGATTTGTGGGATACACTTTAATCAGAACTAGCTGGTCATAAAACATTAACAATTTTTTATATAAATCTATATGGTAATTGACAATTGTTTCATGTTTCCAAAGGCACACCTACGCTATGGAGAAACATAACTGGTACAAAATACTGGAGACAAGTAGATCCACTCGCCATGTTATGCAACAAATAAAAGAGGGGAGACCCACTCATTAATGTATCTTGCATTAGTACCACATTAATGCTTGAATATTTAATTAGATCACTATCGAAAAAGTTAGTTTAGATCATTTTCTATGTTGCATGACAAAATGGTGTTTGTACCATCCATATTCATGCAACATAAATCATTACTGAATTTAATAATATAGCCGGCAAATAGAACTACAAAGCATCATATATTTGGTTTACTTGGTTTCCTTGCATGCCATGAATATATTCATGTAACACTGATTTCTCAAAGAACAATTCAGATAAATACATAAATAAGAGAATTTCAGAATATTTACTATGGAAAATGTCAAGCTAAGGGCGATATAGTGTATTTCAAGATTAGAATCTCAAAGCATTAGATAGTATTGATCTGCACTAATAAGCCATAGTGTAGGAGCCATAGTGGTCACAAGTCTTAGTTTTGAAAGTGATAATTAACATCTACAAGAATTCAATACAAAATGAGGATTAGAAGTGAATAGTTAAAACAACTATCACTGGCAAAAAACGTAAGAGGAACAAGAAAATTTGACAGGTAAGGCTTTAAATAGGTAAAGAGTAAGGTTCCTGACAGTCTTCTGATGATTCCAGTACATGCTTAATGCATATTACTCTATCTATAGTTTTTTCTTTAGTGCATACATAATTCTATATAGGCACAAGCTTGCTATTTCTATTGGTGTGTGAATAATTCAGCATTAATCGCAATGAATTGTTTTAAGCTAATTAAAGCCAAGTTTGGTTCGCGTAATGAAGGCTTGTAAAGAGAAAGTCATTCATTTTCTATGTTGGATAACAAATGAAAAAGAGAAAGGAAATGATTCCCTCCACCTACCCCAAAATTCACTCTCTTTCAATTTCCTACATTTATTACAAAAATTAAGTACTAAATTATTCCTGCTCAAAGATGTATTATGACTATATTTATGCCTGGAAAAAAAAATTGATAGAAATTATAATTTTCTATGCCCATAATTAAAGAGCAAAGAATTGATTTTCTTTCCTGATAAGAAGAAGAATTCTCTGGAAAGAGAGACTATTTTTGTAAGTAGTAGCAAAACTTGAGATTGTTGTTGGGCATATAACATTATTTGCATTTTGAATAAATATTCATGCTTTCAGGAGACACACCAATTATAGAGTCTTCTCAGATTATATGAACTGCTACACAAAAAATTATGCACATCAATTCTGTGTAAAAGCAAAAAATAAAAATCAGTAAAACCCTAAAAAGTTCTTATTTAAATTCATGGAACTAAGATAATGTTTAAGTTTAATGGACAAAAATAGAGAACCAAGAAGTTTCTAAATATTGCACTGAGTACTATTCAATTGAAAAAAATGACATACACTCAATTGAAAAAAAAAAATGAATGAAACCCTTTAAATAGGTAATAAAGTAAGGTTCCTGATAAATATGAAGTATTTGACAAAGAGATTGTTAAGTTCCTCACCATTAACCAGCAGTATTAAACATGAATTAACTCCCTTGAAAACAAAATCTAATGCATTCTTAATGATTATTATTGTGAATGGTTATTCCTTAATTAGTGCATATAATTATTTACAAGCTATATTCATCACATTAATTGCATATAATTATTTAGAAGCTATATTCATCACATTAATTGCATTTAATTCCTTCTTTTTTGATATATATTTGTATATATTCCACCATGAAGAATATACATGAGTTAAAAACAAACATATTTTTTATGCAATTCCCAGCTATAGCACAACATAACTTGATTAAAAAAAAGACATATATGCCTGCCTAAACTTACCAAATCATTTACAACTTAGCAACAAATATTAGAATAACACTATAGCAAGTGCATGTTTATACATGTGAAAATATTAACAAACCAACAAATAAGGATTTATGGACATCTATCATGTTGTGTACATGAAACAATCCAATCCAATAAAAAGGAAGAAAAAAAAATAAACAGTAAAATCATGAACCTTTTTTAATTTTAAAGAAGAAGAAAAATATCTACACTCCTATTTATTTATGTTCTCTCCTTAAGTTGAAGATTCTTGGGATAATTCCAACAATATTTATTCTAATTAAGATATGTTCATGTTATTGTGCAAATATGATATAAATGAAAGAAGAAAAAAAAATGAAGAGAAGACACTCTAAATACCTAACCCTAACCGTAACCCTAAATTTCAGTATATGGGATTGAACTCAAAAATAGATTTACCTAATATTAAGATCCTCAACCACGCAGACATGCCGTGTCGTAGCAATACCAAAATCGTTGTCGTGTCCGTATCGTGTCGTGTGTACAGTTTGCAGCAGTATCATGTATATATTACCGGCAACGGGGATCTCGACAGCAAACTCGGTGTAGCAGAAGACGGAGAGCATGGCGGAGACGCCGGATATGGCGAAGGAGAGGACGACAGCGGGGCCCGAGGACTGCCTGGCCTCCTGTCCCGTGAGCACGAATATCCCGGAGCCGATGACGGCGCCGATGCCGAACCACATGAGGTCCCACCACGACAGCGTCTTCTTCATCTCGTGCCCGCTCCTCCCCTTCACCTCCGTCAGCTCCGTCTCGTCGAGGGAGCGGGCGAAGAAGCGGTCGGCCAGCCGGGTGCCCGTCTCGCTCAGCGCCCGCCCGTAGTTGGACCAGCTCTTGAACGACTCCTCCGGGAGGAAGTCGGCCTTGCCGCACCCTCGGCGCTTCGACATGATTATTGTGATCAAATAATTAATTAATTAATTATGAGTATATGTATATATCAGGAGAAATTCAAGACTAGAACAATGCGTAGGTCCCAGAAGAAGGAGAGGTTCTTAAATAGGGTTTAATATCGATAAAGCACGAGATTCCGGCCTTGTCACTGGCACTTGTACTGGGCCGGCTCCAGCATTTTGGAGGCCCTAAACAAGACCAAAAAATTATACCTTCATTCCTTTGTATAATTATTTAATAAATAAAAAAATTAATAATAATAAAAATTAACCTTATGGTTAACTATCACGGTGACATATATATATCCTAAAAATAATTTAAACTCTTATAACTAATGTAAAAAATAAATTAAAATCCTTATAGCTATTTAAATATATATCCAAAATCATATATAGGAACCAGGTAAATTATTTATGGAAATTCGAACTCCTGACCACTCGGGCCGCTGACCACTCGGGCCGCATGCATCTCTCTTAACCACTAGACTATATATATATATATATATATATATATATATATATAGAGAGAGAGAGAGAGAGAGAGAGAGAGAGAGAGAGAGCAAACGCTCTGTATGGTATTATCTAAACATATATTCAAAGTTCTATAATGAACAAATTTTAATTGTGACGAAAGCTCCCACTTTTCTGATCTCCTGACCACTCGAACCGCATGCTCACCACTACCACTAGGTGGTATTATCTAAACATATGTCTAAAGTTTTAATTTATTTATATTTACTTTTTTGACAATTTTTTTTATGCACTTACATTGTTCGTGCACATTACTAGTCAAACATACAAGAAGTTTCTCTTTCACCGTAAATTATTATATTTTTAAGTAAAAGTGTTACACAACAAATTAGTAATATTCTACTATTTGACTTATATATTAGTATAGCAAATCTGATTTTGATAAGAGATTCTTTCTCTCATAGAAATTTGACATTAATGTAGTGCGCTTGGCTGTTATCGACCTGAAAAGTAATTAGATCTAAATCGAACCCCAAATATTTAGGATCTGGAAATGGAAGGTTGTGATTAAGAAGGAATCATGTGGAGGATGGATCTCAGCTGGAGTGTATTTATTGAAGATGTATATGGACCAAATAAATGGAGTTATTAAGAATAACCTATTTCAAGACTATACCCTGTTTAGGTTTCTATTTTAGGAGTCGTCCTATGTAAGGTTATTTTGTTGGTGGATTAATAACAAATAGCAATAAATAATAAATATTAGGAAAATTAAAGAGTAACTTAAATGGGCTTAGACACAACCTAATTTTTATCCAAGTCGATTTATACTAGGTTTCAAATTGGTATGGTATAGTCCCCCAAGTAGACCTGGTCCTCAATGCTAGTAGGGTCAGGGTTCGGACTAGGGTTTATATAAATTTTATTTGAAACTGGACCCGAGTGGCTCTTGTGTTTACCGAGGAGACTTATAAGACTCTGGTTGGATGGCGGAAGATCAGTGGATCGAGCCACGGGGGCAATTTTTTTTTTTTTTTTTGGTAAAAGTTGGAAGACAGTGGACCCAACAGACATGCAATACAGCATGTACGAAGTCCTGTGCGTATTGTCGAACATCTCAAAAAAAAAATTATTTGAACTACATTGAAAACAAGACACAAAAGGTAATTTTAAAGTGTATCTTAGCTGTCATTAAATAAGTATGAGTTTCTTTTCATACAAAGTTGAAAAAATTGCAAACACAAACACTCCCATCAACATGCAAACAATACCATTTTCTCATGCTTCTTGTACGTGTTTTATATATATATATATATATATATATATATATATATATATATATATATATATAATTCATTTTTCAAGGTTTAGTAAAAGGATATGAGAAACATATAATTTCTCTAATTGAAGTCAGAAAAAAAAAATGTAGCTCCGACTCCTTCGAAAATGATAATATCTTCGGTCTGCAGCACCCGACTCGTAGAGTTCAGACACGGCGCGAACCAAACTAGACCTTCGGGGCCTTGTGCGCCTTGGACTAACCCGCTTGATACAGTGCAAACGAAATCCAGAACTGAATTATTGTTGCCCCTTTGTAATTTTTGTTCAATCAACCAATCCCATATAAACATATGCTGCTTAATCATAATAACTCCATATCTCAAAACTTCTACCATAAATGGTAGGAATAATACGTTTCCGTGGCTCAGATCTACTGGTCTTCCGCCATCCAGTCAGAACTTTTATGTATCATTCCGCTGACCACAGGGGTCACTCGGGTTCCGCTACCGTATTTAAAAATAAAACAAGCCAAAATATTAGCCGACACTAAGGAGTCCACAATCCCACAGTATATTAAGAAGAGAATAGCAAAGTCAGGATTTCGGGTATGCAATTGTTAAAGTTACACACACTTTTCGTCAAACATCAAACATAAGTTTTTTTTCCTAGGCGTAAAGATTTCGTAATATTCAACAGTTAAAAAAAAAAAAAGAGAAAAAAAAAAAACTAAAAATGTTACAAGCTTACAGAAGATCGAGTAAGAGCGCGCTTAGTCGTCTACTGGTTGATTCTTTTTATGCTTAGCGAGCGCAGCACTGCTGCCTGTGTCAGCCCCGTCTCCCCTCTTCTGTTCACTTACCGAACCCTCCTGTGCGCTGCACATCTGGGACTTGATCTTCAACCCGAACTTCTTCGACACGCTGCTCCACGGGCCGCCACCAGCCCTCCCCTTGCCCAGCTTCTCGATCTCCTGCTTCATGGTCGAGCACTCCTTCTCGAGCTCCGAGACCCTCATCCTCATGCTGTCCATTCCCACCTTCAGGGCCTGGTTCTCCCGGGTAGTATTCCAACCCCCGCCCCCGCCACCTTCGCCGGGGACCACAAGGCCGCCGCTCCTCAGGGGCCTTGATGCGTCCAGGTTGTCCGAGACGAGGAAGCACCCGGCAATCGACGTCCTCAGCTGGAGCTGCTCGAAGAACAGAACCTGAACCACGACACGGAGTGGGAGCCTCTCGTTCTGGGCAGCGTGCGTGCAGGCTTCGAGAGAGAGCTTCTGGCAGTCCATCAGCCGGCAGAGTTGCTCCCTCTCGGATTCTGAGAGCCAGGGGTGCGCCTACAATGTGCAAACAGAAAGGGATGAGTGTGTTTCTATATCAAATCAACAATCCATTACCTATTGGCAGTTCATACTATTAAAAAAACGATTTTTCAACGGCTTATGTTGTACTGACGAGTGACAATGAGGACAAGGCAACACGCACACCACATTCATTTTGGTGTGTCCAGGTGTCTCTTGGCGAGTGTGTATCGTGTCCGACATGCCGTGCCACAGACAACAATGAAATTCAGTGTTTCATGCTTTCCTACTTCAGAATCAAGATGTCATCGGGACTCGGACTGGGACTGGGACTGGGCAGACCCAGCCAGGTGTTGACTGGGTTCAGGCCAGGCCTGGCAAGCCAGTCAATAACACCAGTCCAGGCCGGTCCGAGCCAGGTCGTAAATCCAAAACTCAGACCCAGCCCGGCCCAGAACCCAGGTTTAGTCGGTCCACGTATGAGCCAGCCCGGTTTATTTTTAAAATTATATATATATAACCAAATAATAGATCAAAACCAACAAAAATATGTTAAAATATAACCAAGTGAACCAGCACAGCGGCAGTAGCATCAACAGAATTAACAAGAATTTGTGATCTCTAACAAGAAGTAACAAAATGAAAGAAACAAAAAATGCGACCGGGCCGGGAATCCGAACCTGGAGGAGAAAACCTGGCTCGATCCGATTAGGCGAGCAAACCCAACCCGACCTGTTCTCTAGGTGGGCAAGGCACGGTCTCGGGCTTTGACCGGGCCGGTCCCAGGCCAGATTTTGGGCCGCCCGGCCCACCACATCTCTCACTTAAGCTGTCTCCAAGCTCTTCTAAAATAATCCTATGTGGATCAATTATAACTGAGCTGCATGTGTTCTATCAGGAAGATGTTTGAACTTCTCATTTCTCTAAAAAAAAAAATATTCCCAAGTAAACACAACTGGGCTTTAAATATCACATAGAATGTTCCTCCACACTGACTGCTACCTTAGCTAACCCAGTTTAACAGAGTGATTACACTAACAAGTGGTCAAATTTCTTTCTTGGATCCTTCTCAGATTAGATTCTATATATGAGAAAAGGATTGATTAGTAGAAAAGTAGCAATCTGGTCTTGATCTGGAAGATTCATGTGGCTGTGCCTACACTCTAGTAGCACAAATTGCAAGGTGGGCCATGCAAACTTACTCCAAACTATTCACCAGAATGTACAATGTCTAAAATTTCCAAAAACCAATAAAGAGTAAAGACTTGTCAAAAAATTCTTATGTGCAACGAGTAATGACAATTGGACTTTTGAAACCCATGAAGCACAGATAACGATGACACATCGATAACTACTTTGTTACATTGTATCTATAACAAAATAGGGTATAAATACTTTCTTCTAGAGTCCTATTTATGTCCTATCGTCTTTCCTTTTAACTCTCCGCTTTGTCTCTCATTTGCCAAACTCCAAGAATTCGTAAATTTAATTCAGATGTGCGTGCATGCAAAAAAGATGAGTCCTGAAAATTTAGGCCAACATGACACATGGATGTAGTTATTTTCAAACCACGAATGCGTAAATCCAATAACAAATTTATCAAAAATATATCTTATAGTATCAAGATATAGTAATTTCGGTTCATATGCAATTTATCATTTGCAAATCTGGATAAACCAACAGAATATCAAGACCAAACATTAACCCTAACCATTTGCACTTTGTTTTAAATCTATAAAGCATGAGCATTGATTTTGAAGGTACTTTATAGTCTCTCCTCTTTAGATTAAACAGTGTGGATCTATGGTCCGTGTCCTTGTGCATATATGATTAGACCAAGAGGCAAAAGTGCGTGAAGTTCTTTTAGAGAAAGACTAGTGGCAGAAGGTTATCCCACATAGTTTTTGGAGTTTTCAACATACTTAAAGAATGTAGTGTTGCTACTCTGCTCTCGAAAAGCCAACATAAACAGTTATGGGATGCTAGCGGAAAAGAAAATTCAAGGTGGTATGGACTACGAAATGTTTTTAGAGACTACTTTTTGATATAAAGTCACATTAGTTTAACAAGAGGAGTAAACATTTTCTAGGCAAAAGAATAATAATATATTTTGGATGCGAGGGTACAAAAGAAATAAAAAAGTGTTTTCCTTCTTTTTAAAGGACATGATTTGAACACGATGAAACGGAAATGGCACCTATTTTGGTGTGTACTAGAGTGGTTTGGATTGTCCGTCGTTCGTTCAATGTGTACACTATCGTGCTTCCTAGCCCGTAAGTTTACAATTTGGGTCAAAGAAACACCCCAAGGTGGAGAAGAATACGCTATAAGGGAGTGGAACTAATGCACCCCTTCATATTTTGGTTGCAATCCCCTATTCTTCCATCGAGGAGTCTCAAAACCAAGAAAACTGGTCTTATGCCTCCATGCATTAGCACTTGAGCCAATGCATTTTGGCAAGGAGTAAGTGTTTCAACTTCATAAGTACATGGGAGATGACGGGACGAATACCTTCAAATATATGTCAATTGCACGATAGAGTCCATCATCCAAAGGTCGAGCATAATCAGGCACTGCTGCAGCCAAAGACTGAAATTTAGGCAGCTTTAGATTAACATCTGGTGCGACCTCTGCAAGATACCCATCAATAAGTTTGGCCACAGTAGTTATCGGTGTCATAGAAGGGGAGCCCATCAGCTGCTCATCTTCCACCAAACAAGGAGAGGCCCCACCAGTTGCTTGATCCATAGCTAAGAAGTATTCGAGTATTCTTTGTACACAGTCAACATTGTACAGCGTCTCCATGGAATAAGAAAATGTTGGTATCAGCAGATCTTCTAAAGTAGCCTGATCAAGTTGCATTCCTATCCTCCTCTCCAACTCGGACATGCATGAAGTGCTAGCTTTCAGAATCATCGCGGTACGCAGAAGGCCAAACAAGAACTTAGTTGATGTTACACCCTTCTGAATGGGTAACAAGTTACAGATCTCTTCAAGGAGATTCCTCTGCTCTTCTTCGGAAGGTGCAGCCGCCAAAGCTGCATGGGCCATAGTGTGCCGCTTGTTCAGCATCGGCAGATACCTAGAAGTATAGAAGGCCACAGAGCCTGCAATGATCTCTTGCCTGATGCCTCGTGACTCCATGACTGATATCAACCTCTTGTACAGAGGAAGGCTTAGAGTTGAAACATCCTCATACCACCAATCAGAACTAAAACTCCTAGGCCTGGCTCCCGTACTAATTCCATTCCACAAGACACTTCCGCCTGGACTTTGCACAGACCCACGCTCCATCATGGGCCAGCCAAATAGGTTGGGGTCAGTACAAGCTTTGACAGCTAGCGACTCAATGCACCGTTTCACAATGTTGAGGTCTTCTGCAAAGGGAAGGAGTTCATCGCATGTCTGGAGTGCCTTTATCGAATCTTTCCAGCTATGGAGGACTACTTGGCTTATGAAGACCTCAGTTTGCGAAATTAGATTTCCTTCTGCAATCTCTTCTGTCATCTCGAGACATTCTGCAGCACAGCGGAGGTACACTACATTCGAGGCAGTGAGTTCAAGCTTCACACCATAGCAGAACTTAGCCACAAGCTCAAAGGCTTTTGCACCACCAGGGAAGTCAGGCAGTTTTATGATGCAACCATCTTCTTCGTCAGATTTCTCCTTGATCAATTTTTCAAAAACGACACTCTTGGATAGGAGAGGGAACTGCAAGAAATGAGACTTTGAGGAACAATAAGGAAAGCCTGGACAAACTTGGATGAATAAAAAGAAATATAATTAAAATGCAATAATAACCAAATTTAGTTCCGCTAAGGAGATTTCACCTTGTGAAGATGGAATGACATCTCTCCAACTTCGACGGTGATATCACTGGGAAGGCCAGTTGTGCAAAACCTGCAACATGAACCCGAAAGAGCAACCTCAAAGTGAAGTACATACATGAAGAAGATAACATACCAATCAATTAATTCTGTTATATTTGATAGAATAAATAATTAAAATTTGAAACTCTTGCTCCTAGCCTCAGTTATGCAATCTGTTGAAGCTTGTTAGGAGTTCTTTAATAAAATATGTTTCAATTACTTCAAGATGACAAGTACAAGATCAAATTTCTTGATTTCGAACTGAAACAGTTTACATGTATATACAAAAACAACAGTTGTATATCCTGCAAACTTACTATTTCAGCATTAGATAATAAATTCTGTGACACATTTTATGCAGTATATAAGATATCTTTAATGGTGCATATAACAATTACAACAAGGAACCTGCAGCAAGTGACTTAAGCATCCACATCAAGATTGACATGATCACTATTTGTTTTTATATGCACGATTCATGCAGAGTAAAGTTGAGTAAACCTCATAGCACCTCATTTGGTAGTGAGCCCATAATAATTGGCCTATACATATATAAATCATATGATAGTTCCCAGTATGACAGATATATTGTTCTATGGATGTTACACTTTGCTTAAATCAATTACATTTAGTGAAAGCTGATATCAGCAAAATAAAATAAATTGCCTATAGTTGAGAAATGAGAACCTATTGCGTAGAAAAATTATGCACCGCTATATTTCAGGAAAAGCATAATTTAATACAAGTTAAAATTCAACTACTACTTCACAAATAGTGATTAATTTGCCTGCACATCATAAGCATCAGAAGCTTATCCTTTGTTTTTCCAACAGAGAGCATGGTGACGCAAATGGAAGTTATACAAGAAGGTTTAAAATGATACATGGGGAAAACAGTTTGATGGATATTTAAGAATTAAAGAAAGATAAGTTCAGCTAGATGTCTACTGACCATGGTTCACAGTATTGGTATTGGACCCTTCTTAGTTGGCAGTTTAGGGGGTTTTGGAGAGTTTCGCTGGTTTTGATTTAGTTGATACAGTAGTTCCACAGTTTAGTACAGGTATCGGCTGATACCACGAACATGGTACTACTGATGCATACTTCCACTCCAACAGGGCAGTTGGGATCCAATTGAGTAAAAAAGAACATTATGATTTTATAGAGTGCCTAGAGCTTAAATCAAGAGATACTTTGGATGTAGCAAAAAAATAGAGATCAAAGTCAAAACCTAATATGAACTACTAGTTGTTTCCTCACTTTATGATTCATTTATTCAATTAAATTGATGTGCCAACCAAGTCCATCTTATATATATATATATATATATATATATATATATATATAGAGAGAGAGAGAGAGAGAGAACAAAGAAGACAACTATAAACTATAAAGTACCCTTTCACTATGAAAAATGATCATTTTGGAAAACATTTATCACATTATTGAGATGAGAGAGTGAGAAATGATATCCTTATCTCCGTTCAACCTAAAAGCGTCTAGTGTATCGATTAATAAGTATGATACTCATCATACTCTATTGTAGGGTATAGGGCAAACCAAAGCCTATTCTAAACCATGCACAAGTAGCAATATAATAGGTTAGGTTTGTGGTATCAGATTTGTCATCTATATTGCGTGGACACGAATATGACAACAAAAGAAAACCATGGGAAACGGATACGGTACAAATTTTACAGTGTCCATGCATTGTTGTCTATATCATAGACCATTATCACCATAGCAAAGATAATGCAGACTGTCAGAGGATAGTTTGGGAAACTTAGATGTTTAGTGATCACACAAGCTTAGAAAAGCTTACAACAAATTTGACATGAAATGAATAGTTATAGTTTCTTCAGAATAGTCGTAACTCCACAAAACATTTCCTCATCCTAAAACCAAACATGCATGTTGAAAGTTTCACTATACTAGCATCACATATTTCAAATAAAACCTTATCCAAAAGCAAAGGAAATAAGTGAACAAGGGAGCTTAGAGTTCCATGAAACTTCAAGTCATCAAAACGTAGTGATATCAGTTCAAGTTTTTCGCGTGCTGGAAACTCAAAAGCTTGGAAACATAGGATAGTTACAATGGTAAAATCATTAATGATATATCACAATTCAATTGTAGTGTGGATAGTATATATAATAAGGAAGTGAGGTCTAGTTCATGTCAAACATATTTCTATACCATTAAAGTTAAACCATCAAACACACACTCACACATACAGAGCACGCCTCTACCTCTCTGATTGTTATTCTTCAACCTTATGAACCACTAAAGATAAGACAGAGACAGTTTTTACTAATTTCCTGTAAAGGATGGGTAGCAATTTGAAGCCTCGAGTAGGCATGGTCTCTGTATCAATATGGTAAGGTAAGGGATCGCCACGGAGAAGAGAAGTCTACTTCTCATACAAAAATTCATCAACCTCAAAGCAACAACTTAAGGGGTACCTAAGGCTCCTTACATCCAACAATGGATAAGACTGTAGATACTTATACATTTGCTTCGGAATTGGGACTAAATTTCTTTCGACAGATAATATCCGGAAATCTGAAGAATTTCCCTAATGTTTCTACATTCCAACTGATTGCAGAAATAACCACTGCGCTATCCCATCATATCACAAATCAGGCATACACCAAAGGAAATGTGCTCAAGCACAAGGATTTGCAACTTTCAACATGCAAGTCATATTCTATACTCCATCATAAACCCAAACTGGAAATATTACTTATTATATTCAATACTCAGGCCATACACTAATAACAGCAAAGATTATAAGTTCATTATTGTTAAATGTAAAAAAGTTAAAGATATTGAGGTCAAGGATACTTAAAATTTCATAAAAATTAAGAATATATGTTCTACTAAACTATCCAATGCATGATCCAGACGAAGAACCGTCCAGTAAAGAGAAGAAGAGAACCCTAAACATTCCGAGGACGATTAAAGCAATTTTAAGGAGCACATCAACAACAACTCACCAATAATGGTTCAAGAATTAAACTAGAAGAGCAGAACAGCTTACCAAGCCTGCCCTTGCCTCTGGAAGGCGTCGGCTTTCGATCCCAACTTCATACAGGCCATCTCCAAACAAACCAGAGCTCCTCTAGATTTCTCCCAAGGATGAGTCTAAAGAAAGAACTCTTTCTAGAAAGATGGTCACTCAAAGGTCAAGAAGTTGCTGAAACATCAGCATAAGGTACCTAAAGAGCCACAGGATGCTGCACATCACTCAATAACCAGAAGAACCCACAAAGAAATTCCAGACAAAATCCAATCTTTTTCTTCAGCACATCCAACCCTAAAAGAAATCCTCACCAAGCCCCGATCAGTAAAGGACCCCAAGATCCAAACTTTACACCTCCAACAAACCAAAAAGGTCAAAAGTAAACCATGAATTTCAAAGTCAAAATTTATGGAAGACCCAAGTTCCAAACTTTACTAAACTACACCATGAGAACCCAGTTCCAAATTTTCCAACAAACCCCGCGGAGAATTCCAACTCAAGACCCGATCTTTAGGACATGCACCCTCCGAAAATCCCAACCAAACCCCAGTGGAGGACCCAAGATCCAAACTTTAAACCCCTACCAAATCCCCATGGAAGACCTCAAAATCGAAGCTTTTGCACTTGTAGACACCACAAAGTCCAACAGAACCAAGAACCCCAGTTCTATTCTAGACAAGGGAGGTGGAGAGGGAGAAGACCAGAAGAAGAATGGGCAGCTTCTATTCTGTCTTTTCCTTTTGACAGGCCCTAGAAGTTGTTGCAGGCCTGCAGTAGCAGTGGGGAGGGAGAGAGGGATGGGACCATGACAAGCAGAACACACCTGTACAAGAGGAGACAAAATGAAAGCTTGTGATGATGAGGAGCCTAAAAAATCAAGAGGCTTTCCATTTTAGAATAGAGTGGGGAGGGGTCTTTGCCTGCTTCTTAAGCCTCCTCTGTACAGACTTTCCCAATCTAATATTCCTTTGCTGTTATTAGCTTCTAAGTACTACTTTAACATAATATTTGTTTTCTGTTTAAGAAAGTACAATAAAAACAATAAAAATAGGAATATTTTAACAAATATTCTCATTCAAAATATAGAAATTAGCATATATTCTTATTATTTTTTAAAAATTAGCAAATATCCCTATTCCTGTGTATGGAATAAATAAAATTTTAAGATATATTCCTGCTATTTAACCAAAATTTTGGCTGATTTACAAAAAAATGAAATTATTTGCTAATTTTTTAAAATAGTAAAGATATATACTAGTTTCTATATTTTGAATGGAGGCATGTGTTAAAATATCCCACAAAAATATACTACATTAGATAGTTGTTCAAATAATTTATAGGTTTGTTTATGATTTCTTATTTATTTGTGAAATGAATAATTTATGAGCAATAAGGGACTATTTGTTTCGATATAACTGGAAAAAAAAATATGAAATTTATTTTTCATATGGTAAGTATAATTAGTTTAAAAACTATGAATATTTTGTATTATAAATTTAAAATTTAAAAATAATTAGTGTAAATAATCCTTATCGTTATCATGTAAGTGCAGTCGCTAGTGACGTTCTCTCGTTTATATGTAAGACCATCTCGGATTTCTATCTTCCCTATTTATATGGAAGAAATCTATTTTAGAAAAAATTTCTCCCAATGGTGATTTCTATCACCATTTTTATCCTAGGTGGCAATGATGTAGGATGGAAACTCTCTAGGAGGGTTTCTACATGTAGAAACTCTCATAGAAATTATCCTATCTCTCATGACAATTATTATTGGACCCCACATCATTAAATTGGTCCTTTTACTATGTGACACATAGGATAGAAATGGAGAACTATTGGAGAGCATTTTTGTATGTTTAGACCATCTCCAATGGGGGTTTCTATCTTTCCTATTTCTATGGAAGAAATTCATTTTAGAAAAAACTTCTCCCAATAGTGATTTCTATCACTATTTCTATCCTAGGTGGCAATGATGTAGGATGGAAACTTTCTAGGAGGGTTTCTACATGTAGAAACTCTCATAGAAATTCTCCTATCTCTCATGACAATTATTATTGGGCCCCACACCATTAAATTGGTCCTTTTACTATGTGACACATAGGATAGAAATAGAGAACCATTGGAGAGGATTTTTGTATGTCTATAATTTCTATGTAGAAACTCTTCCAACTAGGATAGAAATCTCTTAAAGTACAATGCCAAGTAGGATAAGAACTCAATTTTAGAAATCACCATTGGAGATGGTCTGGGGGTTTCTATCTTCCCTATTTCTATGGAAGAAATCCATTTTAGAAAAAAGCTTCTCCAAATGGTGATTTCTATCATCATTTCTATCCTAAATGGCAATGATGTAGGATGGAAACTTTGTAGGAGGGTTTCTACATGTAGAAACTCTCATAGAAATTTTTCTCTCTCATGATAATTATTAGTGGACCCCACACCATTAAATTGGTCCTTTTACTACGTGACACATAGGATAGAAATGGAGAACCATTGGAAAGCATTTTTGTATGTCTACAATTTCTATGTAGAAACTCTTCCAACTAGGATATAAATCTCCTTAAAGTACAATGCCAAGTAGGATAAGAACTCAATTTTAGAAATCACCATTGGAGATGGTCTTACAATTTCTATATAGAAACTCTTCCAACTTTAGGGTGTGATCCGGGCTAAACCCGACCGGCCCAAGCCCTGAAAATTTCGGTCCGACCGGGCCTGGTCCGGGCCCAGCCCGGACCGGTTCAGTTAGCGGGCCGAGCCTGGCCCGGCCCGGTTCAAGTTAAGGGGACCCAGCCCGGCCCAGTGACCCGGTCTGGGTAGGGCTGGGTCGGTCCGGGTCGTGGGCGGGCTTGGGCGGGCCGGGTTCGGGCCGGTCCAGCAGGCCGGTCGGTTTAGTGGTTTTTTTTTTTTCTTTTAACTTTTATATTTTTTAACATTTATATTCTTTTAACTTTTAATTTTTTAAATTTTAAACTTTTTTAATATTTTTGTGTTTTTGTGTTTTTTTTGTTATTTTTTAAAGTCTAAGTTTTTTTATTTTTGTTATTTTTTAATATTTTAATCTCAAGTCTAAGTTTTTGTGTTTTTTTTTAATATTTTTTTTAAGTTTTTGTGTTTTTAATTAAATTAATTTTTAATTTTTTCCTCCTCATTTATCCGGGCTTGGGACCGGCAAGACAAGCTTTGCTTGTCATAGGCAGAGTTAAAAAAAATTTGTTTTTAAGTTTTTGTGTTTTTTTTAAGTTTTTAAGTTTTAATTTTTAAGTTTAAAGTTTTAAAGTTTAAAGTATTTTTTGAAAGTTTTTTAAGTTTAAAGTTGTTGAAGTATTTAATAAAGTTTTAATAATATTTTAAAGTTTAAAGGTTTTTAAAGTTTTTAAAGTTTAAAAGTTTTTAAATTTTTTGAATATTTGAAAGTTTGAAAGTTTGAAGTTTGAAAGTTTGAAAGTTTGAATATTTTTTTTGGAGTTTGAAGTTTGAAAGTTTGAAAGTTTGAATATTTTTTTTGGAGGGTCATACCTTAGACTTGAGTCATTCTTCCTGCTCCTCCTCCTCGGTTGTAGAAGCTTCACCCAATCCAAGTGATCCGAGGTCCAGCTCATTGATGTCATAAGCTTCATCCCTCTTGTTTTTTGTTCTTTTTTCTGCTAAAATCCAATCTTGAACGCAAACACAAGCTTCCAAGATATCCGGCTTCAACCGGCTCCTCTTTAGGCTCAACATCCTTGATCCTGCACTAAAACAAGACTCCGATGCTACCGTGGACACCGACACCATTAGTAGATCGCGTGCAATTATAGAAAGTATAGGATATCTTTTGTCGTATTTGTTCCACCATTCTAAAATGGTGAAGTGATTTGAAGATTCCTCTTCTTCTTCATAAGAACTTAAATACAAAGACAACTCTTGAGTGGGTTGGAAAGATTGTCTTTGTTTCTTCCTTCTTAATAAACGAAGGGCGTGGTCCTCTACGCCAGAGCTACTACTTGTACCAACTTGAGTGGGTCGGGTCGGCCCAACATTATCTTCATAAAGTAGTACTAATATGTCTAAAACTACCTTTACTTCTAATTTCAAATCCATAAGGTTAAGTTCCATGTTATCAGCATAGCCATCTAACAAAACTTCTATACCATCTAATTTGATGGTAGGATCAAAAATTGCAGACAAACAGTATAAAAGAGGTACATCACCCCAATATTTAATAAATTTAGCTTCCATTCTCTTGACAACATAGTCTAAATTTGGAACATTTCTATATTTACAAAACAAGCAAGACATGTTAAAAAGTTCTCATAAAGCTAAGCAAGAAGTAGGATAATATACACCAGAAAGAGTGCATGTAGCATTGTAAAAAATTTCCAAAAATTCACATATAGATGTAGCAGCTATCCAATCATCTTCAGTAACTGGATATTCAAAATTAAGATCCATGTTACAAAAATATGTAATAGCATCCTTAAACGGAAGTGCAGATTTCAACATTAAAATTTCGAATTCCATCTATGTTGAACATCCTTAACAAATCGTCTAAAACGAATACCAAAATGTGCACATGTGTTCTTAAAAGCTTGTTGTCTACTTGGAGACGTGTTCAAGCTGTGTAAACAATTTTTGAGTGTTTCTAAATGTGTACTAAAAAATTCAAGACATTCTTTTACAACTAAGTTAATAATATGGCAAGCACACCTAATATGCAATAATCTACCTTCCAAAATAGGTTGAAATAGTAAAGACAATGAATTTATAGCAGCAGTATTATTACTAGCATTATCAAAAGATACAGATTGAATCTTGTTGTGAATATCAAAGTCACGCAAGTGTTTTGAAATACAAGTGGCAATTGCGGAGCCCGTGTGTGAAAATTCTAAAGTTTTTAAACATACGATGCGCTTTTGCAACATCCACAATGAATCTATATAGTGTGCCGTGATACAAATATAAGCATAGTTTTGTTTACTTGTCCACACATCAGAAGTAATAGCTAATTTATTAGCATGCGAAAATGTTTCTTTTAAAGCAAGTCTCATTTCTTTAAAGAGTATAATAGCCTCTTTTCTAGCAGCACCTCTAGTAATTTATTAAACAATGGATTTAAAGCAATTGTAGCATAATCATATAAAGATTTACTTTCACCCGAAGTAAATGGAAGTTCATCAACAATAATATATTTAGTAAATTCAGTTTTATGACGGGCAGCTGAATAGGAAAACGTACCCACCGAAGAAACCGCAGTGCCTCCAAAACTGATTTGAGTTTGGGTCGCCGGAATTGAGCTTGGACCGTAGCAAGTATCGTAGTGTCTTGAGAGTGTGCCCGTGCCACCTCCCTTCTTCCATTTGTATGTACGGGAACATTTTTTGCATTGGGTCCCGTACGGAACTGCTTCACCTTTTGGATCTAAAACAAGTGAGCCATCAGGTTTAGTTTCATTAAGAAAAATAAAAAATTCCCAAACTTTGGCTTTTTGTTTTCTCTTTACAACATTTGGTACATTGGTACCAACTTCTGGAGAGGAACCAACTAAATCCTCAGGAATAAGATTTTCCTCAAAAAAAAAAAGAATTGTAAATATCATAAGCATCATTGTCTTGGTTTGAACCTTGTCCGGCCGTTTTAAAAAGACAAATCAAAATATATAAAGGATTATAAAGATGGAGGAGGATACCGAAAAAAAATAATAAGAAATGAGTTTTTTGCAAAAAAACTAGAGAGATGGAGGAAGAAAAACTATTTCGAAAATGTAAATAAAAAAATCAATTAGAAAGAGGAAGTCGTAGATCGCCGAAATTGCTTGATCGGGAAGTCGTAGATCGCCGGAACTTAGAGCACAACTTTCTTGAAATCTTCTTAAGGATGGAGGAGGATTTTTTTTTTGTGAGAAGGATGGAATTGTTTGTGTTTTAAATGAGAGTTTCATGGCCAATTTATAGAATTTTTTGGAAACCAAATTACCCCCCATACCCTCAAAATATAGTTGTTGTAATGGATTTTTGGTCATTTCGGTCAAAAAGACCAAAATACCTCCTATAACGGTCATAAAACGGTCAAAAAATGGGGCTATTTTGGTAAAAGGGGAACACTTATTAAAAAAAAAAAAAATTGGTTCAGCCGGCCGGACCGGGCCGGGCTGAACCGGGCCGACCGTTCATCATTTTAAAAAAAAAAAAAAAAAAAACCCCGGGCCGGGCTTGGGCTCGGGCGGGTGAACCCAGCCCGGACCGGGAAGGCTATTGGGCGGGCTCGGGCCGGGCTTGGAGCGGGCTGAACCGGGCCGGACGGATTCGGGCGAACCCGGCCCAGATCACACCATGACTTCCAACTAGAATAGAAATCTCCTTAAAGTACAATGCCAAGTAGGATAAGAACTCAATTTTAGAAATCACCATTAGAGATGGTCTAAGAGCCCCCTGTCGAGCGCTTTTTAAACCCAAGCACATCCACGTGTTAAAATCATGCTCCCACATACACATGAACATGTAGTGTAGATTAGAGCATCTCCAACCATATTGTGAGTTTGAAAAAAATGGTTGCCACATAGGAATGACAACCATTTTTTCTCCAATGCAAATGTGAAATAAAGTGTGGAGTTGACATGGCAATGACATGGCAAAGGCAACGTGAAGTTGGTTGTCTAGATCTAGACAATGCACTTCACAATGTCTTTATGTCCACATCATCATTTGTGAATAAAAATGTTTATAAAATTAAGTAGAAGAGTAAAAGTTGTCTTGAAAGTTGTAAAAAATTACTTTGTATTGTCTTCTCAATACTTTTGCATTGGAGATGACTTTTTAAACTCATTGTCATTTGTAAATATAATCTTGCCATCTATACAAGACATTGTCTTGTGTCCCATGCCACCTAAGATTCACAATACAAAATAAGACAATAGGGTTGGAGACGCTCTTAGTGGCTATTATATATCACATTGCTACTTGTTACTTGCTACTATCAGTTTCATCTTGTATATATATTATGCATCTCGTATATGCTACTTTGTTATCTGGTTATCATGTTTAAGGGCCCGTGTTTGGTAAATCATATTTAGAGTTAGATTTTAAATTTTTATGAATTTGGGGCTAAATCTATGGAATCCTATATTTGGTTGGAGATGAATTTGCATATAAAAAGTATGACCAAATCAAAATTTTGGATTTGGAACAAAGAGGTTGGATTTAGGAAGAAAAAATTAGTTATTTTTTAATAATTTCGTTAAAATATTTAATTTATAGTTTATTCAAAATTAACTAATGGTTAATTAAAAATTAGTCATTACTATTCTTTAAAAAAATATTATATTATAAATAAAAATTAGTTATTGTTTTTAATAAAAAAATTAACTAATAGTTAGTTATCATAATTATAATCTAAGTTAATAATTTTATTATTTAACAATTTATAATAATCTTAATTAATAATTAATAATTTTATTAATCATAATTATAATAAATTTATTAATTATAACGGTATTCTTAATTAATAATTTATTAATTAATATTCAATTATAATCATAATTAGTAATTTATTAGTCTTATTATAATAATTTATTAATCGTCATTATAATCATCATTATATCTTAATTAATAATTTATTAATCATAAATATTATCATAATTATCATAATAATTTAATTATTAATCATAACTATAATTATAATTATAATAGCTAATTAATAAATTATTTATTTATTATTTTATTAATTCTAATAATAATTTAATTATTAATCATAACTATAATTATAATTATCATAGCTAATTAATAATTTACCAAATCCTATGTTTTGTTAGTGTTGGATTTGGATTTGAAAATTCATGATTTGAATTTAAATTTTGGATTTCCAAATCCAAATTCAAATACAAATACAAATACAAATCCATTTTACCAAACAAGCCAAGTGTAACTACTTGTCATGTTTTTGTACTTGTATTTGTCTAGTATTATTCGTGCTTGCTCTAATCTTGATTGGATACATAACATAACAACTTATAAAATTTGGGGAAGTGATGAAAGATAAAGCTAGTGAGCTTGTATGAAGATCATTGTTGGGTGTCTTGTGTTCTATTACTTTCCTTGCTACTTTCTTTTAGCCGATTTGTTCATAAGGTAGTACTATATTATTTTTTAATATAATTAGCGTTATACACTTTAGATTATTTAGGCATTTTGTTCATTTTTTTTCCTCTGTCATTGTGGATGTTACATGATTTTGTGGACATGATTGTTATTGTACTTCATGGATATAGTCAAGGTAATACGACGCTTGATAGATGCTTAGAAGTAATTCTATGGAGTGTTGTAGGTTGAACGTATAACGGTCTCATCCCAAAAGTGAGAGTGGGTTACGACATGAGGGATTAATAATGTCTTTTGATGCTGATTTTGGTTCCATTATTTTCGAAAAATATGCAATATGATAGTTAAGATCATACCACAACTCTTTTTTATCATTCTTGGAGTTGTTTGTGATGGAGTTAAGGAGGATGTTGGAAGTTTCATGGCTTTTAAAGTCCAATATGTAATTTATAGGAGTTACAATTTTGTAGCTCCTAGTTTTTTTCAGTATGCTCTTAATATGTAAATACTTGTATATGATTATCATTAGCTTGTAGGTGGAGCCTCTAGTTAGCATTTTTCAATAAATTTTTATTTCTATAAAAAACCATCTTGCTACTAAAAAATTTCATTTTTCTTTTCCCTGTTTTAAAAATATCAAAGCTATTTCCTTTGTAAATTCAAGAGCTACTTTCGCAAGGTAGTTTTTCTTATTCCAAAAACAATCATATAACAGTTAAAAAATTTAAGTTTTTAGAAGAGTCATAATGTAACTCCGTCTCGGATGAATATATAATGTACGCAACTTGTTGGATAGAAAACGAGACAAAGACGAAACAATTGTCGTCCATTTTCTAAGCATGTTCACTAAGAAAAAGAGATCGGAAGGAGTCAACCATGAAACGTGATCATTTAATATATTTGTTATTTTTATCAAATATTGCTACTATTATAATACAGCTTAAAAATAGTTAAAAAAATAACCGTCATAATATTCTCTTAAATAATACTAAAAAAATCTAACTATTGTATATGTATCTCGTATAAGTTAAGGGGAAAAAAAATCTAAAATTCTTCTACTACGTTAACATATGACAAACTCTAAAATATATTCAATATTCAAATTATATATAAGCTAAATTCATGGTATTATCTAACTAAAACATATCCAAAATTTTAAATAAATATCTATAATAAATCATAATTAAAATATATTTAAAATATTTTAATATAATTTATATTTTTTAATAACATTATAGTTTTTTGGTATCTGAAATGTCTTAGACGTAATTAGTAATAATAATAGTTCGACTTTTTATTAACCTCTACTATTATAATGGGACTTCAAAACGACTCCAAATTAAGATGTGTAAGCTGTATGTATATCATCAACCATTTTATTTGAAAAAAATTACGGAATAATATAATTTTTAAACCTTATTTTTTTTTACTTTTGCGTAACCGAATAGCTTTTTTTATCCAAAAAAAATACGGAAGATTAAAATTTTAAACTTTCTCTCGTGTTCTTCCGCATAACCGAATACTCTCTATTTTTATCCACATATATCCATAACAAATTATAATTAAATATTAAATATTTTGATAAATCTTAAATAAAATATAAATGTATATATATAATAAATTTTAATTCTAATTTAAATATTTAAATTATTTTTAATAAAATTAGAAAGAAAGAGAGATAACTTTACGTTCCTTTTACAAGTTATGAATAATTAGCGAAGAAATTTGTCAACGCTTTGGGATGCTTGTAGCGGTTGCTTGCCATTTGGATTACGCTTTCCTAAAACCTATGGGCATCTTAGATTCTTATCCATAAATTAATTAATCTAGCTTAGTAGTAACTCCCTTGCTTGCTTGCTTGAGAGACCTTAATTAATTGACTAGTAGTCGTTATATATACTATAGGTAGAACATGCATGATCACGAGGACAGGACTGTGTGGACGGATATATATAATTAATAAATTAATATGTTTATTTTTTTTTGAATAAATTAATATGTTTATTTATCGATGTGTTATTTAGTGTTTTAAATATCAGACCTATCAGTTCAACTGGTTGACCAGTAAACTGGTAGTTTTCTCAATGGATTAGTGTTGATCTACTGGTTTTTTTTTTTTTTTTCAAAATTTGATTATAAATAAATATTTTCGTAAAAAACAGAGTCAACAAAGAATTTAATTTGGGCCACTTAGGTTAACCACTTGGTTGAATCAGTTTGACCCAACCTAATATTTTGTACGGATCGATTTTTTAAAAAATTATAATGTATTTCTAAAACAATTTTACCAAAGTTTATGTTAACATGTGTCTAAGGGCACACGATAACATACTGATGAATATGTATTTTATATAGATACTCACGGCAACACATTTGTCAATGTATATTTTACATTTATCAATACACATTTATAATAAAATGTGTATTGATAAATATATTAGTAAAAATATTTATATAAAATATATATTTATCAATATATTAACATGTGTCATTAGGACACATGTTAATATAACCTTTTTTACTGAAAAAATGTTGCCATTTAAGATGGTAAAAGATTTCTCGTGCATGGAAAAGTGAATATACAATTTGGACAACATATTATATACTCATACCAATACTACGATGGATATTCACATTTTCACTAAAATGTTGTCATGTTTTATTTTTTACTCTTTATAAGCAATTTGGTGAGCATCTATCTTAGTTTTGATCGCTAATTTGATACGTGAGAACTTTTAAATAAAATTATGAAGCTGGAAATCTGGAATGGCAAGCATGGCATTAATCGAAAGTATTATAGGGAACCAAATTATTGGCTCTTTAATCTCTCTCTCTCTCTCTCTCTCTCATTATTGGCTCTTTAATCTCTCTCTCTCTCTCTCTCTCTCATTATTGGCTCTTTAATCTCTCTCTCTCTCTCTCTCTCTCTCAACAAAACAGCTGTTAACCTTTTGCAACGACATCTCTCATCTACATGTATTATTATACTCCGTTTCCAAAAGCCACCATGGAGGAGGACTATACAATAATTAGGTTTACACGCTCCTGCTGTGCATGTTCCCCATATAGCTTTAGTGACGACTGTGTGCTTGCTTGAGAGAATTTTTGACTTTTATCACATTTATTAATATAAATTTGTGCTTATAATTAGTTGTACCCTATGATTTGTACGCATTTTGGTAACTGTTTTTGTTGTTTTAAAAATAAAAAATACCCCCCGATTTATAGAGTTAATTAATTGTACTCTTCTGGTGCATAGAAAAAAGTGAGTGGAAAATTAAACACCCAGGAGATGTTCTTTGTTTTTAAAGCAATGGGTAATTGTGGCGAACTAGTCTCCACTTGGGCTCGAACTCCGGACCACTTGGGCCGCATGCATCTCTCCTAACCACTAGGCTAGAGATCATTTGCATATATATATTGCAAATGACCTCTAGCCTAGTGGTTAAGAGATATCACTACCAAAATAAGTCATATCAGCGACGTATTTAGCGACTCCAAGAAAGAACGTCGCTAATTTTTGGGGGTTTAGCGACGTTTATCTAAGACGTCGCTGTTTGTCGCCAACATCGACTAATAGCGACGTCTAGCGGCTACAATTTGTTAAATGGGAATCTGCGTCGCAAGTTCGTCGGTACACGTCGCTGATATAGCGACGTGTAGCGACGCATTTTAAGCAGCGTCGCCGTTTATTAAATATCAGCGACGTTTAGCCACGGCCGAGAAGGACGTTGCTAAATGTTTCATATAGGCGGCGAGGGTTTCCTTTTCGATCATTCATAAATTCCCCCCCCCCCCCCCCAATTTTTCGTGCGCTCCTCCTCCGCGACGCTCCTCCGGCGATTTCCCTCCTCCGGCCTCCTCCTCCGCGGCGCTCCTCCGGCGATCTCCCTCCTCCTTCTCCTCCTCCTCCTTCCTCAGGTAGCTCCTCCTCAGGTAACTCTCCCCTGTCCCCGCTTTCCATTTTCTCCTCGTCTTCTAGCTCTCTCTCTCGCTTCTAGTTCGTGTCCACGAGAGCGTGGACTCGCTGCGGGGGACACGAGACTCATAGTGGACTCGCTGCGGGGGACACGAGAGCGTGGACTCGCTTCTAGTTCATGTGACACCTATTTTGTTGGTCTGGACACGTCGTGTCCCATTGTGTGGACACGAGGCTCACAGTGTGACACCTATATACTGATACTTGGAGTTTTTTGGACATATCAACTGTCAATTTGATATTTTGCTTGGATTCGAATTCTAATTTAGGGTTCGAACCCTATTTACTGATACTGGGAGTTTTTTGGGCATTTTCAGGGTTTTGAAATGATGAATAAATTGATTAATAATTATTATCGAGCCCTATAAAATTTCAGCTATGTCACGAAGGATGGATACTAATCCTGTGAATGAGTTTTCTCCTAAGTATTCTCGACAGTTGAGTATGATTTAGCTCACTGACATTACTGAAATATGGAATGATTAGTGTAGGGTATGTTGGTCAGGTTTTGGCAGAATTGGGATATGATAGTATGCATGTTACAATTAACAAGGAATGCTGTTGACACCAAATGTTGCACGACAGGTTACTTAAGTAACCTGGAATGTTTTACCTACCGAAACAAATGGTTTGGGCAAGGGTGTGTATAGGTTTGTCATCAGATGGTATGGGATTTTGCCTGCCAAGTTCTGAACAGCAGTCCAGGCTGCCTGCTTAGTTGAAAGTCTTAATTAGACTTTCTGTTCAGTACCCTTTGACTGAATTAAGTTGACGTGAATACCATATTTTAAATCCTAAATCTAAGTCTGCCTGTTGTTCAATTCATGACAGGTTATCTTGTTAACAGTAAATGCCTTCCTTTTTAATATGTGTGAAACTCAGAGGTAGGATAAATCCAGTACAAATTAGGGACTGTCATGTGTAATGCCCCAGTCCCAAAATACGTAGGACTAAGAACGAAGACATGTCAGCTGTATACATACGAAATACATGGGCCTCGTATGTATACATAAGCTGTAAAATGCAGTAGAAACCACAATGACTAATCTCATCCACAAATTTAAGGAAATTATAAAGATATCATAATACCAACTATGAAAAGTTTTTATACAATATGTTGGGCGGAGACAAATCCACTACCAACAAGCAAGGAAAGAAATACACGAAAAATAAAATAAGTTTGGCGAGCGAAGCGAAGACGATCGTAGTGCAATCATCCTCGAAGAAATGGAGTCGGTCACGGCTAGAACTAGAACACCTGCGAAAGACAATAGCACACACCTGGCGAGATAACCAGGTCCTCAGAGGGACGTAACAAGACACATAATATCATGCCGTAAACTGAATAAAGTTAGCTCAACCGAAAATTATATATGACTAAACAGATAAAGGTTCTTAACCATTTTATGTAAAAATGCAATTTGAAGACAACGTTCCACACAAGGGCTCCCGAAGCTAGAAACACGGCACGTTAGCGTTTCAACCAAGGCACTAGTGGCGTCTAGAGAAAAGTAAATGCACGGCCCATTAGCACTCGAGCGAGAACTAAGGGGCAGCTAGAGAAAAATAAATGCACGGCCGCTAGGTCTTGGGTGAGTCACTAACGGCAGCTAGACGAAGGTAAATGTATGGCACATTTGTGTTTCAACCGAGGCACTAGTGGCATCTAGAGAAAAGTAAATAAGTGCACGGCCACTAGCTCTCGACTGAGTCACAAATGGCAGCTAGACGAAGGTAAAGGTGTGAAAGCCTCTGCGCCTAATAACTGTCTTCACCCTCCCCATGCACTACTCGTGCTGAATCCACACCACGATATTTCTAATAACCGCTAAGTCTTCTAGACAACTATATTAGCAGTTATATCCTAACGCTCGTCCTGTACGCACCGATGTACGGTCGGTACGCAAGTCCGAATCTATATGAGATACGTGACATCGTGGTACACAAGTGTCGAGTCAATGAATGTGGCACAAACAAAGGTGGTCCCTTAACTCTAGGCAAAGTGCATAAAGAAAACTAAAGTATAATAATTTGCAACTACATATGATTTTGAAAGAACAAGAAATAAAACATGCATGATATTGAGCAAAAAAATTAAACAGTAAAGGCAAGGTGTCTTGCCTGATGTGTCATCTGGTGTGGTACGATGATCAGGCCAGTTCTATTTTGTCTAATAGCCATGTTCGATGTGATGAGGTCCGAAAGAAATAAGTAGGTGATTAGTCATGGTCAGAAGTCATATATTCTAAGAGGAAGATTTGATTTTATTTATGTAAAAGGAAATTTTAATTTACAATATATATATACTCATTTAGAAAAACCATCATGACTATCTAGGAAGAATATATTTTTTATTGTTTTAAAATCAATATTTTATTAAGAAAATATTTACCTAATATCTAAAAGTTCAAGAAAATTATTTGAGGCTTAAACTCTAAAAATTCTTCAAACTGTAAATTTAGAAAATATTTATAACTTATTTATAATAATGGAAACTATATTTTTATGGATCAAATTATTTGTAGATAAATATTTCAAAAAATTATTTTAGATAAATACTTGAGATTTCTAATAAAAATTAGTTTAGGTCAAAACTATAATTTAATTTGGAAATAATAGAAAAATATTTACGTTCTGAATCAGTTTTGAAATTACATACAGGGTCAAGCACCACTATACTTTTGTTACCAAAATTTAGAACTTTATATATTTATTTGCAACACAAAAGTTTAAAGATAATAATAATGATATTTAGAATTGTATGATAACTAAAATCAGTATAATAATAATAATACTACTAATGATAATAATAATAATAATAATAATAATAATAATAATAATAATAATAATAAGAAAATAAAGTAATAATAATAAGAGTTCTAATAATAATAATAATAATGATGATAATAATGATAATAATAATAATAAAGATACTAATAATATTAATAAATAAACTAATCACTAATACTCTACTGCTCCTCTTCAAAAGAATATAAGTAAGAGGGAGAGAGAGAGTGAAGAAAGGGTTTACTCACGAAGGGGGGCATCCGGCAAGGAGTGGCGGCGGCACGCGGTCCGGCTGGGAGGAAGGGGGCGCGGAGTGGGGAACGAAGGGCTCTCCACCAGCGGTCGCTCCGGCGCCGGTGGTCTGACGGAAGCTGCGCGGGAATTTGGAGGCAGAGGCGCCGTGCGGTCGTCGGCGGTCGACCGGTGATGCGGCACGGCGGTCGTCGGCGCATGGAGAGTCCAGATCTGGACCGAGGCGGCGCAGAAGCGGGGCGGTGTCAAGGCCGTCGGGGAACGGTGGAGATCGGGGATGGTACGGCGAGGCGAGGCGGTGATGGGCGGAGGCGGCGCTGGGTCTTGGCGGAGGCCAGCGGTTCATGCCCTCCCGCTGCGACAGTGAGGTCGGCGAAAGATCCGACGGAATCGGGAGGCAGCACGGCTGTCGGAGAGGGGCGCAGCGGGTGGCAGCTTCAGATCCGGGAGTGCAAGTTGAGGCGAACGCCGAAAGGCGCTGCAGAGAAGGTACGGGCTCTTCCCCCTATTTCCCTTTCCGATGGTGGTGGTAGGGACTAGGGTTCATACGGTGTAGGTGATGTCGTGGTTGTGGCGAACGGCCAAGGTGGTCGGGGTGGACGGGTTCTGCGACGGTGTTTCGGGGTGTTTCTGTCGGGATCGAACAGATGGTGGTCGGGGATTCTGCTGTGGTGATGGTGCCCAGGGGCAGGGCTGGTGGTGGTACTCGGTGGTGTGGAACGGAGTTGGCGGAGGAAACGGGTGACAATTGTAATGGTAGGAGACGGCGAGGATGGGTTGGTCGGGGAGACGATCGGGGAGCGTAGGGCTGCTAGAAAGCTCGGGTAGGACAGTATTTGGGTTAGGGTCTCATGTCCGGGATGTGGACACGAAGATGCAGATGTAATTGTAATAGAAAAATATAATGGAGGGGAAGGAGGGCACCGACACATTGCACATTGTGATTGTGGTGTGGAAATAATTTGGATGAGTACCTGCCTATTTATAGGATGTGGAAATTCCCAATTGGATAAGAATTAGGAGTAGTTTAAATCCAAAAAAATAATTTATTTTAATCTAAATTAAATATAAATCATTTAAATCCAATCAATTTTCAAATCTAGCTAAATCTAGTCTTTATTTTAAAGCTACTAGAATAAAGTCAACAATATCTCTTTCCAAATTTAAATCACCAAAATTAGTTAAGCATTAAATAAAACAAAAATTTAAATGCTTTTTCATAACTATTAAAATATCATTAAAAATAATTTCGAAAATAAATATGAATATTCAAATATTAAAAATACCTTATTGCTAAATAATTTATTATAATAATAAAATTAAATTTTGAAAATGAAATAATTTTCATGTACTTTACATGAGTAGAATATTCTAGTTTTCTAATTTACCACTATTAAAATATGATAGTATTTTATAAATAATTAAAAATAATAGTTTTGCCAATCTCGATAGATACTTTTCACAACTTTTTAATAAAATATTTATTATACATATTATTTTGAAACCATCACCGATTGATAAAAATTATTTTTCTAAAAATATGAACCTCGCCCATATTCGCACTCGACGAGGTAAATACAAAAACGTAAATTCCCGTGTGACGTACAATACGACTTTGCGACGTATAAATAATAATAAAAAAATCAGTACTAAAATATAGTAGAAATTTAGGGATTTTACATCATGTTCAGGCAGTTGGTACTAGTATTTAAGACTAGTTTGATTTGTATAATTATCTACCATTCGACTGGCGAGACAGAAATCTATGTATAACATTTGCTATAAGGAATTTGCATTAATCTACGGTACGACATCGTGATCAGGACATAGTCCTTGCAGCCATTCGACTGGCGAGGCAGAAACTACGTAGCCGTAGATAAAGTTGACTGTCCTCCGACCCCCATCCCTCGGCAATGATGATACGACGACCTATCACTACATCTTTTAGTACTAGATAATGTCTTAGTATTACATTATGTGGGTTCATCTTTATTCTGTTACATCCTTCAGATACTAGATTCGATAAGAACATATACTACACCATATGTACAGAACATAGATGATTCAAACTAATGTATGCTAGAATGAATTTTGGGTTGTGTTCTGAGCCATTTGTCCCCACACTTGGCAATTATACAAGTGAAATATATCGTTGAAGAACATAAAACTTGTGGTCGTACAATCGTCACTTTCGTACGTCAGTTCATGTCGGTCTTCACTTTCTGCAGTAATTATCTTAAAATGGATATGAATTACTATCTACAGAACCGTTTGTGGATATACAATCGTCATTTTGATGAATTATTATCTGTGTCTGTAGCTCCCCTTCCCAAAAATTTTGAAATATTCTTATTTTATTTATTTTATTTAAATGGTGATTTTAGATTAGTATAAATAATCATTTATTTAATTTTTACGGTAGATGATTTTAGCCATAATGGAGTTTTGGAGTACAAGACAACTAGAAATCGTGGCACGGATAGTGCAGTGGCGTGCTTTGACTAGTGTATTAGCCATGCCAAGGAAGTACAAGCCATAGTGATGCCCTAAGTAAGAAAACCAAGCTTAGTTGTGACATGACCATTATAAATATTTTAATTATTTATATTTAATATTATTTAATATTAGGAGATCCGGTTGTACCAAACCAGCCCGGACTGGATCCGAACTAAGCTCAAGCCTATGTAGTCAGATGAGACGTCCAATGACATTCGTGTTGACGTATTTTGTAAGATGGTATTGTATTCCATTTTAATAAACTGAGAAATATTTCTAAGTATTCGTATTTAAATATTATAAATATTATTATTAGTGATATTCAGTGACTTTTGTATAAAATAGTTCCTCGCATATTTTGGGGTTTTTAGACTGAACATAATGGTTTGTATACACCATTAATGATTTATGAAATTTTACTATTAATTATTTTATTGAGGCTATATTATAATAATATTATTGTTGAGGTCATTGAGAATAAATATAGGTGTGTATGCGTATTTATATAAAAAATATATACGTGTATATACGTGTATGTGTTTGTAAATACAAATATTAATATAATAAATATGTTTGTATATATATATATATATATATATATATATATATATATATATATATATATATATATATATATATATATATATATATATATATATATATATATATTACATATACGTGTTTATGTGTATGTATATATAAATGTATATATAATAATGTACGTGTGTGTATGTATATATGTATATACATAAATATGTGTGTAGGTGTATATATACAAAATATATATGTGTACGTGTATGTATATATATAATATATTATATATGCGTATATGTGTAAATATACATAAATATGTGTGTTTGTGAATATGAATATATATATATAAATGTATACGTGTATATATATATATGTATATACGAATATACATATACATATACGTGTATATATATGAATATATATATATATATATATATATATATATATATATATATATATATATATATATATATATATATATATATATATATATATATATATATATAGTTAATAATTAATGAAAGAAAAAGAGATAGAAAGAATAAGCAACAGTCTTCCCAAGCAAATAGCCCGGCCCAGCTCGTGAGCCTCAGCACCTCCAAACCGAGGGCCAGCCGAGCACTCTTCCCCCACGCGAACCCAACAGAACCACCCCTAACCCGATATATACGAGTATGTATATATTCAAACTCGTGAACGAGAGAGAGTTGGAAAAACTGCAAACCCTAACACCATGGCTCGCCACCCCCTGCCCTGGGCACCACCCTCGCACGCGCCAGCCCCACCGTAGGCGGCCGTCGGCCGGCGACGGAGTCGCCGGAGGCCACTCGCGTGCGTGGAAAGCTGAGAAACAGCAGCAGGACAACAGCTTCGTGGGCGACTTCGACGCGGATTTTCGTGACGTGGAGTTGATCATTTTTCGATCTTCCTTCGCAGGTTTGTCGATAACCCTACCAACTCCATATCCCAATAGATAGATCTGAATAGAACCCCTCATAAATCCATGGAAAATCGAACCAAACCTCGACAAAACCTGTCCAAAAACAGGACGCTAGTACAGTCCAGACACGCAACTTGGGAGGGGATTTCTCGCCAATCCATAAACTGAATCGAAAAACTATTTGAACACATATTTAGACAACATATACGGCAGTAAAACCCTTTTTATAGGTTCCAATTTCATTAAGTGGGTGTAGAGTTATTCGATTCTAAAAATCGAGAAAAACCTAATAAAACAGTTTTCGAAAATAGTAGAAACTCATCCACACGACGTGCGTCCCGCCATTCCGGGCGACGTGGTCGCGCACCATAGGCATCGAAAGCTGCATAAAGGCTTCGTGGTCGTGTGGGCTTTAACGGAATTCAAATTGGTCGCGTGTGCGCGACGAATTTGATGTGTATCCGTCGAAATTCACCGTATCGGACTCTGTGCAAATTTTCCAATTACTTCGTGCACGTTCGTCATATCAAGACGAAACTTGCGCCAGCAGGACCGTATCATTTTTCTGGTCTTGTATGCCAAGTTTGGTCCAATTCTGAGACAGTGGAATCGGAACGCCGTTTTGCGGGTCCTACGGTCCGACTCAACGGGCGATTTTGTGCACGGTCCGCCGAAATCCAACTTTGGACATACGGTTGGGTTCATATCAGAAAATTGGATCCGTAGACATGTAGTTTGATGACTTTAGAGACCGTTGACTCTGGCACGCTTTTCGGTGCAAAGTGGGTCCAATGGCGGACATCATTTTGGCCCAAAATTACCGTTTTGCCTCTGTGTCCAGAATTGGACTTAAGGACAGGCAATCCTTGATAATTTGACTATTCTAAGAACATTGGTAATATTTATTTCAGCTTCTGGGGACTGTTGTACGGGTTTTGACTATTGTGGCACATTGAGTGGTTCAGATTGTCGGTTTCACCAGCAGAGGACCACAGACGAGTACAGTTTATTGTCTGCATTTCGATATTGATCTTTACTATATTTCATTGATTGGCCATTGGTTATGTGATTATTTTCTATTATAAATTGTTGAGTCGAAAATGAGAAGTACCAAGGATGTGTGATCTGACCTTAGACCGTGTAGACCGTGTTTATTATTCCATTTATTTCCTGTAGACAGTGTAGACAGTGCTTTATTTATTGCAAAGTAGACAGTGTAGACATTGATTTATTTATTGCAAAGTAGACAGTGCAGACCGTGATTATTATTGCATTTAAACTGTGTAGTTCGTGATTATTATTCTGTAGACAGTGTTTCTTTATTGCAATATTAACTGTAGACCGTGTAACTGTAGACCGTGTAACTTTAGACCGTGTAGACCGTGTCGCATAATTGTCCCGAGACCGATCACATATCAAAGATACTTCTAACAGTTGGGAAAAGTATTTTGTGTCTATTTATTTGCTATTGGTTTTTCATATTTCCTGTTTATTTTCAAAAAAATGTAATTGATGTCTAACCTTTGTTTTATAGTCATTTTCTTTATTTGAAATTGTATTCAGTGAATTGTGCTCGTTCCATTCCTGACTGGAAACCAATATTTTTCAGGTTTTACTTAGCATGGGAGATACGGAGAAACTTGTAGACAAAAGCCTAGAGACTAGTTAGATAGTTGAGTTGTAGTCATTCATTTATTTGTACAAGTTTATATTTTTCTACAAATGTAAAACTTGTGATCATTGTAAGTTAAATTAATTATATGAATGAGCATTATTTGTGATTTGATCTTCATGGCCGTGACAGCGTTCTACCGCCGACACTGCGGCGTAGGCTGGCTTGGACACGTCTCGTATCCGTTTAAAAAAAAATAGGTGCGGGTCGTGACAAGTTTTTGTGGTGGCCCATGCAGGTCTGTTTTCGCAAATCATGCGAACTCGCGATGGTACTTAAGTTAGTTGTACTATTGCGAGCCTGCGACTAGAACATGCTCATTCACGAACAAGGATTAATTTAATTTAAGAGAATAACTAAGACTAGGAGTCCCTTACATAAATTTATCGATGGGTAGTCTAGGCCATGCAATTTAGATGAAGATTATTAATTTGATAGACTGTCATATCACCATTGGTACACTGTTTCCTCTTGATATGACGATACGATTTAATGTGGATAGATTATTCACTTGGTGAGACAGGGCTTCATAGAGATAATGATCCAACCTTGATAAATTGTGCAATTCTTTCTCCTTGCCCCTTTAGATATCATCCTCATATCTTAGCCCAAATTGTCTATTTAGTTCCTATTTTGCCCTAAGAATTATTGTTATATAATTTCTGATTATGTTATCTATATACCGACCTCGAGTTAGTTTTGATTCAAGGTTTTCCTCCATGGTTTAAATACACATGAAATTGATACTAGAATGTTTGTATTACTTTTGTCTTCAGTTATTTCCTCCATGTTCGATCTTTCATTCGAAGAGTGGTGACTGATAAGACAAATACTTACGTTTTTATTTCATAGTCAACATGTTTGAACCTCTAGAAGCTCTTGATTTTTAAGGATATAGTTAAAGGAATGTTAGTTAACTAATAATGACTAGACAGCAGCGCACTGTCGTCAATTATTTGAGAGTGGAGAATGTGGGTTCACTGCAGCCAGCAGCGCACTGGCGAGGTAGAACCCATAGAATTGAAATCCTTTTGAAGAATTGTAAGTTATAGAATATTGCTAAAATATAGTTAGTGGTCCTCTTTTGACCGTAGTCACCCTGGTGTCAATATAAGGTAGAGTATCAGAGAGCATATCACCCTGAAATCATAAACCCAAGGGTTTACTACAGCCCGAGTATATGGGCGAGGCATAACTCTCGGTGAAATAACTTCAGACGTGAATACAAGTTCAGGATACTATAGAGGATAGGAGAATGCCATGTATGTCTCATAAGACCCGTAGCCAACACTAATGGAAGTTCTGTAAGTTGGGTAACGTGTCTCCCGATCTAGCATTCCGTGGTCCTTGTAACCTATTGACGAGGAAAGGGATTGACGCTAATAGGTTTACCTGGAATATAGAATTCAAGGCCTTATGGACAAGAAGATAGTAGGAAGACCGTATAAGCAAGAACACCTGGTGAAGTTTTAATTCTCACAAAATCGAACTACTTGTGCCTTCTTTCAAAAATCTCGCATAATTGTATTCGACTATCTTAACAAACGCTGCTGTTACATCTTAGTTTTGCAAGCTCACTCTGTTTTCGAGCTTGATTCGAGGCATATGTTTAGTGGGGACGCCTGCTAACTTATTGTCTAATCAGAATCAGTGTATTATGGTCTGATCAACCATGATGCATTTGGTTCGCTTTTCGTTTAATTACACTACGTGGATGGAGATATATAGGTATCTAGGATCTCATCCGCGACTGCTTGATAATTCCTCTTGAATTATACGTTCGCCTTTGAATCACGTACTTGTATTCAGTAACATCTTTCTTGAACTCTTTATTGTTTTTTGTCTTTTACTGATTTGGAAAGACAGAAGCTCGTAATTGGTAGAGAGATACAAAGTATTCCCATGGCTATGATAGTGGTATACACAAGTGTAGCTACCATCGGCCAGTCATGTGATTGAGTTACTCGTTCTCCCCTCGACCCTCAAACTATTATTGAGACTTTCAAGCCATCTGAATTTGAGAATGATTAGGGTTTCACCCTTAGTCAAATGCCAAACTAGGAGACTATCTATTCTCAAGAAACCAAATGTCGTGAGGCTCAAATTATTTGCTTGAAGCTTGCTTTGACTAGCAACCCTTAAGCCTTAACCCAAGCTCTTCTCGACCAAAGCCCATAGTTTAGACCTGAGATGAATAGACAAGGGTAAGGACAATCATTTACCGTGACTATGGTAGATACTCATCCCGAGATTGGTTTCCAACAAATATTACCCTAGTTATGTAAATTTTGATATTAAGACCTAACTAGTGTTGGAACACCACAGTCACTTGCTTAGCTAATACCATAGATTAAATACCCTGTCAAATTGTGATATACCAGTTGTCAACAACAATGCATGATCACTATAGCCCATACCACTAGAGCCCTTATGACAATAGTCTGACAGGTTTGACACAAATAGAATTTTACGACTCAGTTATTAGAAATCTTTTTCATATGATGTGCCTTAGAGTTGGTTATCCCGTCGATAACTCTCGTATATTGTGGACGAGTAGGTCATTCTACTTTATCGACCACGTATCGTTGTACACACGCATTTTCCATTTATCGAGAAACAATCCTTGGCTTGACTTATATCTACCGTATTTCGTTACGCCGTACCTTATTCCTTATTACCAAGGGTCGGGGTACGATATCCGGACTTTGAAATTCTTTTGACCTCATTATTCCTAAGACCATGTCCTAGCTTCGAAGGTGGGTAGATTGTAAGCCTTCTAGAATTTTTAGGGTATACAAGGATTACCGATTGATTAGAATAATTTCTATGAGGGTGATAATTAGTGCCTCATGGACTCCCACTTTCCATTTAGATTATTTTGTGCCCCGGCCGTGTCATTAATATTCGGAGCACAAGACCAGCTGTTACCTTCCAACAAATTTCATCTGCAAGACATAGACGAGTCCACCTTCATCTAGGTATATCATGTCTCACTCAAACACGTTTACTTGTACTCTATTTTTATGGCACGACTTTCAGGTCAAAGGGACTAGTTAAAACCCTTACCATAATGCCGGTAAACTTCCTGACTTTCCATTAGAGCCTCAACCTTGGATCAAACTTTCGACCTAATATATGGTTGTGATCTACTCAAAGCCCACTGCGCATATGTCGCTAATGTGCCACGCAATTGTGTCTTCTCGTGCTACTTAAACACAAAAGTCACTGAAGGCACATTTTTGGGCTTGGAGATCTAGCTAACCAACCTGACCGGCAACTAGCTCAACCACTTGGGTTGAAACCTATCCTAGGTTACCCCAACCTAGTAGAAATAGTTTTATCGTTGGGATCTTGTCCAGTCAATATAGACTGAAATCCGAGGTTCATCCAACCAACGATTGATGTCCAATCAGAAACCCAGTAAAACCTACCCATACTAATCACCATTTTTGGAATATATATAAAAATTGAACTGTTTGAAATAGGTCCCTATACCTATTATGTAGTCTCCACCTCTTAGAATGCGAAGTCATTCGTGACCATTAATCTATCTACCTAGAAGTCGCGATATGATCTTGTATTACATTTATATCCCTTGCTCGTGTGTTTAAATAACCACGGAAAATCACAATTTTGATTCCTCAAATTCTGTTCTATTATGGGAACTGTTTAGAATTTCGAGAACGGAACTTCTGCATTGCACGGGTTGCAAGACCCTCTAAGAAACGAAGGGTTCTTAGAATTAGCAAGTGACTGGACTAGAGTAGCCCAATCTAGCAAAATAGGTTAAAGGCTCATAAACTTTCCTTCTGTCTGTATCGTTGGATACTCTCTACCGCTCTGGAAACTTCTTATTCGCTTCCGATTATTTTTCCTTATCTCCCTGTCCTTCCCATTGTAGAGTGACGAATGGTCACGCTTATTAAAATTTAGCAATATTTCTTAGCTACTTGTGTAAATTTGTTGCTTGTTAGATTTTGGGTTGTTTGATAGATAGAGAAGGATTATAGAGGCCATAAGCAGTATATATCTATTTGTAGAAATTTTAGCAAGTAGTTGGATGATTATAAAGTTTTAGTGACATGAAATTTGAAGGAGTAGTATGACCAAAGGTGGGTAGAAGTCCTCCAGTATTCGGGATTACGAAATGGCTGGGAGGAGGATATAAATTGTTTTGAGGAATTAAAATTTAAGGAGATTAAGGTTCATGTAGACCTTCTTATTGATTTTTAAAGAATAATTATGGATTAGAATTTCGAGGACGAAATTATTTTTAAGATGGGTAAATTTGTAGCTCCCCTTCCCGAAAATTTCGAAATATTCTTATTTTATTTATTTTATTTAAATGGTGATTTTAGATTAGTATAAATAATTATTTATTTAATTTTTACGGTAGATGATTTTAGCCATAATGGAGTTTTGGAGTACAAGGCGACTAGGAATCGTGGCACGGATAGTGCAGTGGTGTGCTTTGACTAGTGTATTAGCCATGCCAAGGAAGTACAAGCCATAGTGATGCCCTAACTAAGAAAACCAGACTTAGTTGTGACATGACCATTATAAATATTTTAATTATTTATATTTAATATTATTTGATATTAGGAGACCCGGTTGTACCAAACCAGCCCGGACTGGATCCGAACTAAGCTCAAGCCCATGTAGTCAGGCGAGACGTCTAATGACATTCGTGTTGACGTATTTTGTAAGATGGTATTGTATTCCATTTTAATAAACTGAGAAATATTTCTAAGTATTCGTATTTAAATATTATAAATATTATTATTAGTGATATTCAGTGACTTTTGTATAAAATAGTTCCTCGCATATTTTGGGGTTTTTAGACTGAACATAATGGTTTGTATACACCATTAATGATTTATGAAATTTTACTATTAATTATTTTATTGAGGCTATATTATACTAATATTATTGTTGAGGTCATTGAGAATAAATATAGGTGTGTATGCGTATTTATATAAAAAAATATATACGTGTATATGTTGGCCCAATAATTGTATCATATTTTTGAATATGGTTAATATGTTAAGTTTAGCATTTCATTATCACTAATCTTTATACTATCGCTATAGCATTTCTACTTATACTTATACCTTTGGTGATATATGCCTATTAGTTTATATTTTAGTGATATGAGCTTATCTATCTTAAATTTAATCGGGTTGCCAAAATTAAAACTATGTTTTTTATTGTGGTCATTCAATTAAGTTTAATCATTATGATATCACTAACATTTATGCTATCACCTTAGCACTTATACTTAGACTCAGCATTGTCCTAATGTGCATTAAACTTATCATACTTGCTACTTTGTATATTGCTTTGTTCGTCTAACATGTACATGCAGAAAAGCAATAAGCAAGATCAATGTGGACATATGCAATGAAAAAATCAGGGTGGGCCAAAGACGATGGATCCCACAAGATTTCTCTGAACCACCCGACGACATCTCCGGAGCCACGCACTCGGGGGTTCCGCGGTCAGCGGACGGGGGTCGAGGGGGCAGCGCCCCTCGTCGGGGGTTCGGGGGCGAAGCCCCCGAAAGGTATTCAGTTTTCGCAAACTGGATATCTTTGGACAGCTGCCGCCAAAGAAAAAAGCCAGCACCTATCAAAGGAAGAAGCCAAGCCATGCCATCATCATTTCAAGACTCTGAAGAAGCCTGCACCTGCTACAGTAAATCTGGAGTCTGTAATGAGTCTTAGGAATAATTGTAAACACAAGAAATGGATGGCAAAATCGAAAGCTAGGGTAGAAACTAGTCCAGGATCATTTTCGGCTGAAAACCGGCATACCGACGGTATACCGGTCTATATCGACGGTATACCAATTTTGTTCACAGAAAGTTTTCTGTCTACAAAATCGGCATACCGACGGTATACCGGATCATACCGACGGTATACCGATTCAGTAACGTTGAAATTCCAACGGTCGAATTTCTAGCATTAAATGATCCCAACGGCTATATTTCGAGCCGTTGCAATTCCAGACCGGTATACCGACGGTATGCCGACTCATACCGGCGGTATGCCGGTCGCTGACTGAAAAGTTGCCTTTGGCTCTTTTCAATGCTTTGGTTATAAATAGCCTTGAACCCCTTCATTCAAGGTTGATGTTTTGAGCCTAAAAATTTCTAAACCACCAAAGCCTATCCGCAAACAACTCTACAAAGCTTTCATTTATCATCCATAAATTGTGTTAGAGTTATTGAGTTGAAAAGTGAGATCTTCATCTTATTGTATAAGGAGATCAAAACCTATTATGAAAGGTTGAAGTTGGAGAGTCTTCGTATCCAAACTCTCGGTTGAAGTTGGAGAGTCTTCGTATCCATACTCTCGGTTGAAGTTGGGGAGTCTTCGTATCCAAACTCTCGGTTGAAGTCGGAGAGGCCTTCAGATTAAAGCTCTCGTGTAAGAAGTTGGCGAGTTCTTCGGATCCAAACTCGTGTATAACTATTTGCTCAAATAGTAGATTAAATCCGGAGAGAGTTCCGGGACTGGATTGCCTCTAGGGAGGATACCAGGATACATCGGATGTCGGTATTGTGATTGCTTCTTCTCTTGCACTTATATAATTAAATTGCCAATTAGCTTGTGCTAAGTGCTTGATTAGTTAGTTGACCCTATTCACCCCCCCTCTAGGGTTCCTACAATTGGTATCAGAGCAAGGACTCTATTGTTTGGCTTAACATCCTTAGAGTAGATCCTTGTTATTTTTCTATGGCATCGTATTCCTCCTACTCCTCCTCCGATAAAGAGGGTTTTACTTCTAGTAGCATAGACAATCATGTTTCTTCTAAATGCAAGAAATGCTCTAAGTGGAAAGCCATGGCTAAACAATCCTTAGAGATTCTTGACAACCTTCATTCTACAAATGAAGAATTTTCTGAAAAGGTTGTTCATTTAGAAGAAGCTAATGAGTTATTGAGAAATAAAAACAATGATTTATTATCTAGACTTGATTCTCAAAACTCATCATGTGTTTCTTTAAAGAGTTTGAATGAGGCTTTAATTTTGAAAATCAAATCTCTTTTCTCATCAATAGAAGATCTTAAGAGACAACTCATGAGCTAAATCATTTGCATGATTCTTCTATTGACACTTTAAAGAAACAAAATGATGCTTTTATCTCTAGAATTGCTTTATTTGAAAAAGAGAATGATATTTTAAATGCTAAATTTGATTCTCTTACTTGCATGCATGATGATTTGCTATTAGAACATAATATTCTTAAAATAAAATCTTCTCATGCTCACTCTAGAGATATTCATCATTCTAGTATGTCACATGTTCTTAATCATACTCATTCTGATACATGTGCACACACTAGCATTAGGTGTTTTTATTGCTCTCGCATTGGACACATGAGCTTTACATGCCCTGTTCGTAGGACCTTTACTACCAATGCTAGAGTAAGTGCTATATAGGTTCCTAAAGCTAATAAATGTGGATCCAAGTTTATTTGGATACCAAAGTCTTCGCCTAATGTTGTAGGTGGAGCTTCTTATATCGGAACATAGCACCGAGGAGCGTGTTGGTGGTTGCAAAGCTCAAAGGTCATCTTCCAAGCAATTGCACCAACACAAGCGTGGCCACTAGAGCCACTTTGGTTACATGCTAAACGATTCTCTTTAAATTATTTATATTTGTAGAATCTAGCAAGTTTCTCTTAATGTCTTTCTACTGGCTCACATTGATATCCTTTAGTTGCCTTTTATATAAATCAATGTGAGATATAATACTAGCATGCTTTGTTAATTTTCTTATTAATTCTTTTATCTAGCATGACTAATTACTCAGCTTAAATGATTAGTTCACACTATGTAGTTTATCACTCATTCTCTATTAGTGTGACACATTTATATATGCATGCTCGTTATTCTTAAACTTTATTTATAAAGCATGCATATCACTCTAGTCCATAGGAGCTTGATTTTGATTTGAGTTAATATGATTTTAACTCTCCGTCTTTAAAGTTTTTGAATTAGTTACTGCTTACCGATTTTTCTTTAAAATATGTCTTATTTACTTTAAATCGGTATTTGCGAATATATGTGTTTAGCACAAGCCTCATTTCACTTGACAAGTATATACTTATACTTCCATTTCAACCTTGTGCTCACATAATATATTCATTATTTATTCTTATATTTTATTTTGATTATCTTCTTGAGAATCAATTATGTCTTTGCCTAATAAAGCTTATTTATATGTGTTTTGAATTTGGGATAGTTTTTCAAACATTCATTAAGGATACATGACTATATTCATTAAAATTTCCATCTCTATGTAGATCATGTATTTCTTATGTTGATATCTATTTTTGTATAAATACCTTTATGTAGGCATATGAGTTAAGCTAAAGTTTTATATTAACTTGAAGAGTATTTATTCGTACTTGTTACTTTTAAACTTGTGCTTAACTCATACTCTAGCTATTGATTCTTTTGATCAAATTTGTGTATCTCTTTTTGAATCAATTAGCTTCTTTCTTAAAGTCTTCTTTTGATGATATCTTATTGACTTTTTGGTTGGCATTATGGATACTTGTTCTTAATTGATTTTTGATCTTTTCATGTATGCCCTATTCGTGATATATATACTTTCATATATATAAATAATTCCTAACTTTTGATATTTATTTGTTTTATACCTTTAAGTTGGGATGTTGAGAGAAAATGTTTATTAGTGTCTTGTTCATGACTATTTATGGAAGTTCTTTTAAGGATCACATGGTTTTGTGCTTTACCTTGCTTGTTAAATTCACCTCCTTAATTAGTGCACTTTTTCCAGTTTATATCTTGATATTTTACTATGGTGCACTACGAAAGCTCTTTGAAAAATGTACTTCTTGATATCGTTAGCATTTAGCTTTCATGATCTTAATGATCTTTCTTTGCTCATTCCTTGGATTTATACTTCTTTTTGAATTATTGTTGCCCAATAGTTTTTGTAGCACATGAGAATACATGTAATTGTTACATCATATTTCTCATGACTTTAGCTACTATGGTTTGAGCTTTTATGTTGAGATTTTTCCATTTCTAGAGAATACACTTATTTCATAATGGCTATAATATTTTGCATTCTCTAGATCGATCTATCATTTTATTATCTTGGGTTAATCTCAATACTTGGCAAAGAGATTTACTTTATTACGTTTTCATGAAAATCTCTTTTGGCTTTTACTTGATAAGAGAATAATTCATTTATTTGTCATCTTATGCTCTTATCCTTGCTTAGAAAAGAGTCTAAATCATTTTGTTCATTCAAAATGTATTGTCCTCTTTGTGAACTCTATGCTTAAGCAAGTATCTTTAGTGTTAGCGACTTAAGATTAAATGAGCACATTTATCTTGTTAATGACTTATCTCATTAATCTTAATTAGTTATGTAGCTTGCTTATTTATGATATATTGTTAAGCTATATAATTTGGTCACCTTCACTCAACTAGCTATTATTTTTCTTTTCAATCTATATATGATATGCTAGTTTACATAAACAAGATCTGTGATTCTTCTAAATGTAATTTGTATCCTATTTTAGATACGTATGTTTGTTCTCTAAAACTAGTTTTACAAATTCTTGATTAGATCTTGTTTCTCTTGGAGATTTGTGATTCCTTTCTTTAAGTCTCCTTCCTTATTAGTCATTAGCATGTATCTCTTAAATTTCTCTCACTTTTGAGTCATGATTTTATCGTATTATCATTTACATCTCTTCTTGATTATATTTGCAATCATTTAAATGAGAATGACTCTTTTCCATATCTTTCATTGATTTATGAGATTTTATCATAAATATGGATTTGAATTTTCTCTTGATGAGATTTATCATTGGATCATGTTTATTCATTTGTTTACTTTATGAATGATCCTAATGATTAAGTAGTCTTAAATTATCTAGTTATAAGATTATCAAGTTAATTTATTACTCTACTTTGACTACTCATGGTTTATCACATATGACCTTTGCTATTTGAACTTTATGGGTTATTAATTTACCATTAGCAAGGTTTGGATTTATCCATTGCTGGATAAATATGTGGTACAACATACCTTGTCCATGCACAGTAATGAATTGGTTGATTCTTTCTTGATTAGATAATCATGGACATGATATTTGAGGTTTATTTTTATTTTATTTTTGAGCGATATTTTTGACTCTCATCATGATTGATTTAACTGTCCTTATTCTTTTTCATGATGACAATTTCTCAAAGGATAACATACATTGATCTATCATATTTAAATATGAGATCCTTCTATATAGACTAATGTATGTCATCTTTTGAATATATGTGCTTAATTGGAAAATTCTCTTGATTTTTCATCTTTAGTGGCTATTAATTGGATATCTTCTCTTGACTAAAGATGACATTATTCCTCTTTTGACGATTTTATAGCCTTATATGCATTGAGCAAGGGGAAAAAATCCATAGTTGATTTACCCCTAAATTTTGATGCTATAAGGGCTTAGAAACTAGTTACGCATATTTTGAGAGGGAGCAAATAAATTGTTTAAATTCATCTATACCCTCTAATATGTCGTATACATAGTTTATCATGGACCCATATTTTTTTCATTTTCATATCTTATTGATTGAGGTCATGATATTTTTATTTTGAAGAGTTTATGAGAGTGTATGTGATTGTCCTTATTATCTTATCTCTCTCTTTCATATGGGTTAAATATGTCATCTTGCTAATATTAACTTTCAGATCTTATCTTGATGAATATTATGCTTTCGTTGATTTGGCTTTTCTTTCATGCTTAATTGATTTGGCTTTCCTTGTTGGGGACTTATCCAAAATTTATGATTTTTATCAACTTTGGTAGTACTTTGAGGGGGAGCATTCAAGTCGACTGAATTTCTCATTCTCAAGTATTTTTCTTCTTTACCTTCATGTTTATCTAAAGGGTATTCATATAGCATGATAAGATAATTGAGTTCAAATGCATGAACTTGGATAAGCATATAGATCTTGCAAATAATGAGATTACTTTATATCAATTGCACTATTTTACATTGATCATTCTTTTATTTTGTTCCACTATTTATTTGTGGACAATTATGATTATTAATGGTTTCTTTGATCAATGTTTCAAGTTTACATCTTTTCAATTGGTATCAAGTTTATTTAATTTCATATCTCAATTGGTATCAAGTTTATTTAATTTTATATCTCAATTGGTATCTATTAGTTGCAATTATCTATTCCTCATGGCTTTTGTTTGAAATCCTTTATTTCATAGTTCTCTTCCAAAACTAGAGCAATATTTTATATCCTATTGTGTTTTGGATTTATTCCTTGGATTTCAAGTTGGTAAACTACTTATTTCTTGTTTTTCAAATACTTTTAGTTTTACCAACCATATTGTGTTTTGACAAACAATTTTCTATTTAGTACTCTACATTTGGTATGTAGTTTTATACACTTGTCTTTACACACTTCTCCCATTGTTTTTCATTAGTATATCTTGATCATGATTGTCTATAAGTTTTCCATGCTCTGATTTCTTTGCTTGAGATTGATTTCATTTTTATCTCTTAGTACGGGGGAGCCTATTTTGATAATGTCAAAGGGGGAGAAGTAAGTTTAAGTATGTATTTATAAGTAATCTAAGTAGTATACTTTTAGTGATATTGCTTATGTCCTTTTTATATTAGTGATACATGCATCTATTATGTCTATACTAAACTTAACCGATTTGCCATAATAAAAAAAGAGGAGATTGTTGGCCCAATGATTGTATCATATTTTTGAATATGGTTAATATGTTAAGTTTAGCATTTCATTATCACTATACTATCGCTATAGCATTTCTACTTATACTTATACCTTTGGTGATATATGCCTATTAGTTTACATTTTAGTGATATGAGCTTATCTATCTTAAATTTAATCGGGTTGCCAAAATCAAAACTATGTTTTTTATTATGGTCATTCAAGTAAGTTTAATCATTATGATATCACTAACATTTATGCTATCACCTTAACACTTATACTTAAACTCAGCATTGTCCTAATGTGCATTAAACTTATCATACTTGCTACTATGTATATTGCTTTGTTCGTCTAACATGTACATGCAGAAAAGCAATAAGCAAGATCAATGTGGACATACGCAATGAAGAAATCATGGTGGGCCAAAGACGATGGATCTCACAAGATTTCTCTGAACCACCCGACGATATCTCCGGAGCCACGCACTCGGGGGTTCCGCTGCCTGGTCAGCGGACGGGGGTCGAGGGGGGCAGCGCCCTTCGTCGGGGGTTCGGGGGCGAAGCCCCCGAAAGGTATTCAGTTTTCGCAAACTGGATATCTTTGGACAGCTGCCGCCAAGGGAAAAAGCCAGCACCTATCAAAGGAAGAAGCCAAGCCATGTCATCATCATTTCAAGACTCTGAAGAAGCCTGCACCTGCTACAGTAAATCTGGAGTCTGTAATGAGTCTTAGGAATAATTTTAAACACAAGAAATGGATGGAAAAATCGAAAGCTAGGGTAGAAACTAGTCCAGGATCATTTTCGGCTGAAAACCGGCATACCGACGGTATACCGGTCTATACCGATGGTATACCGATTTTGTTCACAGAAAGTTTTCTGTCTACAAAATCGACATACCGACGGTATACCGGATCATACCGACGGTATACCGATTCAGTAACGTTAAAATTCCAACGGTCGGATTTTCAGCATTAAATGATCCCAACGGCTATATTTCGAGCCGTTGCAATTCCAGGCCGGTATACCGACGGTATGCCGACTCATACCGGCGGTATGCCGGTCGCTGACTGAAAAGTTGCCTTTAGCTCTTTTCAATGCTTTGGTTATAAATAGCCTTGAACCCCTTCATTCAAGGTTGATGTTTTGAGCCTAAAAATTTCTAAACCACCAAAGTCTATCCACAAACAACTCTACAAAGCTTTCATTTGTTATCCACAAATTGTGTTAGAGTTATTGAGTTGAAAAGTGAGATCTTCATCTTATTGTATAAGGAGATCAAAACCTATTGTGAAAGGTTGAAGTTGGAGAGTCTTCGTATCCAAACTCTCGGTTGAAGTTGGAGAGTCTTCGTATCCAAACTCTCGGTTGAAGTTGGGGAGTCTTCGTATCCAAACTCTCGGTTGAAGTCGGAGAGGCCTTCGGATTAAAGCTCTCGTGTAAGAAGTTGGCGAGTTCTTCGGATCCAAACTCGTGTGTAACTATTTGCTCAAATAGTGGATTAAATCCGGAGAGAGTTCCGGGACTGGATTGCCTCTAGGGAGGATACAAGGATACATCGGGTGTCGGTATTGTGATTGCTTCTTCTCTCGCACTTATATAATTAAATTGCCAATTAGCTTGTGCTAAGTGCTTGATTAGTTAGTTGACCCTATTCACCCCCCCCCTCTAGGGTTCCTACAGTATATACGTGTATGTGTTTGTAAATACAAATATTAATATAATAAATGTGTTTGTATATATATATTACATATACGTGTTTATGTGTATGTATATATAAATGTATATATAATAGTGTACGTGTGTGTATGTATATATGTATATACATAAATATGTGTGTAGGTGTATATATACATAATATATATGTGTACGTGTATGTATATATATAAATATATTATATATGCGTACATGTGTAAATATACATAAATATGTGTGTTTGTGAATATGAATATATATATATATATAAATGTATACGTGTATATATATATGTATATACGAATATACGTATACATATACGTGTATATATATATATATATATATATATATATATATATATATATATATATATATATATATATATATATTTTATATATATATATAGTTAATAATTAATGAAAGAAAAAGAGATAGAAAGAATAAGCAGCAGTCTTTCCAAGCAAATAGCCCGTCCCAGCTCGTGAGCCTCAGCACCTCCAAACCGAGGGCCAGCCGAGCACTCTTCCCCCACGCGAACCCAACAGAACCACCCCTAACCCGATATATACGAGTATGTATATATTCAAACTCGTGAACGAGAGAGAGTTGGAAAAACTGCAAACCCTACACCATGGCTCGCCACCCCCTGCCCTGGGCACCACCCTCGCACGCGCCAGCCCCGCCGTGGGCGGCCGTCGGCCGGCGACGGAGTCGCCGGAGGCCACTCGCGCGCGTGGAAAGCTGAGAAACAGCAGCAGGACAACAGCTTCGCGGGCGACTTCGACGCGGATTTTCGTGACGTAGAGTTGATCATTTTTCGATCTTCCTTCGCAAGTTTGTCGATAACCCTACCAACTCCATATCCCAATAGATAGATCGGAATAGAACCCCTCATAAATCCATGGAAAATCGAACCAAACCTCGACAAAACCTGTCCAAAAACAGGACGCTAGTACAGTTCAGACACGCAACTTGGGAGGCGATTTCTCGCCAATCCATAAACCGAATCGAAAAACTATTTGAACACATATTTAGACAACATATACGGCAGTAAAACCCTTTTTATAGGTTCCAATTTCATTAAGTGGGTGTAGAGTTATTCGATTCTAAAAATCGAGAAAAACCTAATAAAACAGTTTTCGAAAATAGTAGAAACTCATCCACACGACGTGCGTTCCGCCATTCCGGGCGACGTGGTCGCGCACCGTAGGCATCGTAAGCTGCGTAACGGCTTCGTGGTCGTGTGGGCTTTGACGGAATTCAAATTGGTCGCGTGTGCGCGACGAATTTGATGCGTATCCGTCGAAATTCACCGTATCGACCTCTGTGCAAATTTTCCAATTACTTCGTGCACGTTCGTCAGATCGAGATGAAACTTGTGCCAGCAGGACCGTATCATTTTTCTGGTCCTGTATGCCAAGTTTGGTCCAATTCTGAGACAGTAGAATCGGAACGCCGTTTTGCGGGGCCCACGGTCCGACTCAACGGGCGATTTTGTGCACGGCCCGCCGAAATCCAACTTTGGACATACGGTTGGGTTCGTATCAGAAAATTGGATCCGTAGACATGTAGTTTGACGACTTTAGAGACCGTTGACTCTGGCACGCTTTTCGGTGCAAAGCGGGTCCAACGGCGGACATCATTTTGGACCGAAATTACCGTTTTGCCTCTGTGTCCAGAATTGGACTTAAGGACAGGCAATCTTAGATAATTTGACTATTCTAAAAACATTGGTAATGTTTATTTCAGCTTCCGAGGACTGTTGTACGGGTTTTGACTATTGTGGCACATTGAGTGGTTCAGATTGTCGGTTTCACCAGCAGAGGACCACAGACGAGTACAGTTTATTGTCTGCATTTCGATATTGATCTTTACTATATTTTATTGATTGGCCATTGGTTATGTGATTATTTTCTATTATAAATTGTTGAGTCGGAAATGAGAAGTACCAAGGATGTGTGATCTGACCTTAGACCGTGTTTATTATTGCATTTATTTCCTGTAAACAGTGTAGACAGTACTTTATTTATTGTAAAGTAGACAGTGTAGACATTGATTTATTTATTACAAAGTAGACAGTGTAGACCGTGATTATTATTGCATTTAAACTGTGTAGTTCGTGATTATTATTCTGTAGACAGTGTTTCTTTATTGTAATATTAACTGTAGACCGTGTAACTGTAGACCGTGTAACTTTAGACCGTGTAGACCGTGTCGCATAATTGTTCCGAGACCGATAACATATCAAAGGTACTTCTAACAGTTGGGGAAAGTATTTTGTGTCTATTTATTTGCTATTGGTTTTCCATATTTCCTGTTTATTTTCAAAAACATGTAATTGATGTCTAACCTTTGTTTTATAGTCATTTTCTTTATTTGAAATTGCATTCAGTGAATTGTGCTCGTTCCATTCCTGACCGAAAACCAATATTTTTCAGGTTAGCCATGGATTTACTTAGCATGGGAGATACGAAGAAACTTGTAGATAAAAGCCTAGAGACTAGTTAGATAATTGAGTTGTAGTCATTCATTTATTTGTACAAGTTTACATTTTTCTACAAATATAAAACTTGTGATCATTGTAAGTTAAATTAATTATGTGAATGAGCATTATTTGTGATTTGATCTTCATGGCCGTGACAGCGTTCTACCGCCGACACTGCGGCGTAGGCTGGCTTGGACACGTCTCGTATCCGTTTAAAAAAAATAGGTGCGGGTCGTGACAGTGTCAATCTTTGCAGAATTATCTTAAAATGGATATGAATTACTATCTGCGGAACCGTTTGTGGATGTATAATCGTCATCCTGATGATATGTGCGGTGTGCGGGATGAATTTATACAGGGTGTGCAACAGTTCCTACAGTTTGCCAAGGCGTTCCCTCAGTACATGGACCGTACAAAAATTAAGTGTCCATGTATGAGATGTCGCAACTTGAAATATCATTCGAAAGTGGATGTGACATATCATTTGTATTCGAGGGGTTTCATGCCAAATTATTATTAGTGGACCGCACACGGAGAACTTGTGCCTTTAGCCTCCGAGCCGGAGCCTTATGTGGAGCCTTATATAGATGTCCACGAGCATGCTGATTATGATCAAGGGTGGACGAACATGGTTTTCGATGCTGTGGAGCCTTATGTGGAGCCAGAAATACCTACGATGTCGACGAAGTGGCTTATCAGGAGGACGAGCTGCCTCTTGTACCAAATACAGTTGATGTCGACTCAGCAGAAGTTCCCCATTCAATATCTACTTGTGTAGAAGAGGTACAAGTATCCGAAGGGAAAGACGAAGGAGATGCTAGTGACGATGAGGAGGAGGAGGAGGAGGAGGAGGAGGAGGAGGAGGAGGAGGCAAACGAAGAAGATGAATTTTCAGAGGATGATTGAGAAACTGTGATTTTGATGTATTCATATTTCTGTAATCTTAAATTATGAACTATGATCATTTTTGAAAACTTAAATTATGAATTCCAATGTATGCAGATATTTCTAAACTGTCATTGTATTTATTTATATTTTCAATCATAAACTGTGATTTTGATGTATTCATATTTCTGTAGTCTTAAATTATGAACTCCAATGTTATTATCAGCATGGCAGGACGATGCGGAGGCACCTCAGGACGACGCGGAGATAGGCCAGGACGAGCCGTGTCCTTAGGTGGGCAGAGAGCTCCGTTACCAGAGGATGGCTCCGGACCATCGTCTGACCCGAGCACTCCATTGTACCATACGGTCGCAGGTCCGGGTGGCAGTACACCTGCGACGAGCAGTTCCAGGCTTGCTGATCATACTCCTTCCCCTAGCCTTCCTACCGCTGACAGCAGCATGGCGGATGGGAAGCAGGTGGAGGAGGTAGTCCCTACTCCCGTCCGGGCGGATCGATACCAGAGCGACCCTCCATGCGCACCTCAGGACGAGACGAGGATGGAGATTTGGGCCGACGGTCCTACGAAGTAAGTTATATATATATATATATATATATATATATATATATATATATATATATATATATATATATATATATATATATATATATATTTTATGCATGTCTGTATATCTATATATATTCATTAATACGTCGGTTATCGTTGTATACAGATATCGTCCCTCGTTGGTACAGAGAGCGTTGGGCTCCTTTATAAGGTCCAACTATGGGGGTCCGTGGATCAACTACTCGGATGCCTCGGAAGAGAGGAAGGCATTCTGGTTTGCCCACTTCAAGGTAACTAAAGATAGTTAATTTAGTATGATTAGTATAATTTTAAGCATTTTTTAGAGCTTATTATTTTAATTTGTAATTCTTGTAGAGGACTTATTTTTATCCACCACACCGGGCCGAGCAGATTGAGAGGCAATTTTTTGCCGTCGTCGCCAAGTTGATCCGTGGTGCAATTGACGATCAGAAAGCTCGTCAGCGCTCCGGAAAGTCGATTGCTAGTTGGATCACACCTGACCAGTGGACCACGATGAGGGCTCGATTTGAGGAGCCTCGGTACAGAGAGCGGTCGGAGAAGGCGAAGGCGGCTAGGACGAGGGCCGGAAAGTGGTGTGGTGGATCGATTCCTATGACGGAGCATTTCCGTCGTCTGGTATGTAATTTATTGCAGTATATAAGATTTTATTGATAGTAGGAGTATATAATTTTCTATTTTACTAAAGAATATAATATAACAAACACGCAGGTACAGAGGGGTGAGGACGCAAACATGGTGACCGTCTTCCTGGCCACCCATCGGAAGGACGGGAAGCTCATCGACGACCGGGCTACTCAGAGCTATGTAAGTACTAATTTAGATTTCGTTAATTTTTAACACAACTTGAAGAATATACAGATAACCATATACTTAATAATAATTAAATATTTTAGACGTTTATTAGGCTAATTTAGGTAAGTACTGATGTATAGAGATGCACAATGATTTCTAGGAAGAGTATGTTAGGCTACGTGATGAGCGTGCGAGTGCTAGTGCATCGGCAGATGGAGGGGTTGGTACATCACAGCCCTCTCCGCCTCAGTCGGAGGACGAGCTCTGGAAGACCGTTGTTGGTGGTCTTCAGAGGGGTACGTACTACGGTACGGGGTCCTACGGCGCATTTGTTGCGACGCAGGCATCCAGGGCTTCCTCTTCCAGTGCGCATTCACAGCCGTCACAGGCCGAGTCGTCCCGAGTCGAGGAGACCATTGTCCGCCAGATTGCTGAGCTGCGCGACGATATGCTGAGGAGGATTGCTGAGCAGCCAGGGTCTCAGGCGCAAGGGGACGCTGCGTCAGTCACCGCACGCTTTGACGAGCTCGAGCGCACCGTGCAGCACGTACAGGGGACACAAGAGTCCATTCACGACACCGTTACTAGGATAGCGGCTTGCATGGAGCAATACAGCGCCAGACTGCGAGCCCTAGAGGAGACGCGGACGCACCCATCTCCAGCGGTTACACTGCCTCCTTCTCCAGCGGTTGCATTGCCTCCTCCTTCATCGTCGTCGGTGGTTCTTACACCGGAGCAGTATGCTTACCTTCTTTCCAGGAGCGGTGATGCTCCTCCTAATCAGCCGTAGTCGACATATATATTGTTGTGTGATGGCCCATTGTTGGGTCTTTTATGTGGTTATACATACATTATTCTTATGTGGACCATTATGTTTGACATTGTTGTTACAAATTTTTATATATCTGTGTTGATTGATGAGATTGTGTTTCAAACGTGTTCGTGATTGTGTGTATATGTGTTATTTGATACTGTGTTCGTGATACACACCGTCGTTGTTGTAACAAATGGTGTAGGGGATGCTGCAAATGCTGCAGGGGATGCTGCAAATGCTGTAAAAAAAATTTTTTTTTTTTTCAAAATTAGCGACGTTCAGCGACTCTCAGCGACGTCCAGCGACGAAGGTAACGTCGCTAAGTAAGTATAAGGCACGTCGCTAACTGTGATGAATACCGTCGCTGATCGTCACTAAACGTCGCTACGTAGGACGTCGCTAAACGTCGCTATATGTCGGTACTATAGCGACGTAGCAAAGTCGCAGAACGTCGTCATTTGGCTCTCAAGCCAGGTCAGCATCGATGCATGTCAAGTCGCTCAACGTCGCTAGGTTGCGTCGGTAAATGATGACGTTTTACGTCGCTGGTAGTCGCTGAATTAGCGACGTGTCCGCGTCGCTGAGTGTCGTCGCAATAGCGACGTATTGCGACGTTTTGTTGTTTAGCGACTAGGTTAATCGCGACTACGTGCAAACGTCGCTAAATACGTCGCTAATCGATATTAGCGACGTATTTTTCATATTTAGCGACGTCCTGTGGCGTCGCTGATTTGACAGATTTTAGTAGTGTATGCATGCACAGAGCCGGTCCGGAGGGTTGGGTTGTCCTATCCTGGAGCTAATTTTGGTTGCCCCTTCAACCTTATTGTCAGTTGGTCCTAGTGGTCATCCGTGATCCTAACCTTTGGTAGGATCATGCTGAGTCTGGGAGGTTGGTCTAGCAGAGGGGGTTGTCTAAGCCCCAAGTCTTGTCCGGTTTACCTCTGGGCCGGCTCTGTGCATGCAGCCTGAGTGGTCAGGAGATCGATTCCCGGTGGGAGCGTTCACCACAATTATCTTCTTTCAAATATATATATATATATATATATATATATATATATATATATATATATATATATATATATATATATATATATATATATATATATTTGAATATATATATATATATATATATATATATATATATATATATATATATATATATATATTTTCAAATATATATATATATATATATTTTTTTTAAGGGTGTCCATTTCTTAATGGTGCTTGGAGGCATGCCTCCAAGGGGGCTCGAACCCGCGCCACTGCGCCGGGGTGCTCCACCGTTCCCAACGGACTACGGCCACGGGGACTTATATATATATATATATATATATATATATATATATATATATATATATATATATATATATATATATATATATATATATATATATTTGAAGTCCAACTTTGGTAATTTAATAACTAGACCAACTTTGGGCACAACTCTGAAATATAAAAAATGTATTTATAAAAATTATAATTTTTAATATAATTTAATCAATATCCTAGCTTTGGATCCGATCCACCAAACAATAGAAATATTTTAACCAAACAAACCAAATAAATTGAATTAATTATTAAGTTCGTTTTGGTTTCGGTTCGGCTTTAAATTTTTAGAATTTCGATTTATTCAATTTTAACTATATTCAGTTAAGAAACTGAATAAATAGAACGCTCATTCCTAGATGTAGTCATAAGTACTCTGTTAAGACTCAAACCTAACAACATCAATCACAAGTGATCTTGACCTTCCATTAGAACTGCAATATCGGTTGTATAATCAAGCCCCAAACAACATCAATCACAAGTGCTCTCTACGTTGGAGGTTTCTGCAAGCAGCGAATATGCAAGTTGAGGACTTATTCACTATTTAAAGCGATTCGATTTCGCTTTTAAAAATACTATAAAAAAAAAATAGTTTTGAAAAACGAAATTAAACTTGGACAATTATATAAATAAACTTAATTTTATGTATATTTTGTAATTAAAAATATGTATATTTTGATAACAACGAATGTTTCTACTTTAAAATTTAACAATTAATCTAACTTTTTGTCCAACTGTGAAATAATAAATTTTATTATTTTTTGTGTAATTTAACTACAATTACAATTTTTGGTTGGTTTATTAAACGCTAAAAATATTCCAAACAAATAAATTGGATCGATTTGGATTTAGATTTTAAGATTTTGTTTTATTCGATTTTGTTCAGGTTTTATAATTCTAAACAAGCAAAAGCAAAGCAAAATATACGCCTTGTAGAATGAAATCATCAAAGACATTTTTTAAATTTTGCCAATGAATGATATACTTGAGCTCCAAGACACATGAACCAGTTCCATTGACAGCTAAAGGCTTTTGAATTTACAAGAACCTAGAATTTTTTATTTATTTTCTGGAATCTCACACACACACACAATTGGGGTATTCGAACCTTGCTAGCCCCTCCGGATGTCCGCTCTAATACCACTAGGCTAGAGAGCTCGGACAGAACCTTGTTATTTAGACCTATAAACGGTAATTACATCTTTCTAGGGCTGCAAACTAGCCAAGCGGAGCCAAGCTTTTGTAAGCTTGAGCTTGGCTTGACTAGAATTAATCGAGCTCAAGCTCGAGCTCGAGCTTGATAAAAAATTTATTTTAGAGCTTGAGCTTGGCTCGAGCTTGTTTATATTAAGCTTGAGTTTGGCTTGGTTTGAGCTCGAGCTTGACTTGATAAACAAGCTTGATAAGCTCAAAATCAAACTTGTTAAGCTTGATTTCAAACTCGCTCAACTTCATTTCAAGCTCATTAAGCTTGATTTCAAGTTTAATGAGCTCGATTTCAATTTAATTAGGTTTGAATTCAAGTACATGTAATATTAACAATTTATTTATAAAAATTTAATTAAAAACTTTATTAATATCAATTATTAAGGACATATAAATATATAATGCACACACACATATATATATATATAATTAGAATTCAACAAAGAACAAAATAGTTTCTAAACAAGCTCCTAAACGAGCTTCTAAACGAGCCAGCTCGCAAGCTTATAAACGAGCCAGCTCGCGAGCTCAAACGAGCCGAGTACTTTTAAGCTTGAGCTTGACTCGTTTATTAAATGAGCTCGAAAATGAAGCTTGAACTCAGCTTGTTAACCGAGCTCAAACGAGCTTTTATCGAGCCGAGCTTCGAGCAGCTCGCGAACGGCTTGGCTCATTTGCAGCCCTACATCTTTCCAATATCACAACAAAGGTTTTATTCTTTGCAAAAAGGAATGCCCCATAACTAATTTCTTCCTCAGATTACATGATTACAAAATCCAAGTTGAATAGAAGGATCAACGTCTCTCACAGATAGGGAGGAAACATACACAGAGCTCACATTCGCTTCGCCAGTTTTGTCCTTTTATATGCACCATACGGTCCATATTGTCAGGTGGGCCGTACCTGCACAACTTGGATGGGCCAGGTCCGGCTCAGAGCTCTCAAACCCATACAAGACACAGTAGGCTTCGAATCGAACAAGACCAACCCCAAATCCGAATAAAATAAAATAAAATTGACCAATATAAATAAATTATTTTCTAGTATAAATTGAAAAATCTATTTTTAACTATATCTAGGTAATTAATTAGTTACTATCAAACAAATAGCACTTAATTTGAAAATTAGTTTTTCAGTATATATAGGTAATTACTTAGTCAACTTTTAATTTTGGACCGGAGTGTACCACGGGTAAGGATATGCGGACCAGACCTCTAATCAGGCCAAAAATAGTGGGATTCATTTCGGATCAAGTCTAAACTTCTGGCCGAGTCAAGACGGGTCTCTTATGGTCCGAGATATGAGATTCAGCATGTTCCAATATACTAAATCGAACATAATCCGAATTCAAGATTGTCACGACCCGATCCCAAATGATTGGGTCGAACCGGATCATGTCCAGCCTGCACCGTTGTTGAGACGACGGCAGTAAGCTGTTCCATTAGCAGGTAACCTATAACAACAACATCTATATTTGTCACAACTCAAAATTCGGGAAATGAAACTTTATTAAACTTTAAAATCAAATACAACTGGAATTTAAATGTACTGAAATAAATATCTGAACTCAAACAAACAGAGTTTCAAAATAGACAACAAAGCTGGAAAAGGAAAAGCTAGCTAATCAGTCGGTTCATCGGCCTCAGTCCCAACGTCCTCCAATGGGGACTCTGGCAGCACTACAGGGTACAGAACGGGGTCGTAGTAACTGCTGTATAACAGCTCAGCATCCTCATTGTCCCCTAAAAATGTATCTCCAATCAGGAGGGAGCAAAGTACAATTCATGCTAATTTAAACAGTTAAAATAAATAATAGAATCATGCACTTTTAAACAGTTTAGAAATGAACAGTTTTCTAGCAGTAAAACAGTGTGATTTGAATAGGCAATGAATATGACCGGCTTGGGTTGTACAGTTGTATCCTATTGATACGATTCGGCTTATCCCCGTGTGTATGAGGGGTAAGCTAATACAGTTCTAAGTTACAGTGGATGTGGTCATAAACATTACTCTATTCCCCCAGTCCCCAATCAGTTACAGTAGTTGCAGTTAGTACTCTCAGGGAGAGTTTCGTGTTTGCATCGTGGTTTAAACTTGCAGTAAAACGATTATTAAAATAACTGTAAACTAACACAAACTATACTTGCCTCAAAATAGACTGGACTGGAGAGGATGAAGACTTCGAGATGGGAAATTAGGATCGTCCTCGAATTCCTACATTCGAGAAATTGACTCAGAATCCAGGGTTACCAATCTAACTATGCTAGTTGAAATCTCTAATTGTGTCCTAATCAATTTTAATTCTTTATTAACAAAACACGAACAAAAACACGATTATTGGTGCGTTGAATTAATAGCGAGGGAAAGATCGTTTAAACTTTGTCGTTTAAACTTTGTATTCTGGAAAATCTTGTAGTTACCAAATTAATTGATTAAAACTTTGTATTTTCTTAATTATACATATGAAACTAAATTTCTTATTTTAATGAGAAATACATGATCGTTGTTAAATATTAAACTTGTAGATTTTATGTGAGAAAACTTTATTACTTCTTATATGAAAATAACTATTATTAGATTTATGCGTATGCTAAAAAAACTCGCAAAATCAGCAAATAACAAAAATCCTACACTACCAATTTACAAGCCACAGAACCAACAACTAGCTGGGCTTATGCCCATTACAATTTATTTACATAAATTGAAATAAGACAATGGTCGTTAGTTCTAAAACTTCCTATAATTAATTATGAATAAATTAAATAATAGAAATAAATTAAATAATAACGAGTCTCAGATATGGTCCAATCGTCAACTAGGCTAAAGCCTTAACGTCCGGGCGTAGCCGGTTTCGTTTGCACTTAGCCGGGGCCCATTGACTGATACGGTCGTCGCCCAAAACCAAAATATTTAATATATTTCCGAAATCCTTTTTAAAATATAATTAGATTTACGGAAAAATCCGGCAGCATCTCCTCTGTTTTTGGTCAACCCAAAAACTGGGAAATATGCCAATCTTTTTCCTGCAAATCCCAAACCAGGGAATCCCAAAATATATATATGAAAATAACCGCAAACATTCCAAATATTAATTCGGAACGACCCGAAACGAATTCGGGAGTCCGAAACTAAACCAGAACATCACAGCACAACAATCGAAAAGATCCGAAAACTAAAGTATTGTGAAACCCAATTTCTTTGGTTAAATTATTATTATTATTATTATTATTATTATTATTTGGCTTGGAAATTAATTTTAAAATTAAAAAAATGTGGCTTTTGATTGCTGACATGACCCGAGTCCGGACCAATTCCCGAAACCCAGATCCGATCCTAAACCATTCATTTGAATTCTAATTTTTTATTATTTAAAAAAAAAATGTTTTAACTCTTGAACTGGTCCATGTTGGACCAGCATCCCCCTCACCTCACACGTACTACTCTCCCCCCTTACTTCTCTCCCTACAATCACTCTCCAGCACACCCACCAACTCCCTCTTTCTCTCCACTGCTCTCCTTATTAAGCAAACTCACACGTTCACCAAACAACTCCTTCACAAACCCACCAGCATAACCATTATCACCACTCCCCTCACATTTCCCACTCTTTAAAAACAACTTACACCACCACCAGCCCCTTTACTCCAACTCCTTCTCCACTATTTCTTCACCTCTCCTCCCCAAAACATCTCTCCAGAGCAACCCTTCCGCGAGCTCCCGTCGGCCACCCGGCCCGACACCCCCGCCCCCGGACCAGAGCTCCGGCGCCCGATCCCCGCGCCCCCGCGCGCGATCTCCGCGGCCAGCCAGCGCCGCGCAACCCAGCCGTCCGCGCCCCTGCGGCCCTTCTCCCGCGGCCGACCTACTCGCCGGCGACCTTCCCCGAGGCCGACTCCTCCTCTGCGGCCGTCCGTGCCGCCTCCAGCGCGCAGATCCGCCCGACCTCGCAACCCCGAGGCCGCCGCCGCCTACTCCGGCCTGCCACCCGCGCCGGCCAGAACCCCCGGCCGCGTCCAGTGCCGGCGCAGCCGCGTCCAGTGCCGGCGCAGCCGCGCCCGCCCCTGTCGCCGCGCCCCGTGCGGCCATCCCCCTGCTGTGCGCCTCCCCACGCGCCCTGTACCGGACCCCGACCCTCGCTGTCGCTGTCCCGGCCTCCTCCGCGAGCACCAGCTGACCCCTTGGCCGTTCTCCCTCTTTTCGAGCTCCCGATCTTCTGTCCTGAGTTTCCCGACTCGCTGTCCGCTGGATTTCGAGCCCGATTTGTGGATTTGCGCATCCCGAGTCCGAGGCAACCCTTCGGATTCCGTCGATTTGGGTAATCCCTGTTAATTACAGTAGTTCGTCCCTCCCGTAGAGTCTGTGATGACAATCGGTCCCCGGTTTCCCTTTGGGAAATTCGGTTAGCTGCGTAGTATATTCGGTTAGCTGCGTTAGCATATTTCTGTGATTTTTATCTGCTGGGTTTTGTGTGGTTTGGTTTGATTGTGGGATTCCCGGATAATTCGGGAAGTTCTGTTGATTGGGAATTATTTCTGGTGGTTTTGGAAATTATTTGGGTGGATATATTTGCGGGATTATTATTGGGTTGGAATAATTGCAGGTTTCTGTGGCGCATTTCCCAGTTTTGGGTTTGTCCCGAAATAGAGGAAGTGCTGCCCAAATTTTTACAAAACCTTATTTAATTTGATTTCAAAATCGGTTTTCGGAAATGAATTTTAAAAACTGATTTTCGGGCGACGACCGTACCGGTCTGTGGGCCCTAGCGACATGCAAACGCACCGGTCCGACCGGGCGTTGTGGTATTAGCTGGATTTTGATGATGGACCGAGTCTGAGACTCTTAGCATTTATTTTAAATTATTTTATTTAATATTTAGGCTATTTAATATAGTTATTTATTTACTGCACTTTATTTAGTAATTAAATTATTTTTCTCTTATTTGATGTAAAAGATAATTGTACAGGGCATAAGCCCACTCTAGGATGTTTAGCTGTGCCATTGTATTGTGTAGCGTAGTTTTATTTTATTTTTTGGTGGATGTGATCTCGGGTGGTTTGTGATTAGACGTATAATCATAGTTAGAGCATAATTTACTGATTAATTAAGAATTAATTAAATGGATGAAAATTAGAAAATAACTAGTTCATGATTTATCATTAAAAGAAAACTATGTTTTTATAAATATATTACGAAAACACAAAGTTTTTCAAAGTTAATTGATTCTCGTGTTATTTCCAAATAATCCAATTAACCGGCTAAATCAAACGCACGTAGTTGCGACGTAAACGTTAGCTGTAGATTAATACAACTTAAAATCTGACTAGGACATGACTACTAGAGATTGCAACTAGCACACTTAGTCTGGTTATTCAGGAATCTAAGTCGAGTTCTCAACTGTAGGAATTCGAAGATTCACCTGACGTTCCTCCTCGGTATCAACCCGTCTCTCCAGTCATTCAATTGAGGCAAGTATAGTTTGTGTTAGTTTACAGTTATTTACTTAATCGTTTTACTGCATGTCTAAACCACGTCTCAAACACGAAACTCTCACCGAGAGTACTGTACTGTAACTACTGTAACTATTGGGGACTGGGGAATAGCGTAATGATTATGACCATACTGTAACAAAACCCCCTTATCCATTACTGTAACAAATCCAAGCCGGTCATATGTCATTACCTATTCAAATCACTGTTTTCTACTGTAACAAACATGTTTTAAAACTGTTTAGAACTGCATGATTCTATTTCTTATTTAACTGTTTAATTAGCATGAATTGTACTTTGCTCCCTCCTGACTGGAGACAAAATTTTAGGTAACACTGAGGATGACGAGCTATACTTTAATAGCTATTATGATCCGGTCCTCTACCCTGCGACGGTACCGGAGCCGTCTCCGGAGGACGCTGATCCTGAGGCGACAGAACCAGATGTCTAGATAGTTTTCTTTCTGCATTTTCTTTATTTGGAGTTGTAGTTTCAGTCTGCATTTTCCTTTCCAGTTGTATTCTGAATATTTTTATTAAACAGAGTTTCAAATTCGAATATAAACAGTTGTGGCAAATGTACTTGTGTTGTTGTGAATACCTGCAATGGAACAGCTTACTGCCGTCGTCTCACCACGGTGCAGGCTGGGCATGGTCCGGTTCGACCCATTAAATTGGGATCGGGTCGTGACATGTTTTCAGTGGTGGCCCATGCAGGTCCCAACAACAACTTAGGAAAACCCATCTAGAAACAATTAGAACACTAGAACATTGATTTGTCACGACATAGGTCCGATTCATATATAAATAAATATTTTTGCTTGATTATAGACCGGTAGGCTACCTTGCTTATGAGTGCGTCCTAAACCTTCCAGAGAATGACCATTGACAAGACCAAATCCTGTTGGCGATGAGGTGTTATCTCCGGATCATACCCCATCCTCTCAACCAAGCCCAGGGTCCTTTCCCTCGCGGCTGTTTGACCGTCCGCATAATGCATCCAGTGAAGTTTTCCCTACACTGGCGAATCCTACCTCATCTCCAACTGAATTGCATTTCCCTGGTGGATTATTCATTTTGTTGCTCCACCAGTACCAGCAATCATCTTCCAAATGGTTGTTTTATTTTAAGAAATCCTGGAGTTCCAGAAAGCTCAAGATGAAGCCCAGCAGGAACAAATAAATATCACGAGAGAAGACATGAAGAACGCCATGCTGTAGCCTTAGTTATCCCCAACCAAGTTAGAGCAGAACTTTTGTCCTAGGAAGGATACCCCTGAATCTAGAAGATATTTGGGTCCCATCAAGTACCCTACTTTTCGGCAACCTTGTCGTAAGAAGCTATGGGCTTGTAACTATTGCAAGAGGCCTGGTCATCAGGCGTTAGTTGCCGCAAGAGATTGGAACAATGTTTGGCATGTGGATCTGCTGAACATCGGGTAAAGGACTGCCCCTTATCTCTCTATCAAACCAGAGCTCATAACCCAGCAACACCTGTTGGGCCACAACCTAGGGACCCTCTTTCTATCCAGCAGACCTTGCCCCTTACAATAAGGCATGATACAGACTCGAGGTTCATAGAAGATGAAGCAGTTGGAGACTGCTCATGCAAGAGCCAGAACCATGAGGAATAGTACCTGGAACCACTGAATAGCATCATCTTTTTGGAAGTTGTAACATGATGTCCTTAGATCAATCATAAGAGTTTTGCTGTAATTCTCCACATGAATAGAAGTTTTTAGTTACACCTTATGGCAGATGTTTTCCCTGATAGTCTCCCCGGATTATCCCAGATCTAGACATAGGATTCACCCCTGACCTAGTCCCTGGCTCTTTCCCTATTTCTAAAGGATGTTACAGAGTCAACCCGAAGGTGGCCAAGAAGATGAAAGGACCAGAGCAGTGCAGGCTCTAGGATTTATCAGAGTGGAACTTTACCTTAGGGAGCACCTATCTTGTTTTTGCCCAAGAAGGATGGAACAACGGATGTGCATCGGTTACCAGACACTAAAGAACAAGTGCTTCTGTCCAGGATCGAGGATCTGTTTGATCTGTTTGTGTGAAGTTAGGGTGTTTCGAAGTTTGACTTAAGATTTGACTACCATCAAATCAAAGTCAGGAAAGAGGACATTTCCAAGACGGCGTTCAAACACCAAGTATGGGTAGTTTTCTTTGGTCAGGACGTTAGACTGACAAATGCTTCTGCTGTGTTCATGAATCTCATGAACAGAGATTTTCATGAGTATTTGAATCAGTTTATCCTCTCCATAGATAACATTCTGATATATTTGAAGACTGAAGAAGAGCATGAAGAACACCTGAGGAAGTTTTAGAAACTTTGAGGAAAAGAAGTTTTATGGTAATTATCTAAACGTGGATTTTTGACAAGGTGGACTTTTGGCCATGTTGTCAAGAGAAGAAATTTCGATGGAAGATAGCTGTTGTTGAAGAGTGGTATACCCCAAGTTTAAATCGGAAGATTCTTGAACTTGGCCGGCTACTATCAGAAGTTCGTGAAGGATTTCGCCAAGAATGCTGAGCCAATGACGAAGCTCACTTGGAAGAATGAAGAGTTCATCTGAACGAAAAGTTTGCCAGTCGGCATTGAGGAGTTGAAGAAGAGACTTACCACTACACCAATCCTTGTGCTACCCGCAGGAACCGGTGGGTTCTCAATTTACAGTAATGCCTCTGGAAGATGACTGGGCTGCGTTCTTCAACAACATGGGAAAGTAATTGCTTACACATGTAGGCAACTACAGACTCATGAGAAGAATCATCCCACGTCTAATTTGAATTGCTGCAATTATCTTTACTTTGAAGCTATGGAAGCATGATTTTTATGGAAAGGGAGAAAAATATGTACGGACTACCAAGTCTGAAATATGTCTTCACTCAGGAAGGGCTGAATGTTAGACTAAGAAGATGGTTGAAGCCGATGAAGGATTTCGACATTAACCTGCAGTACCATTCAGGTAAGGCTAATGTGATCGCTGATGCACTTGGTCGATACTGATGGCGAAGTTCTTAGCCAAGGACTAGCACCTGCTAGAAGACATCGAGAAGTTTGGACTGGAGGTTATACTACCTGGAGATAAAAGGACGGAGCTGGATGATGATTCAGTATTGATGAAGTTCGAGGCTGAGGGACAAAAATCAAGAGGACGTAGTTTTAAAACAAGGCACTTTGCAGGCTTAGAGATCAAATGTTGGCAGGAACACTTGAGGGTTCTAACTCTGAAGAATGGTACGAGACTTTACGTATTGGCTGACAGACGGAGGAACGAGTTGATGAAAGAAATGCGCCAGACGCAGTATCCCATAAATTCAGGAGATAATAAGATGTATCGGAATACGCCTCCATTGATTGGTGTTATGGAATAAAGAAGGACAATTTCAGGTATGGGATTAGATGTGAATTTGTCAACATGAGGAATTTAGCAAGAGAGCAACCAGTTTGTTGGAGCCGCTGGACAATTCGGAGTGGAAGTAGAAGCATATAACAACAAACTTTGAGTAAGGATTGCCTTGTTCCCAAGGAGGGAAGGGCACCAATTGGATTATAATAAACCGACTGACTAAGTCAGCACACTTTATTTTCCTCTCAAAGTTGGTTATCCACTAAGAAGTGGGCAGCATGGTACGAGAAGCACATCTACCGGATTCATGGAGTACCGCGGGACGAGCGAGCAGAGAGGTCAATCCAGACGCTTGAAGAGGTATTGAGATTTTGCGTCTTGGATTTTGGTAGGTCTTGGGAAGACCAAATTGCTTTTGGTGAAGTTTTCTCCTACCAGAGGAACAATCAGTTTTCGACGGAGCTGGAAATCGAGGCCAGTTCAGACGTTACATTTCGGATCCGAGTCACATTTTGGATAATTCAGAACTGAAGATTGAATCAACCTTTCAGTGCCGGAGAAACCAGTTGCAAGCCTAGTCAGAGATGAGAAGAAAATCAGAATTTGAGCCATCATTTAACTCATATTCCTTATCTTTCTTTTCCCGTTCTAAACTTGACTGATGCTGCTAAGTCAGCCTAGTTTTGCAAGCTATCTCTTTATCAAGCTTGATCATGACAGTATTTTATTGGGTGCACCCACTAATATATTGTCTAATCAGGACCGGTGCATGATGGTCTGATCAACCTCGTGTACTTTGGTTCGCTTTTGTATTTTTCTGCGTGGATAATATCATAAAACTTGTCCCTAAACCGTCTCATCCACGACTACCTTGGAAATCCTTATGGTTGGACCTGAGTTACGGGCGCAGTACCCGTACATGTTTGTCTTTCCTACCTTTAAATTTCGAGGACGAAATTTTCCAAGGAGGAAAGATTGTGAAACCCAATTTCTTTGGTTAAATTATTATTATTATTATTATTATTATTATTATTATTATTTGGCTTGGAAATTAATTTCAAAATTAAAAAAATGTGGCTTTTGATTGCTGACATGACCCGAGTCCGGACCAATTCCCGAAACCCAGATCCGATCCTAAACCATTCATTTGAATTCTAATTTTTTATTATTTAAAAAAAAATGTTTTAACTCTTGAACTGGTCCATGTTGGACCAGCATCCCCCTCACCTCACACGTACTACTCTCCCCCCTTACTTCTCTCCCTACAATCACTCTCCAGCACACCCACCAACTCCCTCTTTCTCTCCACTACTCTCCTTATTAAGCAAACTCACACGTTCACCAAACAACTCCTTCACAAACCCACCAGCATAACCATTATCACCACTCCCCTCACATTTCCCACTCTTTAAAAACAACTTACACCACCACCAGCCCCTTTACTCCAACTCCTTCTCCACTATTTCTTCACCTCTCCTCCCCAAAACATCTCTCCAGAGCAACCCTTCCGCCGAGCTCCCGTCGGCCACCCGGCCCGACACCCCCGCCCCCGGACCAGAGCACCGGCGCCCGATCCCCGCGCCCCCGCGCGCGATCTCCGCGGCCAGCCAGCGCCGCGCAACCCAGCCGTCCGCGCCCCTGCGGCCCTTCTCCCGCGACCGACCTACTCGCCGGCGACCTTCCCCGAGGCCGACTCCTCCTCTGCGGCCGTCCGTGCCGCCTCCAGCGCGCAGATCCGCCCGACCCCGCAACCCCGAGGCCGCCGCCGCCTACTCCGGCCTGCCACCCCGCGCCGGCCAGAACCCCCGGCCGCGTCCAGTGCCGGCGCAGCCGCGCCCGCCCCTGTCGCCGCGCCCCGTACGGCCATCCCCCTGCTGTGCGCCTCCCCACGCGCCCTGTACCGGACCCCGACCCTCGCTGTCGCTGTCCCGGCCTCCTCCGCGAGCACCAGCTGACCCCTTGGCCGTTCTCCCTCTTTTCGAGCTCCCGATCTTCTGTCCTGAGCTTCCCGACTCGCTGTCCGCTAGATTTCGAGCCCGATTTGTGGATTTACGCGTCCCGAGTCCGAGGCAACCCTTCGGATTCTGTCGATTTGGGTAATCCCTGTTAATCACAGTAGTTCGTCCGTCCCATAGAGTCTGTGATGACAATCGGTCCCCGGTTTCCCTTTGGGAAATCCGGTTAGCTGCGTAGTATATTCGGTTAGCTGCGTTAGCATATTTCTGTGATTTTTATCTGCTGGGTTTTGTGTGGTTTGGTTTGATTGTGGGATTCCCGGGTAATTCGGGAAGTTCTGTTGATTGAGAATTATTTCTGGTGTTTTGGAAATTATTTGGGTGGATATATTTGCGGGATTATTATCGGGTTGGAATAATTGCAGGTTTCTGTGGCGCATTTCCCAGTTTTGGGTTTGTCCCGAAATAGAGGAAGTGCTGCCCAAATTTTTATAAAACCTTATTTAATTTGATTTCAAAATCGGTTTTCGGAAATGAATTTTAAAAACTGATTTTCGGGCGACGACCGTACCGGTCTGTGGGCCCTAGCGAAATGCAAACGCACCGGTCCGACCAGGCGTTGAGGTATTAGCTGGATTTTGATGATGGACCGAGTCTGAGACTCTTAGCATTTATTTTAAATTATTTTATTTAATATTTAGGCTATTTAATATAGTTATTTATTTACTGCACTTTATTTAGTAATTAAATCATTTTTCTCTTATTTGATGTAAAAGATAATTGTACAGGGCATAAGCCCACTCTAGGATGTTTAGCTGTACCATTGTATTGTGTAGCGTAGTTTTATTTTATTTTCTGGTGGATGTGATCTTGGGTGGTTTGTGATTAGACGTATAATCGTAGTTAGAGCGTAATTTACTGATTAATTAAGAATTAATTAAATGGATGAAAATTAGAAAATAACTAGTTCATGATTTATCATTAAAAGAAAACTATGTTTTTATAAATATATTACAAAAACACAAAGTTTTTCAAAGTTAATTGATTCTCGTGTTATTTCCAAATAATCCAATTAACCGGCTAAATCAAACGCACGTAGTTGCGACGTAAACGTTAGCTGTAGATTAATACAACTTAAAACCTGACTAGGACATGACTACTAGAGATTGCAACTAGCACACTTAGTCTGGTTATTCATGAATCTAAGTCGAGTTCTCAACTGTAGGAATTCGAAGATTCACCTGACGTTCCTCCTCGGTATCAACCCGTCTCTCCAGTCATTCAATTGAGGCAAGTATAGTTTGTGTTAGTTTACAGTTATTTACTTAATCGTTTTACTGCATGTCTAAACCACGTCTCAAACACGAAACTCTCACCGAGAGTACTGTACTGTAACTACTGTAACTATTGGGGACTGGAGAATAGCGTAATGATTATGACCATACTGTAACAAAACTCCCTTATCCATTACTGTAACAAACCCAAGCCGGTCATATGTCATTACCTATTCAAATCACTGTTTTCTACTGTAACAAACATGTTTTAAAACTGTTTAGAACTGCATGATTCTATTTCTTATTTAACTGTTTAATTAGCATGAATTGTACTTTGCTCCCTCCTGACTGGAGACAACATTTTAGGTAACACTGAGGATGACGAGCTATACTTTAATAGCTATTATGATCCGGTCCTCTACCCTGCGACGGTACCGGAGCCGTCTCCGGAGGACGCTGATCCTGAGGCGACAGAACCAGATGTCTAGATAGTTTTCTTTCTGCATTTTCTTTATTTGGAGTTGTAGTTTCAGTCTGCATTTTCCTTTCCAGTTGTATTCTGAATATTTTTATTAAACAGAGTTTCAAATTCGAATATAAACAGTTGTGGCAAATGTACTTGTGTTGTTGTGAATACCTGCAATGGAACAGCTTACTGCCGTCGTCTCACCACGGTGCAGGCTGGGCATGGTCCGGTTCGACCCATTAAATTGGGATCGGGTCGTGACAAGTATTTAGAAAACCATTTCCGAAATATTTCGGAAATAAGGAAAACCAAATAACAGAACTTCCCGACGTTCCTCGGAAATCCCGGAAACGACGTTCACCCCAAAAATCGAATTTCCCAAAGGAAACTCTTGGACCAATTCATCATCGACACCGGGGAGGGACGAACTACTGTGATTAACCAGGGTTTACCCAAAATGACGGAATCCGAAGGGTTGTCTCGGACTCGGAACGCGCAAATCCACAGATCGGGGTTGAAATCCAGCGAAGAACGCTGTCCAGAACAGCGGACAGCCTCAGGGTGCGCCGGGGAGAACAACGTTCCTCGTGCTAGGGCGCGGAAAGCACGCGGGGTCAGCGCTGGCCGGCGGCGTGGGACGCCGGGGGCTGCGGGAGGCGCTGGGAAGGGGGTTGGCGCCTGATGGGGTCGGCACGGAGGCCGGGAGGCGCCGCACAGGGTCGCGCGCCGGGGCTGCGGGGTCGGGCGGCCGGGGAGCCGCGGGTGGCCGGGGCTAGGGGCTCCGACGTCGGGTCCGCGCAGGGCGGGGTCGCGGCCGTCGGGAGCTCGGCAGGGGTCGGGCTCGGGCTCTGGGGGTTGGAGTGAAGGGAAGTGTTTGGGGAAGAGAAGTGGGAGTTCTGTTGGAAGAATAAAGGGAGAGGGAAGAGAAGTGGAGTTGTGTTCTCTGGAGAAGGTAGTGAGGGAGATGGTTGGAGTTGTGGAGTGGTTTGGTGAAGGGGTTACAAGGAGGGAGTGGTGTTATGAGTTGGTGGGGAGGAGAGAACGTGAGGAGTAGAGGAAAATGTGGGAGAAGGAATAGGGTGGGGGTGTTGTGCTGGTCCAACGTGGACCAGCTCAAAGAAATATATATATATTAAAAAAACAAACCAGGTTTCAAGAATAGGATTGGGTCTGGGTTCGGAAGTCGGGTCCGGGCTCGGGTCTGGGTTCGGAAGTCGGGTCCGGGCTCGGGTCTGGGTCAGCACCCAAAAATTCATGTTTTAATTTTAAACTTATTTGAAACTCAAAAATAATACCAATAACAATAGCAATATTATTATAATACTAATATTAATTTACTCTACAAAAATTGGGTTTCACAAAGATTCAATTAAACCGAGCCGACACATACAGGTGAAAAACTAACAAACGAGCTCTAACAAAGAGTGTTCGAACTCTGTTTGAATAAACTATCGAACAAGTTTGTTTCAAGCTGAGCTTAAAGTCGAGTTTAAAAATGATGTTTTAACTTGGTTCGATTAGACACTCGAAAGGACCGAGCTCGACTCGATTTAGCTCACTAGTTCGAACAAACAAGAATTGAACCCGAGACAAAACCGAGCAAAAGTCTCATTAAACCTGTTATATAAATCATCACATTGTTGCTCTCAAATCCTTAATATTGTTTGTTAATCAATCAGAAAAATTGAAAAGATCAAAACTCTCACATGGATGCAATTACTAAGAATTAAAAGATTTGAGAGAGAATAGAGAGGAGTGATATATTAACGCAACATACATATGCTAGGAAAAGTCCTAATACGAAAAACCAACCATTGTGAGCTGTAGTCGACTCGGTTCGGATACTTCTTGGAACAAAAAATTTGATGGAGCTCGGTATTGACAGCCCACAAACAAGCTTCAAATCAAGTTTGGACGGAGCCGAAGGTGAACCGTTTTACAGTCCTACCAGCACATGGAACAATTTTTTGGACCATGTTCGTGCGTATCTTCAGCAAACTCCTCTATACATCTCCCCATGGCCATGATTGTTCCCACAGTCGAACTCAAGCATTAATCATGGGTGCAACTCGGATGGAATAAACGCATGTTAATTTCCCAGTTAGCTAATTCAAAGTTTCGATCATTGCTATGATTCTTATTGATAAATTTTTATTTTTATTAGGCTTAATTGCTAATTGCTACCCTCAACTATCACACTTTTTCAAGTTGATACCCTAAACTTTTTTTCGTAACAGATTGATACCTCAACTATTTTTTTTTTTCAACTTAATACCTAACATTTTAAAAAACCCCAAATGCCCTTATCCCTTCCCTCCCTCCACCCCCTCCCCCACTCCGGCCACCCCCCTGCTAGCTCCGGCCGACCCCCCCCCCCCCCTCCTCGCTTCCGGCCGACCTCTCCCCCCCCTCTTCGCTTCCGAGCCCCTCCTGCCCCCGCCTCCCTCTCCGCACCCCCTTCCCGCCCCCCTCCTCCCGCTGCCGAGCCCTAGGGGAGAGGCGTGAGCGGACGGACGGCCGGATCGAGAGGGGGGGGGGATGGCCTGAAGCGAGCAGGGGGGTGGGGGGGGAGCTGCGGCCGGAGCTAGCAGAGGGGGGGGGGGGTGGGGGGGAAGCTAGCACGAGGGAGGGGGGTTAGGGGTAGGGCATTTTTGTCCAAAATAATATCCGGGTATCAAGTTGTTACAAAAAAAGTTTAGGGTACCAAGTTGAAAAGGTAATAGTTGAGGGTATCAAGTAGCAATTAAGCCTTTTTATTATTAAGCCTATTAGTGTTATTACTAATGCTCATCTTCTTTTGCTTTACAACAATTCCTAATAACATATTTACTAAGTAAATAGTTATTCTTAACTGTTTTCTACATCTCTTCTCCACTATATAAGAGATTTTTAAACGGCTCAAGATTGAGCCGTCTAACCGTGTGTTCATCAACCATTTTATTTTTAAAAAAAATTAAAATTACCTATCTTCTTTATCTTATGTTATCTTATGTGAAGAAAACCTCTCTCCCCGCATAAAAAAAATAAAAACTACCTAACTAAAATATATTTAGAGAAATTTGACTTGGCTCCCACTTTATTTATCCTATTTTAAAGTGTACTTTTGCAAAAATATAAGAGTTTCCCCAACTTTGGACAGAAACCGTCCAGAACGGACAGTCCAACCCATTAAATATTTTTTTTTTGACAAAAATATCCCTCCTAATTTTTCTTCCTCTTCCCTCACCCCCACCCCCTCCTCGTCCCCGAACAGGCTGCCGCCGCCGCTCCCGCTACCGCCTCCGCTCCCCCCACCTCGCTGGTAGCTCCCCCTCCCCGCCACCGCCTCTCCAATCCCCGCGAGCACAGCAGCAGCTACGCGGCGCACGAAGCAGCAGCAGCGGCGGCGACTGCGGTGCGCGTAAACAGCGAAGCGGGGAGGGGAGTGGCGTGCGACGACGGCTGCTGCTTCTACTGTGGGGGGACAGGGGGCGGTGGTCATGGCAGCGGCGGGGAAGGGGGGCAACGACCGAAAGGGGGGGTAGGTAGTGGCAACAAGGAGGGAGGGGCAACGACCGAAAGGGGGGGGGGGGTGTGGGGGTGGGGGTGGGTAGTGGCAACAAGGAGGGGGGGGCAATGGCGACGGATAACGGTGGGGAGCGGATGTATAATTTTTTGAAAGACATAAAATAAGAAGTATTTTCATTTTTTGTTCAAAGCTGTTGAACGTCCGTTCTGGACAGTTTTCGCCCCAAGTGGGAAAAGACTCTTACATTTTTGCAAAACTGTAGAATGTACCTTAAAATGGAATAAATAAAATGGGGACCAAATCAAATTTCTCATATTAAAATTAAAATTCTTTTTAAACTAAATACATAATATTATCTAATTAAACACAAATCCATAATTTACAAATTAATCATCAAAATTATAGGCTAAATTATAGCTTAATACCCTCACTATTTCATTTTTCAAC